>BMAO01003643.1:0-556725 GCA_019973975.1 Trichonephila clavata | reverse complement strand
CAAACTCAATTTTCTTATGTAAAACCGACGCTGATCACGAATACATGTAGCGCTTTTCAAAATTTCAATTAGATCAAAAGTTATTGCAATAAAAAATTTTCACATTTTTGGATATTTGGCAGGGGATCATGAACAGAAACATTTCTAACTCCTATTCCAACCAAACTCAATTTTCTTATGTAAAATCCGACGCTGATCACGAATACATGTAGCGCATTTTAAAATTTCAATTAGATCAAAAGTTATTGCAATAAAAAATTTTCACATTTTTTGGATATTTGGCAGGGAGACGTCATGAACAGGGAAAAGATTTCTAACTCCTATTCCAACCAAACTCAATTTTCTTATGTAAAATCCGACGCTGATCACGAATACATGTAGCGCTTTTAAAAATTTCAATTAGATCAAAAGTTATTGCAATAAAAAATTTCACATTTTTTGGATATTTGGCAGGGGAGACGTCATGAACAGGGAAAAAATGTCTTAACTCCTATTCCAACCAAACTCAATTTTCTTATATAAAATCCGACGCTGATCACGAATACATGTAGCGCCTTTCAAAATTTTAATTAGATAAAAAGTTATTGCAATAAAAAAATTTCACATTTTTTGGATATTTGGCATCGGAGACGTGTTGAACACGGAAAACATTTCTAACTCCTATTTCAACCAAACTCAATTTTCTTATGTAAAATCCGACGCTGATCACGAATACATGTAGCGCCTTTTAAAAATTCAATTAGATCAAAAGTTATTGCAATAAATTTTCACATTTTTTGGATATTTGGCAGGGGAGACGTCATGAACAGGGAAAATTTTAACTCCTATTCAACCAAACTCAATTTTCTTATGTAAAATCCGACGCTGATCACGAATACATGTAGCGCATTTTCAAAATTTCAATTAGATCAAAAGTTATTGCAATAAAAAATTTTCACATTTTTTGGATATTTGGCAGGGGAGATCATGAACAGGGAAAAAATTTCTAACTCCTATTCCAACCAAACTCAATTTTCTTATGTAAAATCCGACGCTGATCACGAATACATGTAGCGCTTTTCAAAATTTCAATTAGATCAAAAGTTATTGCAATAAAAATTTTCACATTTTTTGGATATTTGGCATTGAAGTCATGAACACGAAAAAATTTCTAACTCCTATTGAAACCCTACTCAATTTTCTTATGTAAACTCCGACGCTGATCACGAATACATGTAGCGCTTTTCAAAATTTCAATTAGATCAAAAGTTATTGCAATAAAAATGTTCACATTTTTTGGATATTTGGCAGGGGAGACGTCATGAACAGGGAAAAAATTTCTAACTCCATATTCCAACAAACTCAATTTTCTTATGTAAAGTCCGACGCTGATCACGAATACATGTAGCGCTTTTCAAAATTTCAATTAGATCAAAAGTTATTGCAATAAAAATTTCACATTTTTTGGATATTTGGCAGGGGAGACGTCATGAAAAGGGAAAAAATTTCTAACTCCTATTCAACCAAACTCAATTTTCTTATGTAAAATCCGACGCTGATCACGAATACATGTAGCGCTTTTCAAAATTTCAATTAGATCAAAAGTTATTGGAATAAAAATTTTTCACATTTTTTGGATATTTGGCACTTGAGGTGTCATGAACACCGAAAAAATTTCTAACTCCTATTCAAACCATACTCAATTTTCTTATGTAAACTCCGACGCTGATCACGAATACATGTAGAGCTTTTCAAAATTTCAATTAGATCAAAAGTTATTGCAATAAAAATTTTTCACATTTTTTGGATATTTGGCAGGGGAGACGTCATGAACACGGAAAACATTTCTAACTCCTATTCAAACCAAACTCAATTTTCTTATGTAAAATCCGACGCTGATCACGAATAAATGTAGCGCTTTTCAAAATTTCAATTAGATCAAAAGTTATGCAATAAAAAATTTCACATTTTTTGGATATTTGGCAGTTGAGGTGTCATGAACACCGAAAACATTTCTAACTCCTATTCAAACCAAACTCAATTTTCTTATGTAAAATCCGACGTTGATCACGAATACATGTAGCAGCTTTTCAAAATTTCAATTAGATCAAAAGTTATTGTAATAAAAATTTTCACATTTTTTGGATATTTGGCAGATGAACAGGGAAAAAATGTCTAACTCCTATTCCAACCAAACTCAATTTTCTTATATAAATCCGACGCTGATCACGAATACATGTAGCACTTTTAAAAATTGCAATTAGATCAAAAGTTATGGCAATAAAAATTTCACATTTTTTGGATATTTGGCTCTTGAGGTGTCATGAACACCGAAAACATTTCTAACTCCTATTCCAACCAAATTCAATTTTCTTATGTAAAATCAGACGCTGATCACGAATACATGTAGCACTTTTAAAAATTGCAATTAGATCAAAAGTTATGGCAATAAAAAATTTCACATTTTTTGGATATTTGGCTCTTGAGGTGTCATGAACACCGAAAACATTTCTAACTCCTATTCAAACCAAACTCAATTTTCTTATGTAAAATCCGACGTCTGATCACGAATACATGTAGCACTTTTCAAAATTTCAATTAGATCAAAAGTTATTGCAATAAAAATTTTTCACATTTTTTGGATATTTGGCAGGGAGACGTCATGAACAGGGAAAACATTTCTAACTCCTATTCCAACCAAACTCAATTTTCTTATGTAAAATCCGACGCTGATCACGAATACATGTAGCGCTTTTAAAATTTCAATTAGATCAAAAGTTATTGCAATAAAAAATTTCACATTTTTTGGATATTTGGCAGGGGAGACGTCATGAACAGGGAAAAAATTTCTAACTCCTATTCCAACCAAACTCAATTTTCTTATGTAAAATCCGACGCTGATCACGAATACATGTAGCGCTTTTCAAAATTTCAATTAGATCAAAAGTTATTGCAATAAAAATTTTCACATTTTTTGGATATTTGGCAGGGGAGACGTCATGAACAGGGAAAAAATTTCTAACTCCTATTCCAACCAAACTCAATTTTCTTATGTAAAATCCGACGCTGATCACGAATACATGTAGCGCTTTTCAAAATTTCAATTAGATCAAAAGTTATTGCAATAAAAAATTTCACATTTTTTGGATATTTGGCAGGGAGACGTCATGAACAGGGAAAACATTTCTAACTCCTATTCCAACCAAACTCAATTTTCTTATGTAAAATCCGACGCTGATCACGAATACATGTAGCGCTTTTCAAAATTTCAATTAGATCAAAAGTTATTGCAATAAAAAATTTTCACATTTTTTGGATATTTGGCAGGGGACGTCATGAACACGAAAAAATTTCTAACTCCTATTCCAACCAAACTCAATTTTCTTATGTAAAATCCGACGCTGATCACGAATACATGTAGCGCTTTTAAAATTTCAATTAGATCAAAAGTTATTGCAATAAAAAATTTTCACATTTTTTGGATATTTGGCAGGGGAGACGTCATGAACAGGGAAAAAATTTCTAACTCCTATTCCAACCAAACTCAATTTTCTTATGTAAAATCCGACGCTGATCACGAATACATGTAGCGCTTTTCAAAATTTCAATTAGATCAAAAGTTATTGCAATAAAAAATTTCACATTTTTTGGATATTTGGCAGGGGAGACGTCATGAACAGGGAAAAATTTCTAACTCCTATTCCAACCAAACTCAATTTTCTTATGTAAAATCCGACGCTGATCACGAATACATGTAGCGCTTTTCAAAATTTCAATTAGATCAAAAGTTATTGCAATAAAAAATTTCACATTTTTTGGATATTTGGCAGGGAGACGTCATGAACAGGAAAAAATTTCTAACTCCTATTTCCAACCAAACTCAATTTTCTTATGTAAAATCCGACGCTGATCACGAATACATGTAGCGCTTTTCAAAATTCAATTAGATCAAAAGTTATTGCAATAAAAATTTCACATTTTTTGGATATTTGGCAGGGGAGACGTCATGAACAGGGAAAAATTTCTAACTCCTATTCAACCAAACTCAATTTTCTTATGTAAAATCCGACGCTGATCACGAATACATGTAGCGCTTTTCAAAATTTCAATTAGATCAAAAGTTATTGCAATAAAAAATTTTCACATTTTTTGGATATTTGGCAGGGAGACGTCATGAACAGGGAAAAATTTCTAACTCCTATTCAACCAAACTCAATTTTCTTATGTAAAATCCGACGCTGATCACGAATACATGTAGCGCTTTTCAAAATTTCAATTAGATCAAAAGTTATTGCAATAAAAAATTTTCACATTTTTTGGATATTTGGCAGGGAGACGTCATGAACAGGGAAAACATTTCTAACTCCTATTCCAACCAAACTCAATTTTCTTATGTAAATCCGACGCTGATCACGAATACATGTAGCGCTTTTCAAAATTTCAATTAGATCAAAAGTTATTGCAATAAAAATTTTCACATTTTTTGGATATTTGGCAGGGGAGACGTCATGAACAGGGAAAAATTTCTAACTCCTATTCCAACCAAACTCAATTTTCTTATGTAAAATCCGACGCTGATCACGAATACATGTAGCGCTTTTCAAAATTTCAATTAGATCAAAAGTTATTGCAATAAAATTTTCACATTTTTTGGATATTTGGCAGGGAGACGTCATGAACAGGGAAAAAATTTCTAACTCCTATTCCAACCAAACTCAATTTTCTTATGTAAAATCCGACGCTGATCACGAATACATGTAGCGCTTTTCAAAATTTCAATTAGATCAAAGTTATTGCAATAAAAATTTCACATTTTTTGGATATTTGGCAGGGGAGACGTCATGAACAGGGAAAAAATTTCTAACTCCTATTCCAACCAAACTCAATTTTCTTATGTAAATCCGACGCTGATCACGAATACATGTAGCTTTTCAAAATTTCAATTAGATCAAAAGTTATTGCAATAAAATTTTCACATTTTTTGGATATTTGGCAGGGGAGACGTCATGAACAGGGAAAAATTTCTAACTCCTATTCCAACCAAACTCAATTTTCTTATGTAAAGTCCGACGCTGATCACGAATACATGTAGCGCTTTTCAAAATTTCAATTAGATCAAAAGTTATTGCAATAAAAAATTTTCACATTTTTTGGATATTTGGCAGGGGAGACGTCATGAACAGGGAAAAAATTTCTAACTCCTATTCCAACCAAACTCAATTTTCTTATGTAAATCCGACGCTGATCACGAATACATGTAGCTCTTTTCAAAATTTCAATTAGATCAAAAGTTATTGCAATAAAATTTTCACATTTTTTGGATATTTGGCAGGGAGACGTCATGAACACGGAAAAATTTCTAACTCCTATTCCAACCAAACTCAATTTTCTTATGTAAAGTCCGACGCTGATCACGAATACATGTAGCGCTTTTCAAAATTTCAATTAGATCAAAAGTTATTGCAATAAAAATGTTCACATTTTTTGGATATTTGGCAGGGGAGACGTCATGAACAGGGAAAAAATTTCTAACTCCTATTCAAACCAAACTCAATTTTCTTATGTAAAATCCGACGCTGATCACGAATACATGTAGCGCTTTTCAAAATTTCAATTAGATCAAAAGTTATTGCAATAAAAATTTTTCACATTTTTTGGATATTTGGCACTTGAGGTGTCATGAACACCGAAAAATTTCTAACTCCTATTCAAACCATACTCAATTTTCTTATGTAAACTCCGACGCTCATCACGAATACATGTAGCGCTTTTCAAAATTTCAATTAGATCAAAAGTTATTGCAATAAAAATTTTCACGTTTTTTGGATATTTGGCAGGGAGACGTCATGAACACGGAAAACATTTCTAACTCCTATTCAAACCAAACTCAATTTTCTTATGTAAAATCCGACGCTGATCACGAATACATGTAGCGCTTTTCAAAATTTCAATTCGATCAAAAGTTATTGCAATAAAAATTTTCACATTTTTTGGATATTTGGCACTTGAGGTGTCATGAACACCGAAAAAATTTCTAACTCCTATTCAAACTCTACTCAATTTTCTTATGTAAACTCCGACGCTGATCACGAATACATGTAGCGCTTTTCAAAATTTTAATTAGATCAAAAGTTATTGCAATAAAAAATTTCACATTTTTTGGATTTTTGGCTCTTGAGGTGTCATGAACACCGAAAACATTTCCAACTCCTATTCCAACCAAACTCAATTTTCTTATGTAAAATCCTACACTGATCACGAATACATGTAGCGTTTTTCAAAATTTCAATTAGATCAAAAGTTATTGCAATAAAAATTTTTCACATTTTTTGGATATTTGGCACTTGTTATTGCAAAACCCATACCAAGTTTCGTTATACATAGTTTGACGTACTTGTAAATCGAATTTCATATATGTTCGTCAATTTTTATAGGAGGAGCAGCATTTTAAAATCACTTTATAAGTGTCCCTTAAAAATTAAATGGTTAACTTTTTATGAAATTTTGAGCACAAAATTTGTTTTACGTCATACATACACATATAATGTAACCAAAAAAAAGTATGAAAATCCTTAAATTAAAAAAAAAATGTGTAAATCGTAGGAACCCTTATATTTTTCAAAACCTCAAAATCTTTGAGAGGACTAATTTGCAAATCAGGATATGTTGAGGATATGTATATCTCCAGGTTGATTTTAATTCCATTTCATCATGATCAAAGCTTACATTTATTAGTTATAATAGAAAATTAATTTAAGAAGGATCTTAATTAATTATCTTTAAAATTTGGCAACTGTGGTTGATTTCGATTGAAAGTTTATAAACAACACATGCTAAAATTTTTGTAAGGTCTGCTTCAATATTATTGTGGTATTTACCATTCCTTTACAATCCATTAATTGCGCATCGTTTCGCGGATTCCACTCCCTGTTTAAACACACGAAACTGCAGAAATTGGCCATTATGGGGTCGTTGATGTAATGGGTTAAGATGGTGTTATGATAAACGAGTTCATTTACAACACACGCACTCGTAGAGATTCTTGTGTTTTGATAACGGCCAGTGGATGCATAGCGTTATGGGTAAGGCAATCGGCTTAGAAAATACTTTGAATTGTTGGGAGAATAATTTCATCGTATAAAGTATAAAATGTTGCTTTCGTGTGTTTTGTGGTATATTATTAAGTATTATGTTGTATAAAAATTTGACGATTGCCTATTGTAATTGATCCCCCCCCCTAAAATGTAGAAAAGTTTATGGTTTTATGAGAATTATTAACTCTGAATTTGGGTTTTCATAAGCAACTACATTCGAAACTGTTGCTTTTCAAAAGCGTATAAATGGATAATTTTTTATGATATTTAGTGTCACTTAGATTAGAAAAATATATAAAAATGTCTTAAGAATATTATTATAGTAAAAAAAATATTTCAATACAATATTTAGGCAAAAGATGAACATAGAATTACCTATTTTCAAAACACTCTCCCTTTATGGAAAATGCTTCTATTATAATAATATTTCGCCTATATATAGCTCAGTTCTCTGTACAGTGTCTGAACTAGGATTTTTGAAATATATATCTTAGACGTGGATTTATCCATCTTTAAATACCACAGAGTTACGAAATTTTAAGAAAAAAACACATATAATTATCTCAATTGGTACCTATTCAGAAAATAATGAGAATTTTTCAAAAATCCTAGTTCAGGTCCTCTGAAGAACTCTCTTTGCTTTATATAAGCAAAATATTGTTATAGAAGCATTTTTCATCAAAGGAGAATGTTTTGAAAATAAGTAATTCTAAGTTCATTTTTTGGCAAAATTTTGCTTTTAAATAATTTTTTATCCTATTAACATTCTTAAAACAATTTTATACATGTATTTTAATCCAAATGACACTAAATATAACGAACATTATCCATTTGTACGCTTTTTTTTAAGTCACGGTTCCGAACGTAGTCGGATACATAAATGAAGCTGTGCACTTGTTCACAAATGTATAGTGTAAAAGTATAGTGTATGTTTTTATATTTTATTGATCTCTATAAAACAAATTATTTCAAAACTTAGAAATGTATGTGAAAAATTCCAAATTACTCGGAAATTTTCTACTTTAATAATTTATATTATTTTCATTCTAAAAAGGGTTAAAAATAAGAATCTTCCCTAGAAATTATCACGACAGATTTTATTTGATATAGTCAACGCTTCGTTAAAGCTACACATATCACTGTTGCAATGGCGCTGAAGTAAATTGCAAACAGAAAATTTTGCAGTTATGATTATGAAGGTTAAATAAGGTTAAGGAAACAGTGTGTGTGCAGCATTATATTAAAATACTTTTTTTTTACTTTTAAAAATTAATTCCCATAAATAAAGAAAATAATTGGGGTTAAGAATTAAAATGAATCTTATTTATACAAATTGTAACATTATGTTTAAAATTATAATGACTTTTCTAAAAGTGTTTTACATTTCTGCTACACATTAAGGAAATTCTTAAAGGATCTTTGATGATGTTCATTGAATAATATGATTCTTTAAAGATAAGTATGTGCAATTATAACAGTTATATAATGGATATGTAAAAATCAGTAGAAATCGTGTCATAAGAAATACATTGCAAAGATATATATTGAAATAAGAACCGATAAATCCCATGTCATTCCCATAAAGCATAACTAGTTCAAGAATTTGAAAATAAATATCGAATACACATATTGTAACATACAAGGGATGTTCAAATGAAAAGGTACGAAACGTTAAAACTAGGGATTGCAATATCGGACCAAAAGTTCTATATCGGTATTCTGTATTTTTTAGATCTTAATACCGGGGTACTGGTTTTAATACCCCGGATATAGAATTTTTAGGAAAAAAAGATAACACAGGGGTTTCTTTATTTTATTTGCCAGTTTTATTATTTTTTGGTATAATACATCTATTAGCCTAATTGAATTCCATGAGCATAGCACAATTGCTGTTTTACTCCAATAAACTTTTCAACTTTTTTCATGACACTCCATCAGTCGTTATGCATACAATATTTCCTTTCAGGGATAATCCATGTTTCGCTAATTTAGATTTAAGCATTTCCACATATTTTTTTGGCTGGCTTACTTTCCAAGACATGTGTAAGTAATATATTCCAAAATTTTTGTATGAATGAATATTTATACTTAAATAGCGTCTATTTCTTGCACTCGTCCATTCATCATTTTTTTTTCATCATTTAATTTTTATTGTATTAGCTCGTGTTTCAAAGAATTGCGAACACCATTACTGTAGTTTATAACAGCTCTTCTTATAGTATTAATCGATGTTGGTAAATTTTTAAAACCTCTGGCTGGTAGTGATTTTCTTAATTCAGTAGAAGTACAAAACACTCAAAATGGCAAACCATCTAATGCTGTCATTTTACTAATAATTTCATCCCAATTATCTCTTTTTTTTAAAAATAATCTAAAATCCCTGATGGCTTAGACATAGAAACTGGGCTTACATTTGTATCTTCATCGCAATTAAATTATTTAATCTTTAACCAATTTGTATCATGTTTCGTTTTTATAAGTGTATTGAGTCCGTTTGTACTTCTTCCATTCACTTTAATAACTCTTGAAAATTTTTTACATTGTGCCATTATATTCTTTCCATTACATAAATAATGAAATTAAACCAAAATATTATCAAATGTTTTTTATGCTCCTTAAAGTTATTCTTATTCGTTATTATGGGTTATTATTTATTAGCATATATATTATGAATCGAAAAATTATATATATTATGAATCTGAAAAATATTTTGAACCCTTAAGTACGATATGCAAATGCAATGTGAATAACAAACTTCCCAATTTAAAAATATCGAAATATTACGCACTTTCTTCACAACTACAACCTTGTTTTCACAGATACGAATATCAAACTTCTAATCCTGCGTGTGTGCAGTACCGCTCTGAGCTGTAATAGGATAGTTTTGGCCAGTCCTTGGATGGTTCACATATTTTATCACTTATCTTGATTGTACGATACAGCTTTATATTCAGTCTAATTAATTTTGCCCTTTGGAGAGACATAAGAAATCGTAAACTATTTTGCTATGTTGGCAATCACTGAACATATTGTGGAGACAATTTTAAAGATTTCTAGTAAATACAGAAAAAATGGTATTTAAACTTGTGAATACCGGTATTACAAAATTGTACAAATGGCTCAAAATACCGGTATTCGGTATCCCGGTATACCGGTATTGCAATACGTTGTCGTAAGAGCGTAAATGTTAACATATTTGCCTATCCCGCTATGCGAAAACGTAGCGAGAGATCTAGAGATTCAAATGGAGTCTCCGATATGGATCGGAACATGCACAGGAGAGAGAGCAGAGGTTCTTATAAAAAGCACTGTCCAATTGACGTGACAATCATTTTCAGAACTCGCTTTCCTCCACTTGGACTCTGTCTGCAAGCACCACTTAGCCACTCCCACTTTCCACGTTCGTTCCACCAATCAGGTAGCTCCCTCTCCACTCAGGACTACCACTTTCGTCAAGAACTAAACGACTTTATAGGACCGGATTGTGACAGTATACGGGAATAGCTGTATATCTCCAGGGTCACACATGCAGAAATAGCCCAGTTAAATTAGAAGCAGCTTGACCATCCACCCTACAGCCCGGACATGTCACTCTGCGATTTCCATGTATTTAGTCCCCTGTAAAAAACTTCTGAAAGGAAAGCGCTTCAACTCTGATGACGAAATCAAGGACGCAATTAAAGACTACGTATGGTCACTATCACAGAAACTCTGGGAACAAGGAATCCATCATCTCTTTAATCAATGGACTTATTGTGCTTAGGTCTATAGTGATTACTTTGAACAAAATCCTCATTTATACTCTCAGTGTCGTATTATCCATTATCATTTGAACTCCCGTTGCGCATACTGCAACATGAAAACTGTAAACAAAAACAAAATAAAAATCTGACTACTTTAATGAAGAGTTAATTTTTTAAAGCGATATGCTTCATTCCATTATTCAAAATTAAGAAAAATTTGGATTGAAATCTTCTAAATAATTATAGATAAGGCTTGTAAGTTTAAAATATTTTTTTTCAGAAGAAGAGAACTTATGTGAATATATCTTTATGAATATGAACAATAATGCAAACGTGATTTATAGTGGTCTAAAACTAATTACAATTGCGATTATTAATGTCATTTCAATTGTACTTAATATACACAATACTGCATGTACTTAATATACGATGAATATTTTTTTATAACAGTCATCTTACACTTCACTAATAACTTTTTTTAAACTTCATGTTAATTAAAAAAAAATTATGTACTAATTTAACCTTTTAGGCACAGATTTAAATTTTTCATCAAATATGGGAAATTTTATCTGACCTCTCAAAAACGAATTGAAATAAAACCATTTAAAAAGTATAACATTCCATTTTCTTCAGTATTGTATTCAATAAATTATAGCGAATTATTAGTAAATGCTTAAATTACTTAAAATCATATTTTTAATTTTATCATTTGAATCACAAATTAGAATCATCTTGAACTCCATTTTATTGAACACTTGGTTTCAATTTAATTTAATCAACATTCTTTAACTAGATAATTCATGGATAATTATATAGTGCATTAACAGATTAATTACACAATGAACCTATATTCTCTTAATCGCATAACTTAATGTTAAAGCTTCACAGAACGGCTAAGAAGTCTTCAACTCCAAAGCAACTTTCTTCAGTTAAGAATATCAATTGAAGATGACTGGACAAGGTCTATTACCCCATTTCCTATGCTTCAATTGCAGCAGATTAGATCCTCAACGCTGCAACTATCCCCTCCCAGTGATTAAGACACATATCGGCGTTTAATTCAATACTTACTCCACTTCGAACTGTAATTAACCCTTCACAATCATCGAATCCGAAACCTTTCCTCATCAACCCTATAATGATCATGGAAAGCAAGAGAGTTTAGTTGTTAGGAGCCTGCTGCTTTTCTAAGAGGGATCGACTAGACTTGGTTCCTAATAATGATTGGGTAATTATGCGAGACACCATATCCAGTGACACGATTTTTCTCGTATCAAACTTTCCCGGGGGACAATATCCTGCGGAGGAATGTCCTCCCAGGTTTGTCCTGCCGAGAGATTATCTGTCAGGATTTTGTTTTCGTTTTCTATGGAAAAGTTTGCCATGTTGTTAACAGTTATCGCATTTTAACTTTGATTAAGTGGAAGATGTTTATATTCATTACGTGTTAAAGGGGACGCGTCGCTTGGGAATTTCAATGGGGGTGACATCGATACAGTCTCGTGGCATGGATGAGTTTCGTGAAAGGATGAGAGGGTTGTCGTTAAGTTTTATTGTTAGGTAATGATTTTGATTGGTTAAGATGCGCGCGAGATAAGCTTTCGGAATTGTTCATGCTTGCGTCGTTGTTGTTATCAAAAATGATTATTATGTGCTCTTTTGAGGTTGTATTAATTATTCTTTTAAAAGTAACATTTGTTGTAAGTGGAAGCGCAGCGTTTTACCAATTTGTTTTTATTAACTGATTAAAGACGTCACACACAAAATCAAAATTTAAAATTATGAAAAGCTATTCAATCCGCCCTCGCATTCTCACGCACGCACATATAGCATGTGCTTATGTTAAATGAGATCCTTCTTTCCACATTATATGCCCTTTGATGTTACAAGTACATCACGTACTTTTGAAAATTTTCAAACAAAAAAGATTATTCATTGACAGTAATTAATAGAGATTGTGTTTTAAATTGAATGAATTATAATTTTACTTTTCAGTATTTAAGCTGGAGTGTATTAAGTAAACATTTTTTTTTAGAACAAATTGGTTAATAAGTTTTTATAAGTTTAACCAAATTAGCTCCTAAAAATCTATGTATTTATATATCAATATATTGAGCTCATAATATAAATATTTATAATGTACGTTTCAATTAGCTAAAAATTTTCAACAATTCTGAAGAAGTAAAAATTAACACTTTTTTTAATAAAAAGTTTGAAACGTTTTTAAACTTAAAGTTTTAATAGTATCTCTAAGATGTTTGTGTTAATAAAATTTTATACTGAAAAGAGGTAATGATTAAACATTATTTTTTTTACTCTGTGTTTTAATGTCCTAATGTATCGAATTTAAAATTATTTATGATGTAGCGTATACAGCTTTTAATTGCATTAATAATTTCATGATAGGAATATTAAAACTATTTTACCGTTTTTTGTGTGTGATAATGTATTGCATACTATAGTAATTTTTAAAATTTTCTTGAAAAACTTAAATTAACACGGCATTTTGCGCGCACTGCATGTCATACCCACCATCTAACTTTTTCAATGCTCCTTCTAAACATTTTTTGGTAAATAGATAGTTCCTCGTGTAGCTGACTTTAAGGCCATATCTTTTGAAGGGTATTAGCTAGTAGGCGGATTCTGAATACACATTTTGGATACCATCTCTTCGGGTATGTCATACCCTGCGTGTGAATTGCCGTTACAGCTTTCTAAATACATAAGCACGCTTTAAAATCTTTCTTATGCTATTCCGCATTATTGATATTGTGATGAAGAAATACGATATTTAAATAAGATTGATGTAGTATTTAATAGACATATACTACAGTATTTTCGGATGAAGAAAGTTTCTTTGCAATTTTAGGCTTCGTTGTACTCACTCGCAGGTAAGTCTAAAGGAGTGTAAAAATGACGTATTGCCTGTCTTAATAAAAGAACAGAACGACTAAATTTATGTGGGGAAAGTGTAATAAACATATTGGGGGTATTCCCTATTTTTCTCTCTCTCTTTTTCAATTTTGTATACAAATTTTTTTTTATTTACCTTTGGGTGGGAGGTACCCTGCGCGTGCAATTCCATTCGTTTTTTTCGCGTGAATAATCCCGGGTTAACATTAAAAGTATTAAATTTATTATATCTTATAAAATACATTTTTTAAGAAATTATAATTCGTGATAAAAATATAGTTAATTCTAAAAGTATGTGTAAATTTTCATATATACATTTTCGTAAATCCTAATAGATTGTATGAAATTTACATAGAGTTAGTATAATAGTCTGCTAGCAATGGGTTCTGTAATTTTGTTTCGGGATCGTACTTTTTAGCTGATCCATCATTATTTGCATTTCGGAAATAATTATATAGTGTAATATCTGTGTAAGCCTAATGTGTAGAAAAAAAAGGATCCAAAACTCTCGAGCAATATTTAGGGTAAAAAAACATTCCGATATTATACATATTCTTGTGGCTTCAATGCACATTTACATTTCTTATTATGTACACAAAATATTCAATGACATTTTCAATAAATACTTACTTTTCGTTTAAATTAAAAATTAAGAATCTGCTTTTAACAATAAAATGATGGGCATGAACATAAATGAAACATAATATAGATAAAATGATGGATTGGTGGAACATATTCAACATCGAAAAAATAGATTATGTCAGTCTGATTTTTTTGAATTACATTGCTATTTGTAAGATAAAAAAATCAAAGTTGAAATAGTTTTTTTTTGTTGGAAAATGTTTTGAAAAAATCTATAAATAGCATAAGTATTAGTGTTATTGTAATAAAAAGTATCGGTTTTTTTTATACTCCCCTTGATGAAGCTTATTGGGAACGAAAATGAAGATTTTACCATTCTTTAAATTCAGCTGAATCTGTTGATTTCTCATAAATCAAGGTTAAAGAGCTAAATAAAATACCTTATTTATATATATATATTAATCAAATTATACGTACTAAACTTCGTTGATACTAATTCTCTAACTGTAGTTCAAAGTTAATTGAATAAATATATAAGCAAGAGAGATCTATACTTAATCCTATTTTGTACATAATTATCTTTATTCGATAAGAATTTGTAAAATAATGGAATTTTCTTCCTTATAAAAAAAACAAATAACAATTTATCAAATTGAACTTTCAAAGGATTCATTCTTCTAACTTTTTTCTTGGAGAAAAAAAAAATGGTGGAAGTAACGAGAAATGGAGCATTATGTTCTAAAACTATAACCTTTTTTGTTTCTAATGATAAAAGCTAACGTTAGGATCTCGATATTCACAACAAACACAAAATAAAGACGTATTCTTTATTTTTTTACTCCCAGAGTTACTTTTCCCCCATCGTAGAGGGGTTTATTTTCCATCACTCCGGAAAAGAAAATCCGGTCTTCCAGGATGGAAAAAAAAGACATGGCAAAAAATAAACAGCATAAAACTAAAAAAAAGGACTGTATAGTGCGCCATAATCATTTGAAGAGGTGTCCCCGTTTGCCGAATTTTTTTCCAGTCAGTTGAGCACGGTAGTCTTTCCGCTTGATTTGGTAAATGGGAAGAATAAACGGTTATTTACTAAAACAATGCCACAACGCGAAGAGAAAATGCAGCGGAAAATGATCATCGATCGTGTTCGCGCTGTTTTCCAAAATCGTTTCCCTACTTTGTAGTCCATTACTTTTTCGTCCTTTTTAACTTTTTTTACCCATTCAAGGAACCTGACGCAGAAAGCAACAAACTCTCTTCAGCTTTTTTTTTCTTCCTCTAGTTAGTTAATAATGCGTCTGGGTAAACAGTTTTGCATATTGATTTAATTTCGATAAAATCAATAATCTTTGGAAACTCTAAGAACAATTCAAGGGATTCTGCATAGCAGCATGCTAATTAACTTACAAAAACAAAAGTACAGATAATGCAAAGTATATTCAACTTTCTTTTACACGGATATGATGATACAAAAAAAGTTTTCCTTTCTTGAAAAACTAATTTGATCTAACTCAGTTTGTAAGTCCATGTTTAAAAATTATACACGTGATCGTAAATGTTCTAGTTCAAATTAAAATCTTTGGTAGCAAAATATCAAAACATTTCTATTCTATATCGTATATCAAGGATTAAGTAACACTGGTATAATGTAATAGTTACTGGGAAACTCCCTTACTCGATAACTCATAGCTGCGGTAGGCTAGCGGTTATGGTCACGGAAAACCATGGGTTCGAATCCTAGTGATACTGAAGACCCACCATGTAGTGGTGGTCGATGCACGTTAAATATGTCGAGCTCAAGTGAGTGAGTGAGTGAAAATCAATATTGCACTATGCACCTACTAGAGGGCTTTTGGTGATAGACCTCGAAATTTTTAATCATAGTCAAGTGATGTGGACGTCATCTGAGCTGGTATCCCCTCTCCTAGATACCACACCAACTGGAGGACGTTTGAGCTCTCGACAAATTTAACATGCATCGCTTCCCTACACGGCGGGTCTTCAGCGGAACAAGGCTCGAACTCATAGCACGCGGTTCACGAGTCCGTTACCTTGACCATTAGGCTTCTTCTTCGTGAAAAAGTTTTCAATCGAATGATATTTAAAGAAAGAATTTTCCGAAGAGGATTATTAAGAGAAACGCGGATAGACTCTTTACAACTCTACTGCAAAAATTTTCACGTTATAGGACCAGTCCTGGAATGTGTGTGTGAATTCTACCTTGAATTATAAAGTTTATGTTCTATACACGAAATAAATGTTAGTAACAAACTCTTTAACACTTGTGGTGACCTAAGGCCACCCCTTACACTACTACCTCCCTGTCTATCTGCAAACCCTGCTGGATGTGTAGGCGGACTTAAATGATCAAAAGACATAATTGCAATTCAAACAGATTTATTGATGTTTATCAGTAAATGCGTTTAGACACAACACTGATCAAGTTTAGATAAATAATTGAGAGTGGAGTAATGAAGTAGGGAATCTATTCTAGCGGAATATACAGAATCTCAACTGAATCTAGGAAAGCTTAAACGCGCACAATTACAGCTACGCCACGTGCGAATAATCTGAATTGCTTAAACAAAATCACTGACCTTATATTTTACAGCGGCGGTTCCTTCGTGACGTCTTCAGACCCTTTTAATGGCTGGAAGAAATTGGTGAAGACTCCACGTTTAGTAATAATGAATTTCACTATTTTCAATCCGCTTCTCTTTGCGTATATCCACACGTATCAGGCTATGTAGACTTGTCCACAACTTCGTGTCGACTTCCCAATCTTTAATTCACTTGACTTCTCTCTTCCTATCACTCAACTTCTTAATTCGCGAAAACCGAACTTTTATAATATATCTTATTTACATAAATCACGCTTGGCTCTCCGTGAAGATTGGTTGAAATAAATACATTGCTTTAATGAAAAAAAATAAGAGGTTAGTAGAAGACCGCATAGATCCGTCACACACTACTCTTCCTAAAACAGGTTATTTAGTTTTTTTCTGCAGCTAATACGTGAAAACATGACACTCGTTGCTCATTTATCGAATTTCTGGACTCAATTCGCATGCGAACCTCTGGTGCGCGACGACTATGAATTGAATTCTGCTCCTCTTCTCAGGATTGACAACAGATTGATTTCCCAGCTCATTTGGAATTCACTCTGAGTTATATTTCTACTAAACTTGGGACTCAACACAGATTCTTATGTAAATGAAGGCTTCGAAGTACATGCGGTACGAAGGGGTTCGAAATTGAGCCAGTATTGAAATAGTAAAAGAGAAAAAAAAATTGTTTAATGTAATAGATTGGTACGGAATAGGGAAATGCGTTTCAGAATTTTCAATGATTAGGTCAAATTAAGATAGTAGTTATCAGTTGCTAAACTGCTGAAGTTTTCGAATTCCTTTTTTTGTTACCAAACACTTTTAAATTGATTTTTTTATTTGAGTTCTTATACTATACTATCAGTAAAATATTAATTTCATCAATTGTTTTAAACTGTTATACATTATTGTATTGTTGACATTTTATAACACTTTTTCCTTTTTAAACCTCTAAAGTGTTCAGGTCTTAATTATTAAATTATATAATAAAATAAACAGAAAATACTATTGATGAGTCGTTAGCTGTCTTAGGTGGGCCCATAGGTGTCATGCATTGATTTCCTTATAAAGGTTACCATAGAGGTCATCTCAGACAGTCTTACCTTGTAGTCATGGTTTGACATCAAATCGCCTAGAGAAAGTTTCAAAACTTTTCAGGCTTCGTTATTAAATGTCTGGTCGAAATTTTTTTTCCTTCCCCATTAGAATATTTCGCTATTCTACCTAATTTAATTATTTTAAGCATGGTTCAGTTAATATTGAAAATTAAAATCCATTTAAATGTATTAAGTATTTAGTATTGTTCTTTATTATATATATGATTTTATTTATAATAAAATCATTTAACTTTTTTTATACGTCAATTGAAAAATTGGCGTATAATACGATTAAATATTTTATTGAAATATTGCGGTAATATTTAACACATTGAAGTAAAATAAAAAAGCATAATTGTTATTTAATACATAATTTGTACATAATTTTTAAACTTTATTGAATTCTATAAAATATATAATTTAATTTACTGTATAAGAACTAAACTTAGATCCATATCAAATGAATGTTTATTATAATCTTAAAATGCAATCTATTTAAGAAATTGAACTAATCAGAACTAAGGGTATTTACGAAAGCTTCTTCTTTAATAGCTCGATAGCCCTAAGTGGACCCTGGTTTTCTCCAGAAGTTTTCGCCTGGCCTTTCTCCTTTTGGTAACTGTTTTCCAGTTTTTGACCTTTAAAATATTTAGGTCGTTTTCAAAACAGTCAATGCATCTTAACGCGGGTGTTCCCTGAGATCTAGTTATTATGGACTTTGCCAGAAAGATTTTCTTGCAACAGCGATCTTCATTCATTCTAGCCAGATGAGCAGCTCATTCAAGTCTATGCAATTTGACAAATTTTACTGGTTGTTTGTAAATTTTATAGTTCTAAGTAACATTCTCTCCCTGATCCATTCACTTGGATCACACGGAGAAGCAGCATACGATCTTTCTCTCGAAAATTCCCAAAGCTTCTACATTACGTAAGGTCAATTCCTAAGTTTCTTACGAAAGATTCATATAAGTAAAATTATATTTTAGATTGTTTTATATGATATGTGATGTTAATCTGTATCCCGTATTTATTCAAATCTAAGCCTCAATCGATTCTAAGCCAAAGCCCCAAATTCTCAACAAGATTTTGTGAAAAATGAAAAATCGTGTGAAAAGGTTTATCAATATCTAATTTTACGAAATTAAAATAAATTTTAAAATTTGAACTAAGAAGAAGTGAATAATTATAATTTTACAATGCCATAAACTTTTAAATGCATACAGAAACCTGTAATTGCTCTAATTGCCCTACAAAACGAATTCTATTTCCTTCGATTCAAGCCGCACCCGATTTTTCGTACATTAACACTGAGGGGGGGGGGGTGCGGCTTAGATTCGAGTAGATACGGTACATCGCACTTTTACATTATTGAATTTCTTTCGATAAATCTATTTCTAAAATTGAGCTAAGACTTGCAAAGCATGTTAAATGGAGTTGCAATAACAAATCGGTCGATAATCGTTGGGTATAACGAAACGGTTTGTATTCTCTCTCCGACTATTAACCATAAATCTCCCACTAGCTATCAGTATCTTCCTAAACGAACAAGCGTCGTAAATTTCGATACAGTATCCTATTTCGGATGTCTCTTCTATGCAAGAATAAATTTCTCCTCCGCGGAGGAGCCAGAGTGAAAAATAAACGCAGAAATAAATCCGAAAAGTGAGTTGAGGAAATGACAGTACCGGACACCATAAAGAATAGAAATAAGCAGATAACTGGCAAGTAAGAAAAAAAGTTTTCACTGCGTGTTACTGCCTCTCAACTCATGTATATTGCATTTCCTGCAGTCATTCTTATCTTTGCAAGCCATTGGACACTATGAAAAATATCCCAGGAGAAAAAGAATCGAGAAAGACATGGTACAGCAGTGAATAAGTCTGTGTGGACAAACTTATCAGGCTTACTGACAATGGATTTCAAGGAAAACATAGATGATAGAGTCAGAGAATGTAGAATTATGATTTTTAAGAATGAAGAATGGTGGAAGGGAATCTTCGACGCATACCAAAGTAATCTTGGCTGATGTTGAAAAATACGAGAATGTGTGGAATTTTACGTAGCTCACTAGACTTTTTTTTGTTGATAAGATAAAGAAAATTCTTCTTTTTTTTCAACGTTGTAGAGTCTACAATAAAAGGTATTGCAGTATTGTGTGATCTCAAAAGCAATTTATTTTATTAACAACGGAAAATATTTGTGATAAAATAAACTTTTTCATGTACAGAATATTTCAGACTTTCATAATAATGCGTGGATTTTATTTATGAAAAACTATAGCATGCTATAGCTATTACAATATTCATGCTAATAATTGGAGTAGGAACGGCGTATTAAGGGTTATCATATAACTGGGGTAGACATTACGTCGATCGCGATTGACCGGTAGACCGCCAAGATAATTTGGAGTGACCGCCTGAAGATTAGTCGTTAGTAACTGTATGAGAAAATATTCAAGATTGGTTGACAGTACGCAGACTAAATCTTCTACTGACTATAATTACAAGAACTATTTTTAGATGAAATTGTTTTACTTCTTAATGTATTTTGTATTGTTGATAATAAGTGCATCATTATATTATATTATATTTGTAGCTATTATTATAATGTTTGTATTTTTTGTTTTGCTTCAAACGCGGTTTGAAAAAAGTGAGCTTTTAATTTTTTTACGTCGGTAAGTACATATATTCCGTATTTACTTTAAGTTATAATCAATATTGTTGGCTTTTTTCTTACTTCACCACAACTACGACCCTGGGCAGTGGGTGCCCTCGTGAATTTTTCAAAGGGGGCGTGGCGCGATGGTCCAGGGTCGAATATGTACCATTCACATAATATACCTCAATACGCTGCCAAACATTTTTTTTTCCTTTTTAGATTGTCCGGAACAAAGTACTGAAGGAAATAAATTGAATAAATAATTAGCATTAATTAATAAAATATTATTAATAACAAATACTTAATTAAATTGAATATACTATATGCATGGGATTATAATCAATCGAAAAAAAATCATGGGCTATGGAGAAGAGTCCAGGCCCGTGGACCCTCCCCTCCCTCTTTGTGCGTACCACTTGTTGTGAATGGGTTGCGTATTCAGTTTTCAATTATCAGTCCTTATTTTTCTTTTTAAGCATTTATTATGACGACACACAACACACAAACAATTAAATATAAATTAAAAACTACTGTTTTGTGTTTAGGCACACCCACCGATTTCGGGGGTCCGTTATCGGCCAAAGTTGTATACAGACAGACTGAATCCCCCATCGGTTAGGGAAGGTTCACACGTATTTCCCTTTAGGGATTACTGAGAAGCAATCCACGACACCACTGATACTGGATGGACCACAACACCTTGAAAAAATTAGAAGCAGCCCGTACCCTGGATAAGTCTGTCCACCCCTGTCATTTAAGATCAAGCTGAAGATATTTTAATTGGACACACAGCTTTGTATGTCCACGTCATTTTTTTGAAGTTTTATTCTTATACGTATTAAAAGGCCGTGGTAGTCTTTAATATGCTGTAGGTGGTCATGGTCCCGGACTCGTAGCCAGCGTGTCTTAATTTGATCCTCAGTGCCACTGAAGTCAAGCCGGGCAAAGTGGCTGATGCATATTAAATTTATCGGAATCAGTCTCTCCGTTGACCTGGTGTAGAAGTTCGGAGTAGGGAAGCCAGCTCAGTCACATGACCGCGATTCATTATTACCAGGTCCGTGGCCAATAGCTTAAATTAGTAATGCTTGTTTTTCTTGTACCATACATCAGAGCTTCTCAAAATTTCAATATTTGCAACACTATTTCCATGCATAATTTTCATCATAATTTTCCCCATACAATAACAATGTATTAGTTTTTGTTGTTTCTTATGCCACCTGATCACGACTGCGTCAGATTCAGGCCCATGAAATTCATCATGGCAAGGGACTACACGTACGCCTGTCGTTGGCCGTAGCATTGACCACCATTCAGGCGACAGTACGATTTAGCTCGGTTCCACCCCTATTTTGAGAACACCTTGGGGAGGGTCATCTATATTAAATGTAATAATAATGATGTACGGCTGTGGATAGCCTAGTGGTTAGAGCATTGGACTCCAGACCGGAAGGCTGGGTTCGATGCCGATACCACGAAATCCATCGAGTAAAACTTAGAACGTGCTCGTTAAACCAGTGGGTCCGAATATCTCGCCATCTATCGTGTTGTTCGAACAATCACGCTGTCACCTTCTGGGCTCAAATTAGCTAACGACAGGCGTAAAATTCTACCCTTAGCCGCATGAATTTCGTGGACCTTGATCTGATTTACTGTCGATCAGGTGCATAAGCAACAACAACAACATAATGATGTACTTTGAAGATAAACTACATTACACAGCCTTAAGAGTCTAAGACTCTTAAATTGCAAATTTTCAATTTTTGAAAAAAATATATGTTAAAGCCTCAACATTTCTGAGCATTTGATACCAAAATGTTGTGATACCGTAAAAAGTTCTGAAGTTATTGAGAAATAACTAGAGAAATTTAAACAAAATCCCTATCTCTTTCGTATCTTTAACTTCATTTTCTCAAAACAACAAATTTTATCTTGCGCGCAGAAATTCTCAGAAACTATTTATGAGATCGATTTGAAATTTCATACACGTATTCAAAATATGGCTCTTCATAACTTATACTTCAATTTCAAAAAAAAATTTAATATTTTTTAATTTGAATTTTAATTAATTTTTTTCTTAAAATTTTAAAATTTTGTTGTAATTGTATTTAAAAATATATTTTTTCTCTAAATTTTAAAAATTTGTATAACTTTGAAAGTGAACATTTTTATACCAAGTAAAGTTAATTTTGTAAATTTTGATCAATTTTGTACTTCAGAATCTTGCGCGCTGTAAAATACTAATTTTCAAATTTTTAAAAAATTGTCCAATTTTTATTTCTTATAAATTTATAAATTTTTCTCAATTCTCCGAATTTGAGACGAATGTAAATATTGATTATCATGTGATAAAATTTAAAATGATTGTTTGCTTTTGCTAAGTTACATTAGTTTCAAAGGATTTTTTCGAGTGCACAGATAGTTAAGGTCATGTAGACCCTTAATTACAAACCATACACAATATCAAGATATGTAGTAAACTTAGTGTATGTTATTTTTAAATTAAATATATTTTACGTAAGTTACTTTTAAGGAATAGAGACATCATGTTGCTTTTCCTTTTTAATTTCTAAATTTGAATAGATTGCAATAAATATGCACGTGTATTTGTTTTATGTCAGAATGTATTTTGCTTTGTTTCCTTTCAGTAAATTAATTTTTTAAAATGTTATTTTCAACTTTTCGATATATTTGCCCCCCTCCCACATAGAGTTATCACGCCCCACTGTTTGGGAATCGCTGTCATACGTGCATTGCGCTTGTACATAGAAATATTTATTGTGCATATACTCCGGTGTAGGCAGCGGTGTATGCAGCAAACGAAGCAAATTGCCATACATTGCACAAAAGCTACTCTCTGTAGGATTATCATCTTTTTCAATTATATCTTATTACATTTTTACCAAAACTACTAACATTAATTTTAAATCTATTTCAAAAGTAATGACTAAGGGCAGTACATTTTGTTTGAATTTAAATATTAGAACGCTGGAAAAGAGATACCAAGTATCGGAAATTTACTATGTTTCCCCCTTTTCTTTTTTATTAATTAAGTTTTCCACGAAATAAACCAGATTTTGAATATTTTTTGCAGTTATTAAAAATTTTAAATGTTTTCAAGTTGATTCATGTAAGCTGTTGAATTCAACGTGCAAAATTTACAATTTTAGTATGCATATTAATTCGCACGTTTACTGGACTGATCAAGTTTCTGTAACAAGTTTTGTAATTGGTGCACAGTAATAATGTTTTTTGCAAAATACTGTTTTTCTTTTTAAGTATATTTCATTAAAAATGTTTGTGTAATGGGAATTTAACCTACATCAAAGAAAAACTGGAAATATCTTATAAAATTACACTCAATCTAATGTGGAACTTTCCTACATAAAAAAAGTCACCTTATCCTTTTTTATACGCCAACATATTATTAAGTTATTAAAAATCTAATTGTTGTTAAATTTTTAAAATTTATATTTTATTGGAAACTTACAATTTTATTTATATTTGCCGTAAAATCCAGCTTATAACACGCACTTTTAACACAAAAAATAAGATCGAACTTAAGGGAGCACGTTATTCGCCGGGTATAAAAAAGGTAGCTTTAAAAATCCCACAAATATTTGCATCAACAAAATACTTCTGCATATATCGAAATACTGTAATTATTTAAAAGAAACGCCTTGTCTTATGAACTAAATTAGCTGTAGTTCTAGAAATATAGCATTTTATTATTGTACTCTTATGTTTTGAAATCATTTACTCAAGGTATTATTCCAGACTTTTAAGAAAATAGTATATTACTAAGAAGAATTATTGTTCTCTTAAACAATAATTCTTCGAATGCTTCGCCAAGCATTATAATTGATTATAATTAGATACTATGATTGAATTCAATTAAAAATTTACATAAAATAATTAAGGGTCACCAGTTTGTTATGGTACGTTTCGTTCTATAACGTTAAAGTATAGAAATTTGCTGTAAAGGATTCGAAGAATAATTTTTTATTCCATTAGGCTTAGCTGCGCTCGCATCAAAACATTACAACTAGTCTGATGCCAAAATACGGACTGTTGCCATTCCAATAAATTGAAGAATGTTATAAGGAAATTGCTTCCAGATTTACAATATAAATACACAGTATAAATATAAATATTAGTTTACATAAAATACAAATTCCTAATTTTATAAATGCATAAATATAAAGTTATAAAATTCGTTTTAAAAGTTAATTATTTTACAAATTATAATGTTCTATAATTTTATTAAATTTCTGTTTGTGAGCGGCCATTAGTTGGCAACGAGTTGAATAATATTTATCTCAACAAATGTATACTATTTTTTTCAGATTTCTTCGTAACAAAGGAGGTGTGCGTTATACGGTGAATATACCTAAAAATTTTAAAAAATTGGCTTGGAATTATAGGTACATGTTATACACCGGTGCGCGTTTAACGCCGGATTTTACTGTACATAATATTTCATTTAACGTATCTTTTTTACTTAGACAAGATAAATATTTGATGTGATTATTATTGAAGAGATTGAATTTTGCAAGTATTCTATAAAGAAATTAACCGACATATATTTTAAGCTCTCAAACCGCCTTTAAAACTTAATAAATACTTCACTAACCACGGTTCTCTTTCAATATGAAAAATGCGAAATCAAATATTCTAAAACTTTTATATAAGGAAACTAAATTAGGTTACTTAGCTTACAACAATTATAATTTCAACACAGAAAGGAAACCACCCAACATAAAGTTCCCACTGCCTTCGTTAGGAACTTAAGTTTACACCGGTTCGTCCCTCCAACCTACCGTTTCACTTAAGCAACCTAAATTAGTCTGATTACCATTACGGAAATGATTGTTTGTTTAAAGTTGGAGGAGGCAGATAGAATAACACAGCTAATTAATAAATTACTTCGTTTAACTTCGTCGAAGTTAGTTTCCCATTTCCGAGTTTCTAAACTTCTTGTATATTTAAAACACGTAAAAGGCAATATAATATTTATTAAACTGGCAAATAGTTCAGGAATTAAAGAGCGGCGTGATATGCCTAATTATTTATACGCTTTCTGAAATGCTAGAGATAGATTTATGCTTTTAATTTACGCATTTACTAGGAAGCCTTGTGTGTTTGAACATCAAATTCAAGTCAGGAAAAGGTGATGAATTTCTGAGTAATACAATTTTTTTTATTTATTTTTGCTGGGGGCTGATTCGTTGTTTCTGAATTATTTATTTTTTCAATTAACATCTGTGGTTCTATTATTATACTATTAGATTTGAAGATTAAAAGTGAATCTTAATGCAATAAGGATGTTGGCAGGATTTTTTACAGCAATGGTTATAATGTACAAAAAATACTTTCAACCAAGATTGTTGGAACAACAATTAACATCTTAATAATTTATATAATATCTTTACAGGATTAAAGAAAATTATACTGTTTTAAATTTGTAACATAGCGCCAACTGCTGAGTTTAAGTTTTCTTTGAGAAGTCTTATAGCGTCTGTCATTCAATTTACGAAGAATCCATTTTTCAAATTTTCTGATCTTTATGAGGCAACTGAGACAAATAATTGTTTAATAGTCAGCATATTTTAGGGAAAAGCTAATCCTTGCTTATAGTATATTATATATTTTGTATGATTTTATTCCGCTTGTTCAACTTCTGCACAAGCCGGATTCTTTCCAAAGTTGTGGGAATTAAAGGTAATTGCGTAGTTTTTCCTTTTAAATTGTCTCAATAAAAGTCGAGAAGAGAGATATTAACATTCAGTAAGGCATTACATGAGAGATTAATTCCACAAAAACTACAAATAAATGGCATTTTAGTGTTGTTTATGGTACATATCAGTAGAATCTGATTAGTAGTACGCAATTTAAAGAAGTGCAACTTGCATCACTCTTATACAGTTATATTTTTATTCTACATATATTCCTCTCAGTTAGAGCTGGAAATCAATTCTATAAATGAAGAACTATCATGTGTTTGTGTTCTTAATCTGACTTCTAGTAGATTGTGCGTAATTATAATTTTAGTGAAAGCCAATGAAGTGAATCTTTCTCTTGACAGGCAATCGACAATGATCCAAATTTTGGAATATATTTACTTAAAATACACCAGTTTTAGATTGTAATTTTCTGTCACATTTTTACATATTGATTAAGACCTTTTTTCACCTATTGCTTTCGTCTTTTTTATAATACCTGGATCAAAACTTAGTGCTAATTTCCAATTATATATATATTTTTATTGCATTGTTTCGTGTACTATTTCCGTTTTGGAAATAAATATATAGTTCATGGGCTATATGGTCACCCATGACAATTAAAGCATGTAGTTATAACAACACCATTTGAACTTTCAGTTCTACCATTCTTTCCCCCCATGTTTAGGATTGATTCGTAAATTTCATGTGATTTAAGTGCGTGCACGTATAAATTTTGATCTGAGATAGTTTTAATTCTTTTTACGATATCAGAGACATGGATTTTCAAGAACAATTCTGTAACATAATTGTCAGCTTTTGAGTAAAACGCCTGGAGAGAGTTTAGATGTACAAAGGAAGAATGTATGTTGATTCAACAGTATCAGATCAAAGGTGGTCGAGTAATATCGGCATTTTAAAGGGGGTCGAGAATTGTAGCAAAGGAAAAGTAATGATGGAGGTATTTTTTTAATTTTAAATGAATTATTATTTTATAGCTTATCAAGGAGCATTATACAAGGGGTGATCAAATGAAAAAGTACGAAACGACATAAAAATGAAACAATTAAATATTTGCATATTCCGCCAAGGGAGAATGTAGCGAGACATCTCGGGATGCCATTGGAGACTCTGACTGGGATCGGATCATGCGCGGGTGCCCGCATGCGCAGGAGAGAGCAAAGGCTCTTATAAAAAGCGGCGTCCAAATGATGCGAGCACAGAATGACTCGAGCACAGAAAGAGCATTAACTCCGATGTGTACTGTGAGACACTCCGACGCCTACGCAGGTCCATCAAGAACAAAAGACCGGGGCTGCTCACGGAGGGTGTGGTTCTGCTCCATGATAACGCGCGTCCACACGTCTCCAGAGTCACACAAATGGAACTGGACAAGTTCCAATGGGAGACGTTGGACCATCCGTCCTACAGTCCGGACATGTCACCCTGCGATTTCCATGTGTTTGGTCCATTGAAGAAACACCTGAAAGGAAAGCGCTTCAACTCGGACGACGTACTCAAGGACACTGTGAAGGACTGGGTTTCGTCACAGCCACAGGAATTCTGGGAACAAGGAATCCTGCGGCTTGTTCATCAGTGGGATCGTTGTGCTCAGGCCTATGGTGTATATTTTGAATAAAGTCTATATTTGTACCCACCGTGTCGTTTCGTACCTTTTCATTTGATCACCCCTTGTATATAGAGAGATATTTTGCGTTTAAGGAAGTCCATTCGTCGTAAACGGCCTCAGTGTGGAAAAGTAGACAATGATAGCTTATGCATGGCAATATACTTGCACAACAATCTCAAATGATCTCATGGTTTCTCCCTAAAATTGATACTGAAGTGCTTCAATCAGTGTATTCAGCAGACTTATATTCTTGTGATTTTTATTTATTACCATCATTGAAAAACATTCTGCCAGAAAGTCCTTTTTTGTCATCAACTGAAGTACAACCAGCATCGCGCAGGAGCCTTACAGGGGATTGCAAACTATGACTTCCAATAATGTTAAAAGAGATTGTTAGAGCGCTGGAAAAAGTGTATTACCGCCCAAGTGGATTATTTTGAAAAGAGTTGTGATAGCAATTTAAAATCTTCAAAGTAGGGACTTTTACGCCATGTCCCCGAACTTTTGTATCCTACTACGTATATAAGTATATATTTCCCACACAGGTTCTAGGTATTTATGGCATAGTTATGCTTAAAATTTATACGAAATTTGAATTTGGAAATATTTTGAGAAGTACTTTTAATCCATTAACCTTAAATCGTCAATAAGGACCTTTTAAACAATACATATTTCAAAAGTTTGAAACAGGCTTTAATGCATGAATACTATAGTAGTAGAGATAAAGTAATATGTTAAATTTAAAAAATATTGTTCTTTCTTTGGTGTTAAAAACATTTGAAATAATTTCTAATTGTGTGTTGTTTAAATGGATAAGGCAATCTAAAATGTAAGTAATCTTAATTTTTAAATGTAAAGGAGCATTTGTGAACATATAATGTTATTTGGCATTCATTTTATATCTTGTTTAATTTAATTTGTTAAACTAAATCATCAAAATGTCTTTTTTCAGATAATTGTTTTACTGCTGCAAATTATTAAGTTGCTGGGAACTCTCATCCCCGCGCACGCGCTGAAGTGTGAGGGTTTACCAAAGGATGAAATATTTTCTTTAAAAAATGCACTTAATTTTATGACTTTCTGATCACTATCTAAATTTAATCTAAGCTATGGGAGCACGTCAGCTTAAATAGTATTCTAAATATCTAGAATCTAACTTTTTTCACTGGACAATCCTCTACAACAGCTATTCTTGAAGTGTGCCTTTATAAATATTGTGTATTTTTTTTAAAAAAATAATTAATGATACTATAAGAAAAATTTAAAATCTGAGCCGAATAATTGGGCCGTTTTATAGAGTGAGTGAGTGGATATTAACGTCCCAATGTTCAGCTACACGAGGGCTTTTGGGGACGGTCCGCGTAATTTTGAACCATGGTCAAGTGACGCGGGCCGCTTTATAGAAGTAAACTAAGAGTATTCGGGGTATATTTAACTTATACTTTTGAGGATAGATGGATAAAAAAATTTGATTGGGCTCGGAATCCATTTGTGAACGGATACATCTGTGCATGAATTAACTTTGAATGAAGAGAAAAAACTAATTTTGCTCTGTAATAATCGAAATTTAATTTCAAAACATTCGGAAGAGTCAATTAGTTCATTTTGAGTTAAAGTTAGAGCCAATAACCTCATAACAGCCAAAAATGCTTTAAATATATTGTTGCAGTTTTCTTCATGTTATTTGCGGGAATTCGAATTCTCAGCACTAACAAACAGTAAAAGAAAAAAAAAAGTTCGAGTCTTTTAAATGTAAATGACAAAATAAGAGTGGCATTATCAATTTTACGACTAAATACAAACGGACAATCCTCAAGCTCAGATTTCGTTTTAAATGTATTTCTATAATTAGTGTGTAATTAATTACCCTATAAACATTTTGTTGCCTTTGTCGTACATATTATTTTATTGAACATTGCAAACTACTATCATAAGCTGTTTTACACATTGTATTACAGATAATCAAATTTTGTACAATTTATTTTATTGTTAGTGTGCCACCAAATTTTGAAATTGTTAAAAGTGTTCCAAAACAACAACAAAAAGGTTGAGAATAATTGTTCTGCAATAATGCTAGTCCTTGAGCGGCCCAATGGATTCTTTCAACTTTCACTACGGTGATTCCACCATCAGCTTCCTTAACTTTTTTGCCCCTGAATGACAGCAATCACAATCACTAACTTCCTTCTTCAATTGATTTTAAATATTAACCTTCATCATATATATATATATATATATACAGTCGACTCTCGATAATTCAAACCTTCGATAATACGAACCTCTCGATAATTTGGACTAAAACAAGACGTTTTGGTACACTCAGTATTTCGAAGTAAAATTTGTGGCTGGCCAGACTACAACACGGGATAACTCTAAGTTATCTTATAAAACTCGACAATTCGAACACTAACTAACATGTAGAGTCCTATAAAAACAGGTTGGAGCTTACATGTTTTGTGTTGTATTGCCTCTGCTTGTAACGTTGCCACTTTAATGACCATTAGATTTGACTCCAATAACAATGACAGCAGCTTAAGTGTCTCGAAACAAACTACGCAACTTTTACCTTCAAAATCATGTTGATGCGGACGTTTTTTAAGATTCATTTATTCTAAAAAAATCTATTGGCAGAGTTAGATTGAATGCCATGAAACAAAAAAAAATTTAACAAATGTTTTGTCAAAAAAAAATTATGTACATGTAATTATACTGTATAATATGCACTTTTAAAAAATACTTTTGATAATGTTTTATGCACAAATTTTGTTTTATTACACAGTTTCAAATTTAAATGTGTTAGAAAAAAATTTATCTTCGTGTATTTTGGGAGTTTTTTCCTACCCTCTTGATAATTTGAAGTTTTTTTATTTGTCCCTTTAGATTCGAATTGTCGAGAGTAGACTGTATATATAAATAACATAAATCGTGGTTCCTTTACAGAAAGAGGTTTTGTAATCATGTAACTTAACTCAGTGGCGCAACAGCCCATGAGGTCCAAGACCTACTATGCCCATTTCAGTATACGTGACCTTGTGCCCGGAGGTGCATGAGCAGATGTTCCAGTCAAGTGGTCAGTCTGGCACGAACACCTCCAGTGTTAAGTTCCCAAGAAAGCTTGGTACTCACTTTATCGACCCACTGAAGGGATGAAAGGCGGAGTAGACCTTGTTCAGCCTGAGATTTCAACCTTGGACCTGCGGTGTGGAATCGTGATGCACTGCCACTCAATCAGTGAACTTATTTTGTAATCATATAACGTCATCAAATGCATATTCTCTTGAGGATTAGTAGGAATTACAAATAGAACCCGTTACAATGTATTCACAAAAATTATTAATAATACTTATTTTGATCCGCGTGTAAGAATTCTGTAGTTATAAAAATAAAAATAAAAAAGATTTTCATTATATTTTGTCATATTATTAAAAAAAAATTCAATTAAATTTGTTATTTCCTCAAATATTTCTTAAAATTTACAACTACATTTCAGTTAAATATTTTGCGTAGAAAACTTAATCTAGTTAATTTTTGTTAAAGTATAACCAATCAAATTCTGTAAGCATTGCAAGCATAATTTGGCTGTTTTTAATTGTCTTTGATCACATATTTTTTTCTGGGGTTTAAATCAGTTAATTCAGGGTTTTTCAAATCAAAATATAAATTTTTCATTAAATACAATCAGAAGCAATTTTCCACAACTTTCGACTTATACATGCAAATTAAGAATACTTGAAAAATACTTGTTTTAATGCATTGCTATATTAATTGAATACCAACCTCAACAATAAACTTTCAAATAAATATTAAATAACTGTACTGCATTCAAGCTGAAGTACTAGTTTAATTTAATTAAGGAATTTTCAAATATTTATATTAAGGATTTTCAATTCTATGGATGCTTGCTCGACTTCTTTCTGAAAACATTAAGAAGCCTCATTTTAAACGCAACTGGAACGAAAACTTTAATTTAAAATTTTCCTAAATTAAGATTTGAATAATAAATAAAGCCATCTTAACTTTCATCTTTGGGTAATCAAATTTATAATTTAATCATTTTATTTGGAAGCAATGCATTTCCATAAATGTGATTTGATTAAAAGGAATTTAACCCAATTTATGTATGGGGAAGTAAAGAATAAATAAGAATAAATGCTCCATGCACAAAAATATTCGATTTAAATGGTTATTCTGTATTTGTATTTAAGTGTTTATTGATGAACAACTTTTCGCAATTGAAAAATAAATATTTTCTTCTCGGCATATAAATTATTTCTCAAAAGCGCATTTTTAGAATGGTTTTGGCAACTTGGAATAGAAATTTGGATTGTGCCACGAATTTTAAAATGAATAATGTAATAAGTATAAAATGATTTGCGTTAATTTGGTTTTTCTTACAAAAAATTTCTTAACGGTGAATGTTCATTTTACATTATTAGAGTATTGAAATATATATATATATATATATATATATAGTATAATAAAATAAGATAAAATAATAAGTGGGGAATTTGTATTACCTACTAGGTCAAAAAAGAAAGAAATTGGATTCCAAGAAACATAATAATTGAAGATAGAGAAAGAGTATTTGGGCTATAAAATGGAGACCTATTATGATTTATAAAGTTGTCGCTGAATTAGGCCAGAGATTTAGGGTTAATCAATTCTTTACAGTACCACATTCCCCATACAGCAGAAATTTTCGACACAATAGAAAAAACTGAGCCATGTTGAAACATTAGACCTACTTCAATACAGGTGGATGAAAAACTAGAAAGTAAAATAAAATTAAAATATCAATAGAAAACAACAAGGTTTCTCTCATAGAGAAGAACATTAAGAAAAAATTCTATTAGAAAAACTAGGATAAAAACTTACATGAAAAAAATACTAAGCATAAAGACATAATGAAGACAAAGCAACTAAGTCAGAAAACACACTCTATATAAATGACGTGTTAAAATTATACAGTGGTGGCAAAAAGTCCTGAACACACTCATCTTTTAGCGTAATTTTTGTGTTTGACTTCATTTTTTGTTGTGAAATTATCGCACTATCTTAAATATTGTTATTGATTTTAATGTATTTTTTATGGTGATTTTAAATCTGTTTGTAGATTTCATCTAAAGTAAATAGTTTAATTGATATGTTGAAAAAACCTTGACAAGAAAGCACAAGGTCACTGTAAGAATGAGTGAGTGTGTTTTCCACCAATGAAATGCTCCGTTATTTCAACCAATCAGAGAGCAGTAGCGATAAAGGGTTGAAAGAAAAAGGTTAAACGTGGTTTATTGTATTGAATGCAGTTGTGTGATTGTGGAAAATAGTGTATTGAAAGCAATTTGGAGTACGTTTGTGGAAAATATATTGGAATTATGGCTAAATTTTCATATCTGCCTGAGATATCTGCCTATTCTATGCGCCAATTTGCTGCTAAAGTACCATGTGGCATTTCTACTGATGTGAGAACTTTGAAAAGATTTTCTGAAACAAATTTTATTGCGGACAGGGGGCGATCAGGACGACCAAGAAAAACATCTTTACGTGAAGACAGGTTATTGCACAGAATTTCACTTTCAAACAGAAAGCTTAATTCCTCACAAATTTTGAAACAATGAACTTTGACATCAAATGTGAGTGTGTGCCCAAGAAATGTTACAGGAAGACTGCTGGAAATTGGGTTACGAGGCTGTAAAGCGCGCCCAAAACAATTACTGACTGAATTTCAACGCAAGAGGCGATTGACGTGGGCAAGGGAACATTCATTATGGACTATTAAAGACTGGGAAAAGGTAATATTTAGTGACGAGAGTCAGTTTTGTATTTCTGGCAACCAAAGTAGTGCCTATGTAAGACGACGCACTCGTGAGGAATTCAGCCCTCAGTGTCTGAAGCCCACAGTAAAGTACCCAACAAAGGTGATGGTATGGGGTTACATGTCTTCTCATGGTGTTGGAAGACTTCACATCGTTAGCGGAACAGTGAAGGCCATGGATTACATTGAAATATTACAAAATAAATTGCTACCAACTGCGAGAGATATTTTTGGGAATCAGTCACGGATTTTTCAGGACGATAACGCCCCTTGTTATCGTGCAAAGGTAGTCCAGAAATGGTTGAAAGACCATACTGTGAATAGAATGAACTGGCCAGGACAGTCTCCCTACCTTAATCCGATAGAAAACTTATGGTTTAAAATTTGTTATGAAATTTCAAAGAAAAAACCTTCAAACAAACGTGAATTAATTGAAGCTTTAATATTTTCCTTCAACCGTATTGTCACGAAAGATCTTCTTTTGAAATTGGTGCATTACATGCCAAAAGATGTAGAGCCGTAATTAAAGCAAACGGCTGGCCCATAAAATATTGGTTTTCTAACACGTGACAACAATGTAATTTTCAAAATGCTTATTAAATATACCGTATTTGTCAATTTTCATGTTATTTTTCTTTGCATATTATTTTATTCTATATTGTTTTATTCTGCACATATTTCACATTATTGTGTTCAGGCAGCTTTACTACAAAAAATATTTTAGTCATTAAGAAACTAGTAGTATATTTGAAATCAGAAAAAAAAATACATTAAAATCAATATTTAAGATAGTGCGATAATTTCACAACGAAAAATGAAGTCAAACACAAAAATTACGCTAAAAAATGAGTGTGTTCAGGACTTTTTGCCACCACTGTACATAACTTGAAAAGGCATTTTGGTACTAAGCTGATATTTTCTAGTTGTTGCATTCGTGGAAAGGATAAGAAGGCTTCCTATAATTTTAGTAGCGTACACACAAGGGTTGGGTGGGTGAGTCCACACCCCTCCATAGATTAACATAGCTTTAATTTTCACCATAGTGATTACCCCTTCGTCCTTACGTGTACGTGTTTTTAAAATGTATCCCCCCGTAAGAGAGATCTGTGTACACCACTGACATTTATTAGCTATTACAAACATAAAACAAGAAACCTGACAAAAAGTACAACACGCGTGGTTTAAAGAACGTTCACTAAAGCATTCTTTTATTGCCTCCGAGATCTTAGCCCTTTAAAGTTTTAGTCAACGGGAATCCATTAGAATGTATCGTGGGATATTATTTATAAACTTTTTTTAAAAAAAATACCGTAAAATCTGGCGTATAACGCGCACATTTAACATCAAAAATAAGATCGAAATTTACGTATGCGCGTTATATACCGGGTATAGAAAGGATAACCTTAAAAATTTAAAAAAAAGATGGACAGGACGATTTTTACATATTTCAAAAAAACTGTTTATTTTAAAGAAATGAACTTAAAAGTTTGTAGTGGTAAAAGTATACTAATTTTGCAAAAGCTTTGAAAAATATCTCAAATAAATCGCTCCAAAACGTAACATTGCATACGTGCATGTCAGATTTCTTCGTAAAAAATGGGGTGCGCTTTATATGGTGAATATACCTAAAACAAAATTTTAAAAAATGGGTGCGCGTTATACGCCGGATTTTACGGTACTTAAATGTAATGATGTTTTCTTGTTTATTTTTATTTTCATGAAGAGTTCATTTTACATTTTATATTAAAATTTTTGTTCGCTTACATTTATCATGTAATTATTTAAGCAATCAATTATATTTAATACTACATATAATACATTTCACATATTGTCATCGCAAACTATGTATTCTAAACTGCGTATAATCATTGCAGAGTTTCTTTTGATAATTTTTCTCTTATTCTATATAATTTAACATTTGTAGATAGGTTTACTTTTAATAAATATTTATTTCAAGCTTCATTTTTTTCAAAAATCATCCAGTACAAGTATTTATAAATTAGAATCAACTTTAGTTTTCTTAATCAGTATAAACCTCTTTATCTAATAATCTATTCGTCTAAGTTTCTCTCAAAATAATCCACCCAGACTGAAATTTACATTTCAACCAAATCCAGTACATAGTAGAAAGCAAATAATGTATTCCATAAATATTTTCAACACTAGTAATAGATTGTTAAACATTAAGTCCCTTCATCAGCCTGTGGGCTGAGCATTAAGACCATTATCAAAGAGTTTGTCATTATTTATGCATTACGACACTTATTCATTAGCATAGACCTTTTTTTTGTCTACAACCATGCCAGATCCTTTCTGGGTTCTAACGAGTAAACAAATTGATTATGTAACTGAACGTAACTATTCAGCCCTCGGTTCATTTAACTGAGTAATTTGGACGACGGGGATTCTGGGTAGAATTCGATAAACTATAGAGTTAAGCTTCATTTAACTATTTAGGCTTAGCTTTCAATAGTCCCCATTCAGATAATGAAGGTCTTCGGTATATTTAAAAAGGATCACGTAGAGTGATTTAGTTAGTGAAATTTGTAAAACAAATCGCATGAGTATTTTAAATTCTAGGATGTATTAGTAATAATAGTAAATGCATTTTTATTTAAAAATCGATTGTTCAGAAATCAGTTTAGTGGACTACAGTCAAAGATATGTTTATTATCATTACTAAGTAGTAAACAATAAAATCAATCATCAGTAATAAACAAAAAAAATTGTAATAACTTTATGAAACGAATGAGTTTAAAGTATTCTATTTAAATATATGTATTCTTTAAAGGCCTTATATTTCGATTTTTCAAGAACATTTAAAGCAACATTTAGTTTTACGAGGAAATAAAATCTTAAACTACAAAAGACACACTCTTGTAAATACTAATATAACTATTAACTAATTATAACTGATCCATATCTAAGTATCTTACACTGACCATTACTTCTTAACAAATATGGAATTTATACATATTTATATATATATAGGAGAGTATTAATAATGAAATATTTCATCAAAGGGTTTAAATGTACCTTTATTTATATGCATAATAGATGTACATTAAGGTATATATATTAATATCACACTTGTATATAATTATAGATTTCAACTACTTTTCATCAATTTATTAAAATTTTCTTAGAAAGCAATTGATATTTGGGAAAGATGCAAAATGGATTTTTGTGAACTTTGAACTAATAAGTTCTTAGAAGTTCTTCAACCATTATTCATAAAATTTTCTTAAGCCATTTCTAATTTTGAAGTTACTTCTTGTTGTGTTATTTGAAAAGCAAATAATTTTATTACATAAATTTACTGTCCTAATTTAATACGGTATTTTAAATAACATTATACATATTTATAATAATCATTCAGTGCATTAAATGTGTCAAATAAAACTTAAAGCTACAGAGAAAGTAATCCTGATTGAAAGAACAAGACAAAATACATATGAGATAATCCGTTAATATATTATTAGATAAATTAATACTAATATCACAATGAGTGCTTGTTATTTTTGTATTCATTGACACAATATTTGTTATACAGGGGAAAAAAACAATTCCTATCAACTTGTATTAATTCCTTGCTTTTCCTTTCTCCCCATATTCATTGATTCCTGTGTAACTCAGACATCTGGAAGGTATGCATTATAAGTCAAGGCTTAGAATATCGTATCATAGTTTATTTTTATGTATTACAGCAATTCAGAAAGCATTAATCTTATAATATTTGGCAAAACGGGTTGTTTCATTTTTCTCTGTTGAAGAAATGAGTAAAAGAAATCACTTGAAAAAGTAATATAATTTTTTTAAAGTCAATTTCTACTTCGTTAGAAAAACGTACTGGTGCCATCTGTTCTAAGTAGTTGTAACTTCGACAGAAATAACGCAGAATAGATTTAAATTGAAAAAACTGTATTAACATCAAGTGTTAGCGAATACAAGTTTTAAAAAATGTATTTGAACTTGAATGGATGAACAGAAAGTATATTATTAACGATTGAAAATTTGAACAAGATATATATATATATATATATATATATATATGTATATAGTATATTGCAGCGAACTACTTCTATTTAGAGGAAAGTTTGTGGCAACAGTCTGTGTGTACCTACTTTTTACTGCCAGAATGCAAATAAAAACTCATGAAATATTCCATTCCTTGTAAGATATTCTATGTGACTTATAATATTCTTGCCCCGTGAAATATAATTTTAACAATATCAAATTTAGTTTAGTTCATGATCGTGTCCATTTTTTTGCATTAAATTCAAAATCTAAAGAGAAACTTTTAGGCTTAATCTACTTCCATACAATCCATACTTTTATCGTTTGTGTTTCTACACACTATACTTATTAAGCGTAATATATTTTTAACCGAGAAATCATATATAATCCACGGTATGTATTTACCATTCGAAAAATATCAATTATGTTTTTTACTTGCATGAGCATAATTTCAAAGTAGCAGCATCGTCGTATAGTTATGGGGGAAAGCAAATTTAAATATTTCATTATTGAATATTTTCTTTTATACATTTGCTCATTATAAAGATTATTTCAATGAATATAAAGAATAATATATTTATAACACATTTTAATAAAAACATTTATTTCATATTTATTATACATTTCATTGTTTATATGATAAAAAAGCTAATGAAATTTTCTGTGTTATACATTTTTTTCTTAAAGATGATTAAATCATGTTTTTATATTCAAATGTGTTAGTTATTTTATGAATCCATTTGCAAGATTCACAACTCGAAATCAAATTCAAATCCCACAATTTTGTAACCCACTTTAGACTTTACATTTGACGAAAGGGATAATATTTCATACGAGTAGGAAATCAAATCATCGACGTGAGACACATCAAACAACATCAAAACATCATGTTTTATATTGAAAGCGAGAAAGAAAAATGAAAACACGGACAAAGATGGTAAATATGTCTCCCTGTTCATTTTAGCAGGAAAGGAGAAGTATATGTTATGTAGAATGGAAAAATGAATTTCGAGTTTTTTAGTCGCTCTTCAAAAAGCCCTCATTCCAATAATTGCATTAGTCTAGATCCTTGCAATCATTTATAGGAAGAAAAATGTCCAAAACCTTCCTTGGAAAATCCTCCAAAAAGTTAGACACATATAAAATATTTCTTTCGTACTATTGTCCTTTCGTTGAACCCCAGGGGAGAATATCTTTTGGAAAACCCTCTTCAGTGTACGATGTATTGCCTTAATGCCCGGATGCTGCAATCTCCATCGCATCCATCATCTCTTTCTCTTTTCATCCTCCGCATCCTTTCTCTCCTCTAATGATCCCTTCTATCTCCATCTTCATCCTCATCTTCCTCTTTTTCTCTCTCGAGTCCAAAAGCATGGAGTTTTTATACTTCACTTTTTTCACTCTTTAACGCATTTTTTTTTTATTTTCATAAGTCAAGGGAAAAAAAGTCGTCTCCTAATTTCGAAGAACACTTCTTATCGTTTTTTTTTCCTAATAATATTTCTAGTCGTCCCCTTTCTGCACTTCATTTTTCATTTGCTACGTGTTAGATGGAATTGTTTCATGTTCTTTTACTTTATTTTTCTCGCCTTCTCTGAAACGTCGCCCTTTTTTTTCTCATTCGATTTTATATTTTTATCTTTATTTTTCAGTTTGATCTTCTTTTCACAACTTATAAGCTTTGCCTAAAAAGTCTCATAAAGTTATAGATTTTTTTTCTCTCACTTTTTCAACGTCATTTTTTATTGTTCTTCTTTCTACTTTTGATAGCAATAAGAACTGCAGAAAACTAGAATTCGATAAAATAATCATAAAATAATAGTAGCTATCTATTTTACGGTGGGAAGATATATCCGCAAAAAAATTGAGCAAAAAGACCAATGAAGTGGGAATGACTTTCAAATCAATAAAGTGCAGTAATTCATCAGAGAGAAAATTCGAATGTCATGTTTTTGATGTCGTTACAAACTCTTTGTGCTTGTTCCTAGTAATTTTCCCATTTCTTCATATTTACCTAAATGGTCAAGATAGTCAAGTTTTTGTTGGTAAAATCACAAGTGAATTAGAAAAATAAGTTTTTGCCACATTAAGTTTTTTGCACAATAATGTGGTAAAATTTGCTGAATTGATTGCAGGATATGATAGTAAAATGTAATAAAGAATTTGGGAGAAAAAATTTGAGTTTTGTATGTTATTCAATGTGCTGAATCTTTATTTAATTTGGATTATTAATTACATGACGTGGAATATTCAAACAATGGTATTTGGAAGACTATTGTGTGCAATTTGGAAATACTTTTTTGAACTAAATATTAATTTTTAATGAAGTTAATAAATGGAAATTCCTACGGTGTTAAATTTTATTTGGCTATGTATAACATTTTACTAAGAAAGTCACTTTTTATTTACATATTTATATATATATATATATATATGCATATACAAACGTTGGATATATATCAGTTTGCTATTATTAATTTCATGCATTTTTTCCTCATAAATGTATTTTTCATATTTTTTACGTTAACGCATGACAGTATTTGCATACAAGGTATTAAAATTGAGAGAATAGTAAATAATGAGACTGATGAGCTAAAACTTTTTATTTTTGTTTCTTACATATTAGCTTTTTATCACCTTCAATGTACATCCCTCCTCTATCCCTGCACTGATCCATGCGAATCTTTCATTGTTCTAAACAGTGGTGGAAGTCTTTTTATGTCAGCTCCTTTGGGACATGAGCCGCTTTCTCTTTCACAGATTTAACGGACACAAACATTGTTTATTTAATGCAGATTTCTCTTTGGGGAACAGACATTGCTCAAAATCCGCGGATAAAAACGAATGTTCTAACGATGGTATGCTGTGTTTGGCTAGAAAATTCTTGAAAGGGCAATGCAAAATGAGCCATCGCATTGTCTTGGTGGAAAAACCCATTATTTGTCCTGCCACAATGCAGGTAATTTATTTCTTATTCTCTCACGGAGTTCAGCAGGAACGTGAAGATAGTAATGTTGAGGAATAATTCGACCTTCAGGGACTCAAAGAGGGTACAGATTCCCATTAATATAGAAAAAAACAATCAACATTACTTTGAGTTTTAGTTGGCTCATTTGAGTGTCTTGGTTTTCCATGAAGATGGGCTCTTCCAATACATGAGTTTCGGGTTTGTGTTTCAGGATCAAAAGTAAAAAATCCATGATTCATCTCACGTTATTATCCTTTTCAATATATATGGGTAATTTTCAATACATTCAAAGTGTCAGTGCTAACATTTTTTGGGCTTCTTGTTGTTCAAACATGAAAATTTTTAGGACCCATTTCGGCACTCACTTTTTGTCAAAATTGTTAGGTAAATTTTGTCAATTTCTACAGTGTCAGAAATAGCACGAATACTTAATCAACGATCAGATCGAACCAGGATACCTATTTTCTTCGATATTGCCATACTTTTTTGACGTGGAAGGGTGATCTGAATCATGTTTAGCGCTTTCTTAGACATCTTGAAAATGATCAAACCACTCAAAAACATGCGCAAGTCATAAATTCTCCTTTCCATACATTTTTTCAATCATTTATAAGGTTTAGTTGTAATTTTTCTAGTTTTATGTGAAATTTCAAACAATTCGCTAGTCTATTGTTAGTCTTACCATTCCTCCAGCGAAACAAAAAAAAATTACTTTATTGCGAACGAAGATTACGGCTGTACATATTTGTTACAGAAGCAAGAACTATATTCGAAAGAAAAAAAACTTTACGCTAAATAGCTGTTGGCCACGGGGGCTTGGGAAATGCATACATCTTTTATAGTACTGTCTGTTTAGTTATTTAAAAGCCACTCTTTGTATTCTATTATTGTTTTAATTTATTTTTCTGGTGTATTATCAGTTTTATTGATATCGTCTTAGAAATATAGTTAACATCATTATATTTTACACTGTATGGAATGCTTTAAAAAATTAATCAATGTTTTCCAATGATAAAACATTCGTAGGCTCTACTCTACTAATATTTCAGTTTACTATGTCGGGTAATAATATATATAGATAAAATCGTTTAACATGGAATTGAGGAGACTGAAATATCTTTTCGTGTTAAAGGATGTTGTAAAAAAGCATTTATTCAGTAAAATTAAGATTTTTAGAGTACATTTTATATACATATATATGTATATATGCATGTACTTTATAAAAATCAAGGAAACAAAAACATTCATGCCAATTTAATGAAATCTAATATAAAATTCAGCAATACCAAAAATTTTTCAAATTCCCGCGTTTTCGTCTTCTGTTTTTGATCAATAGCCTTAAGACAACTCCATCTTATATTAAGTAAAATAGCAGTTTGGCTTCCTCCTGAGCTCTTTGTCATTGTTCTCAAAAAAATATTCTTCTAACATAGAAAAAAAAAGACGCTAACATAACTCATTGGTTTTTACTTACACTGCAATGTACTCATAACCGAATTCCAAAGTCAACTGATGAGAAGTGATATGTTTTGTGTGGCGTTTTTAGAGGTGGAGAGTGAAAATAGCTTAGATAAACAAATTCACAGACTATTCACAAGCAAATTCACAGACAAATTCACAAAAGTCACAGACTATTCCAAGGGTATTTCAAAGCTTTCTTTCTACGAAACATATAAAACTACCTCTCTTAAATCTCGCCTGCGTGACTGACCCTGTCCGTATTTTGTTTATTCCTAGAAAAAAAAACTTTTCGTGTTAAGCGATTTTCGTTTCGAGTTAAGAGGAAGAAATGCATGAAAATGCAGTAATTTTTTGGTACCATTGTATTATTTCGTGTTAACCGATGTTACGTCTTAAGCGCTCTCATGTGAAACGTTCTTCACTGTAACTGTATTCTCTCTTATGCTCTGTTATTAAGAAAGTATTATTGTGTGCAATGACAAAGTATATTTGAACAGATTAAAACAATTGTATAATAAAACAACTCATTGATCCAAATTGAATTGACACAATAATCAAAAAGTACTTCACAATGTTAAGTATTTTTCTTATTACAGTGGTACCCCGACATACGAGTGCCCCAACATACGAGTTTTTTGAGATACGAGCCGGCGAGCGAGTGATTTTTTGCTTTGAGTTACGAGCGAAATTAAAGATACGAGTTCGGTTTAGCAGGTCGGCCGGTAGTAGCACGCGACCGCGCGCCACGCGGTCACGCCCATCACTGCCAGTGAATCAGTTAGCAGAGTGTGCTTTCGCTGTGTTAAGTTGTGTAGTTGTGTTCGCGTTTTGTGTTGCGTTTACATTTACATTTACAGTTGTAGTTCATTTATTTTTATAACCATAGATCGGAAGAAAGTTTATGAAAAGTCAAGTGCTAAGAAAAAGATGATGAGTATTGAATTAAAACGTGAAATTATAGAAAAACATGAGCAAGGTGTTCGAGTTGTTGACTTGTCGAGACAGTATGGGCGTAGTACGTCCATGATATGTACTGTGCTTAAACAGAAGGAGTCGATAAAGAGTGTAACGCCGGCTAAGGGCCTTACGATAATTTCCAAGCTGCGAACCTCTCTTCATGAAAATGTGGAGAAACTGCTGATGGTGTGGGTGACAGAGAAGCAGCTCCAAGGAGATACCTTGACGCAGACCATCATTTGCGAGAACGCAAGAGTGATCAACGGAGATTTGCTGAAGCAAACCCCTCAGACTTCCATCGACGAGGCATCGGAAGAGTCATTTAAAGCCAGCCGGGGCTGGTTTGAGAATTTCAAAAAGAGGACTGGTATTCACTCCGTTGTCAGCAAGGTGAGGCAGCAAGCTCAGATATGAAGGCAGCTGAGGATTACATTAAAACCTTTTCCGATCTACTAAAAGCCCAAGAATATATCTCTCAGCAAGTCTTCAACTGTGATGAGACAGGGCTGTTCTGGAAAAAGATGCCGAATAGAACATATATAACGGCAGAGGAGAAGATGAGGCCAGGCCACAAACCTATGAAGGACAGATTGACTCTAGCACTGTGCGCCAATGCAAGTGGTGACTGCAAGATCAAGCCTCGCTCGTATATCATTCGGAAAACCCCAAAGCATTTAAATCACATAATATTTTGAAAGAAAAACTGCAAGTTATGTGGAGGTCGAACCCGAAGGCATGGGTCACCAGGAAGTTCTTTGTGGAGTGGGTAAACCTAGTTTTCGGCCCTTCTGTTAAGAAATATCTACAGGAAAAAACCTACCCGTGCAAGCCCTTCTCATCCTTGACAATGCCCCTGCTCATCCACCAAACCTCGAAGATGACATCCTCGAGGAGTTCAAATTTATAAAGGTTCTCTACCTACCACCCGACACCACTCCTATCCTGCAGCCCATGGATCAGCAGGTGATTTCAAATTTTAAGAAGCTATACACCAAGCATCTGTTTCGGCGCTGCTTTGAAGTGACGGAGACCACAAACCTCACCCTTCGAGAGTTCTGGAAGGACCACTTTAAAATCGCGATTTGGCTAAAAATTATCGATCAGGCCTGGCTGGGTGTTACAACAAGGACCTTGACCTCTGCGTGGAAAAAGCTGTGGCCTGAAGCTGTAGCTGAAAGGATCTACGAAGAATTGGAACCTGGTAGGTCAGTAGAGGAGGAGATTGTGTCTCTGGGGAAATCCATGGGTCTCGAGGTGGAAGAGAGAGACGTGAACGAGCTCGTCGAGGAGTACACCCAGGAACTGACGACTGAGGAGATACAAGAGTTACAGTCACAGCAGCATACGGAGGTTATGCAAGAAATTGGTTTCGAGGAGTCATAGTAGGAGGTTATTTCTACAAGTGAGATGAAGGAGATCTTAGGAATGTGGGAGAGAGTTTCACAGTTCGTGGAAAAGAAACACCCAGAAAAGGCTGCAACAGGTCGTGCATCTGATCTTTTTAATGACACTTGCCTAACTCATTTCCGGAACATTCTGAGAGGGAGGAAGAAACAAACCTCCTTGGACATGTTTTTTTCAAAACGGCCTACAGGTGAAAGCGAGAAAAATGTAGCGAAAAATTCAAAGACCAGTGAGGATATCTAATTTATTTCTTTACATTCTCTTTTTTGTTTTTGTACAATAAATATTTGTCATTTATAAATGCGTTTTTATTATTCAAAACCACGTAACAAAAATAACTGGGGTGACATTTTGGGGTTGGAACGGATTCATGGTAGTTCAATTGTTTTGTATGGGGAAATTTGCTTCGAGATACGAGTAATTTAAGATACGACCAAGGTTGCGGAACGAATTAAACTCGTATGTCGAGGTACCACTGTATTTTTATTTATTTTACTTCTAAACATACTAAAATATATAGTTACATTCTTAGAAACTTAATCATTCTGTATAGGTTAGTAAGAAAAGAAAGAATTTTCTTGTGTACCTAGAAAATATATGTGCACCATGTAAATTCTAAGAAATATTGACGACTTATATGTTTGCTTTTAAAATCTGAAAATTTTCTGATTCAGCAATAAAGTACTTATAGGAAAATGATTAGTATTGCTTAGATGATTTAATTTTATCAAAACATTATATATAGATTTGTTAAAGTGATTCACTTCATAAATTTATTTGAGTTTAATCACATATAATATTCGAGGATACAGAAAATATTTTAGAAAAAAATTATTTCTTCTACAAAATGTATTTTATTGTTACTTCTAAGTGCATTTCAAAGTTCAATTATTATTCTATAATATACAATTAATTTTGCAGTGATTCAATTGCTCATTTTCCCATTATTAATTAATTCAGTAAATTACATTATGTTTGCTGTTAATATTTAACTGCACTTAGGAAATGTATAACAACATTATTAAACATTGTTGATGAAATTTTACAATTGATACATTCGCAGCTTCATTTAAATGAAACAACATATTAAACATAGGATTATGTATTACATAATTTTTATTCATTCGCAAGAAAATATAATGTTTTCATAAATATTTCCGAAAATTTACCCATTTTTTGTTAATGTTCCCTATTTTTTAAAATTATCTTTTATAATCAGCATAAAATCTGTTTAAAATTATTTTGTAGATAAAAGTATATTTCATTCTTATGCAAAATTTTCCATTTGTTCAATAAATTCTAGAAATTATTTACAATTTAAAAACAATTTTTATCTTGTATTAGAAAAGATTATTGTGATTATGTAAATTGTTGTTTTTTTATACATAAATCTTTCAGTTGAAAAGAACAAACCCATAATGAGCCATAATCTAAATGCAAGCAAGAAATATATAAAATCTTTCTTTTTCTGATTAGTATTTCTATATGTATAAATATAATCAATAATTGTTTCAAAAGTTGAATGAAAATAATTTTTTCGTAGGGAAATGCATTCTACCTCCAAGAGAGAGGGTATTGACCATTTCAGAGTGAATTCAAAGTAATAAGTGTCTTTAGCATCTAGTAAGATTTGAAAAAGATTCACTAAATTTTAAACTACAACAAGTAATATAAAAAACATTAAGTCAATTTCTACTTAAATCAACAAAGAAAAATTTTATTTACTTTTAATTAAATAGTTACAATTTTTATATTTATGAACATACATATGACAGAATCCAATATTAAGTGACAAAATAGCAAGCGACTTTCCTTGCAGTTTTCCACTTTCCTTTCTATATATGGTGTTGGACTATTTTTTGTTTGTTATTATTTTTTCATTAATTAAATTTAATTATTCTAATAAAGTAGTATAATAAAAAAAACGAAATAACATTCTCAGAAATTAGGCTATTCCAGGTGGGATTCGAACCCCTATATATATTGTATTTTGTATCCTGGAATGTGTGTGCGTGTGTGTGAATGGGATTTTTCTTGCTTATTACAATTTACGTTGTAATCGTGTGATATTGAAGGAGTCTTGATACTTGTAACTTTTTATTATTTCTGATCAGGACATTACAACAGTTCACTTATCAATATCTTCTAAAAACACAAAAGCACATAAATGAAAGCAGGCGGTGTCGAAGACATATCGTTAGCGAGCAGACAAAGAAGAAAGAGAGAGAGCACCCAGCGCTCTGAGTTTTTAGACTGGCGTGAAGGTCCTCTGACTGTTTTCTAACGGGAGTCGTGATTGGTTGCAAACGCATGCGAACAATTAGATTAAGATTAGTCGCCCAGACGGTATAGTGGTTAACGACGCTGACTGCTGTGCTGTAGGGCCTGGATTCGAATCCCGGAGAAGACATGGATGCTTGTAAATGAATAGTGCCTTTGCGGCTGGGGGCGGGGTATTCTAAATAGCCGTCGAGTCGCAGGCTGTCTCGTGAGGTTGGTGGAAAGGGAAGAGAGGTGGGAAACCCATGACCACTTCCAGGGTGTTCTCCCTCAAAATTGGGGTGGAACCAAGCCAAATCATACTGCCTCCTGCCTGTTGCTCAAAGCTACGGCTAACGACAGGCGTCCAATCTAACCCGATGCCATGAAGAATTTCGTGGGCCTTGATCTGACTACGTCAGACAGGTGGCATTAGCAACAACAGATTAAGATTAAGATTATCATAATAGTCTCGTACCAAAGAATTATAAAATAATTTAAAGGATGTTATTTAAAGAAGACTAGAGGAAGTCATTGCATATATATATATATATTATATATATATATATATATATATATATATGTAAGAAGAGATTGAACTAATAGTAGGAATTGAAAAATGAATACATTGAAGTACAAAAGAATGAATATATAATATTAGTCCTTTGATTGAAAAGGTTTAATTCTCAGCGTTCATACGAAATGATAGAATGAATTTATTGTTTAAACTAAAAACATAAATGTAAATTTTGTTTTTTCTAATGTATGTGGGATTTGTGAATATGATTTCTTGATTACTTTTTTTTTTAACTTTTATCCTTGCTGAATGATCTAACTGGCATCCTTTGTGCTTGGAACGATGCTTGAATGTATGATCGCATAATTTATCATTCCCTCTAATTTAATTTATCATCTTTTCAAGAGTTTTTTTTTTTGCAATATGATATATGATAGCTTTTAAAACGATTTTATATTTTTTTCTATCTGAATCCATATAATTGTACTAAAGTGGAAGGATTCTGAAATCTGAATGAAAAATTACTATTTAAATTCTTAAATTATAGTTTTTATTTTTTTTATTTCTTGATGATAGAATGTTATTTATGACAGTTTCATTTATCACCAGATAATTATATGAAAAAAACCAGTTAGCAAAAATGGTGTGAAGCCATTTTTAAATAGGACTTTCAGCAAGAATTGCTGATTTTCAATCAAAAGAAAATTTTGTTTTTGATGGCATTTATTACCATTGTAAAAATTAATGTTTTACTTGAAATGGAAATATAAAATTAGGAAAAGTTATTGTATTTATTTTTATATAACATCTAATTATTTGAGTTTTTGACTTATTTCCAGTTTTACATCATAGTTTATGTAAATATCACTAAGTCTTACATAACTGCATGAAAAAAATATTTCTAATAGTAAAATTTTGTACTATGTATTAATAGATTTTTATCAAGGAAAAAATGTCAAGATTATTATATTTTTATAACAAATTTATAAAAATAACTTTAAATAAGAAATCCTAATATACCAAATTTTCTTTCTAGAATCTGTTCCACAGTTTGTTTTAATAATCTCATATAATTTTGTCTTATTTTTCTACAGAATTCTTTCGTTATAACGACTCTATAGGATGCATCAATAAACTAGTCGTTTATATTATCAATGTTGCTCTCTACAATGACTCTATAACACGAAAGGGGTCTTTTACTTCATTTGAATATTTAATCGTATTGCAATTTCCTAAAATAAAATGTGTTATATGTAAATTTAACTTTATTGCTTAGAAATGAATTTGTTTACGCTAATTTGCTTCTATGTATTTATACAGCAATCAAATTTTGTTTTCCCTTGTATTTCAATATAATTACCAGTTATTTTTGTTTAAATTCCTACATTAACATTTAAAAAATTTTAAGGAAATTACAATTTTTTTTATCAAACTGGGGAATTTTAATATAATTACGATCATTATTCGAATGATGGAATTCTGATACCTTTTGGAGCTGGGTGGATAAATAGCCGCTAATAAAAAGTTTTCTTGCGGCTCTCCATGACAGACTGAAAGCCAAACAAACAGTTAATATTCTTTATATTTGGATCAACATATATTTGTGAGCAAATGTTTCTTCCATGAAAGTCAAGAAAAGTAAATATAGATGCAAAGTTGACTGACAATAATTTACAGGTTGTGAGAATAATTTCAGCAAGCGATCTCACTCCTGATTTAAAAAAAAAAAGTTATAGAAGTGTTGTGACGGATCTAAACGCGTCCTTATACTAACCCTCTTGGGAATTCCTTGGGGTTATCAAAAATAATCAATCTTCTCCTAAGAAGAAGGCGTGATATGCAAATTAAGTTTATTATACATAGCTCTAGTTCGCGAGTTAGGGGAGTTAACGAGTTAGAAAGTGAAGAAGGATAGATAGTAAAAAGTTAGAAGGTTAGTTAGCTAGAGGTGACAAGAGAAATACAAGGTGAAGAATTCCGCAAAAGGTTAGAAAGGCCTTGTGAGAGATTAAAAATAGGAAGTTGTTATTGATAAATTAAACTTTAATTGATTAGAAGACTGCCTACAGTTTAGGTATTGTCACCTTCATATTACGTTTGATATTTAAAGTATTAAGGAGGTTACATAGCCATTAGGCACATATCTACCGTGTAAAGTAATATTGAGGTAGAAGAACTATTATTATAAAGTGATTTATTAGAAATATTCTCTCAAAACGCGACTCTCGTCTTCTCTCCCTGTTGACTGATTGGAACATCCTATTTATAGTGGGTTTGTGTGGCTACAGCGAACGTGGTTTGAGCGGACACATAACATTTCGTGGTTGGAGCGGACACTTTGAAAATTATCGTGGTTGGAGTGGACACATTTTTTCCTTATCTTAAAAAGATTCGATTACCGAATTACAAGGATATAAATACATTTTGCCCAATCAAATTTAATTATTTATATTAAATTGTTAAGATATTAAAGTGCGAATACATTTTAAATATAGCGAAATGTAATAAAAATAACTTTTTTTCAGAGAAATATTTAAAAATTAATAGTAAGTAACAATATAATGAAGGGTATGAACGAATTTCAGAAATTTTGTGGAAAACTGTATTTTAGAATCAAATAAATATTAGAACAGGTGCAATTGCCATAAAATTAATTAGTTTCATTCATGTAAGTAAAAATAAATACTAGAAGTAAAATATAGAAGATACAAGTAAATAATAGAAAAATAAATACAAATAAATAAATACTAACTGACCTTTATTATAAAGGCATAAATATCATTTACCATTGGATTTAGTTACAACCTAGTTACAAAACTTAAAGAAATTTTAGACATTTTTCTAAATTGTTTGATGTTTCGAATTCTTTTAGGATGCTTTCAATTCTTTCATAATTTACATATATTTTTTTCCTTCTTATACCAGGGTCACCCAATTCTCTCGATTTCAAATTAAAAGACACTTATTAATTAAAATACTAAAAGAAGAAACACAAAAAGCGTGTTTTTTATTTTTATTACATTTCGCTATGTTTAAAATGTATTCGCACTATAATATCTTAACAATGTAATTAATTAAATTTGATTGGCAAAAATGTGTTTATATCCTTGTAATTCGGTAATCGAATCTTTTCTAAGACAAGGAAAAAATGTGTCCGCTCCAACTCGTCCGCTGTAGCCACGCCATCTTATAATGTGGCATTAAACTGTGTTGAGTTGATTAAAGTACTAAATAAAAATGATTGGAAATTATCATGTCAAATAATTCTTCGCTTCCTTTCACACCTTTAGCTGGGTCACTGGGTAGACGGGAAGGTGGGTTATTAGTGTGACATTTGTCTTATTAAACTATTGATTCTAAAAATCAATGAGCTTGCAGCTAGAGATGAAATACAAATAACACAACATAAATAAACTGAAAAAACTACAATATTTTTAATGGGCTTATATTGAATGATATTTATGGTATAATTTATACCTTTTCTTGGATACAAAGTTAGAAAATGTACGTAATTGTTTGAAAAAGGAGCGGTCTTTCGATATCCTCCGTTTCCATAATGTAGCCTGTGAGCCAAAACAAAGCTCCACCTTATTTTAGAGCAGGGGTCGGCAACCTATGACACGCGTGCCACATGTGGCACGTGATAAAATACTCAGTGGCACTCTGCACTATACAAATTTGTTAATTTTTGAGTGGGTGGAAGCTGATGACTTTGTAATGAACTTTATTTGACAAATATCTTGAAAAATCATGGCCATTTACGGACTTACGAAATAATCCGAAAGATAAATTTAGAGTTAGTTTTAAATTATCGAATGTCATTGAGGGAGGAATTTTTCTTTTTGAAGAGCTAAAATTGCATGTACTCTATTTTCCGCTTTTGGTTCTAAAATTCAAAGTAAAAAAATCTTTCCTCATATGTAAAATATTTCGAGTACGCAAAGAAATTGTTTAACTCGAACGCTCAAAATCGTGTAAAATTGAAAGTCACAAATTATAACTCTGATTTTACGATATGAAAGTAGAGCGGTGCACAAACACTAGGCTCCCATTAAAATTTTTATTTATCTTTTTATTTAACTTTAATGAAGGGAAACACTTATATTTTATGTTGTCTATTTTTTATTTTAATTATTGTTTAAAAAAATAATATTACACATTTTATTTTATTTTTTTTAAATTTTTGTTTAAGAAATAGTTATTTATATATATATATAGTATATATATATATATATATATAATCGTGCTGTTTATTTTTTATTAAGAAATATTTTTATATGATGCGAAATTAATACACAATAAAACTGTAAATATCTATATTATTGATTTTTATTCTCTAACTCTGGATGCATTATCGCGGGAATCGAATTGTTTCAAAAATGCCCTACTGTGGGGCACGCTGAATCATATTGGTAGATAGGTTTGGCCCACCACAGCTAAAAGGTTGCCGACCCCTATTTTAGTGTATTGATCAAAACAATGATTACACGCTGATACATTTAAAAAAAACTGATAATTAATCTTTAAAAATATGGTAGAAATTTCTGTTTGTAATATTATTTGAAATGTGTGAAAAAATATTTCAGCCAACCAAGTTTCTTTTTTTTTTTACTTTACTAAACCTTTTACCTAAAAGGGCAATATTTTCTTACCTTTGAATCTTTTTAATTTCTTTTTGATAAGATAAAGGAACAATTACTTTTGAACATTTAACAATTAAATCAGAGTTAATCATTTACGGATTTAATTTTCTTCAGCAGATTTTGAATGTCTTCCTTTACCTTTGAGTAACATTCTCTATATAAATATATAGAACCCAAAAGAGAATGTTTAGGGAATCTGTAAGGAACTGACATACCCAGAATCACCAATCAGCGTAATTCAATCGCAACAAATTGTTTTGATTGGCAGAGAAAGAAAAAGTAAAGAAACTAACTGAACAAAGACGACTCCAAGTGGCAGAGAGGGAATTATGTCACAAATTAATTAGTTATTATGTTACGTTAAATTTATCTCTTAAATTGTAACAATTATTTGGAATTTAATTAAGTTCCTTTTTTTCCCTTTACGCTTAAATGCTTTTCGTTTTTGAATTAATTACTTGAATCTAGAATAATAAGTATTTAAGCAATTGATTGAATTTGTTGTATTTTCTTTACGTAAGTTATTACATTACTTACTAAACAAAGTGGATAAATTTAAAATTCAGAATTATGTGTATGCAATTTTGTTTTTATTTTCATTTAATCATTTTATTAGAATACTAAAATTAAATAAATATAAAAAAAATAAGATGTAAAACGAAGATAATATAAAAATTTAAAATTTATAGTTATCGTTTGCTTTTGAACTATTTAAAATTCGATACAGTTATTGAAAATTATTTATTCCAGTCTTTCAAATTTCATATATGCTGGTTCTTAAACAAAGGATAATTTAAAAATAAGTTTGTTACATTAATTTTTTTTAAAAAAATTAATCATGTATTTTTATAAAATATTATCAAGTCTTTTAAAATTTATTTCATTAGATATTATGTACAAAAAAACATAAAAAATACGTTATTTTAAAAAGAATAGAAAAAAATATTGTTAAGTACTAGACAAATATTACTTAAATTTTTTTTTATTTTTTTACACACAAACTGTATTTTTTTTTACAAATATATTTTTATTAACAATTGTGTTATTTTAATATTTTTCTGTATTTTGGATAAAATATTCTTAAATGAGAAATCAAAATTATTTGCTTTTATATTTAATATTAATGCAAAAATTAGTTTTAATTACATTAACTATTTGATATTTAAAAATATATATAAAATAAATCTTTTTATTTAGCTATCTTGCACACACATACGTTAGTCAATTCTAAAAATACCCTTACATGCTTTTTCTCAAACTGTATTAAAAATCAGATTTATACACATTCGTATGATTTTTTTAAAACTAATTTGTTTGAATTGTTATAGAAATAAATGTTATATTTCAGTATATATTTATTATACCATGTTTTAACTAAATGTTATTAAAGTTTGAGATATAATGTTACACCTATAATCCTCATACACTTATAGTTCTATAAATATCATTGGTTAACTAGTTTAATCTGTATTCTAATATTATGATTTTTTTGAAAAAAAGAAAATGGATATCAATGTAACATGTACTGAAGTATGTAGAATTCTAATTGTTAATTCTAAGATAATCATTTTTTAATAAAAAATAGTTTTCTAAAAAAAGCTACCTAACAAAAAAAAAATCTCCCTGGAAGAGTTCTATCATCATAACTCTATGGTAATGTGAGTTGATCAGAAAGCCATTTTAAGTATAAGAAATTTAAAATTAGATTTTAATCACAATACATATTATCTGAAATTGACTTATTTATCTAATAACTCAAGTATAGCAATAAAAAAGAGTTACCAGCCTAATTCAAAACAAAATACTTTTAAAGTACGATAAAACAAACCTGATACCAGCTATAAACCCAAAAATTCGATATTATCAACATTCTGCCTCTTCTTTCAATATTTAGAATGGCATCGCAGCGCTACCCTAAAAAAATGTCTTATAAATAATGATTTTTTAATACATCTTCTACTTAAAGTAACAAGTAAAATACAATATCGAATTTTTCCACCATTTTGACAAAATTAGCGCTATGCCATTTGCATGAAGCGATTTTATTTATAATTTTTTTTTCTCCTGCTTCTTTCTATTGCTTCCACAATTTATTCCTTACTTAAGCATGCTGTATAATACTGACATATGTTCCCCCCAGCCCGATCAATACAACATATCTCCAGATATGAGAAACATTTTGCTTCGTGTTTTTTTTTTATTATTATTTGTTTCTTATCTTGGATAAAGTGTGTCTCGGCTGAACTGATTAACGTTACCCATTAGCGAATTCCGATAGCCGGTGCAGTTGAGCGGATAGGAAAAAGTTGACCAATATTGCGCCATTGCGATGGATTTCCTACAGTGCCATCTGTTGGCAGTTTTTTGCTTAAATTACTACGTGTTTTCTTCCTTTTATTAAGCCTTAATAAAGATCGATGATTTTAACGCTCGGCTGAGCTAGAAAGCCTTACTTTCAGCGATAAGAATAATACAATAACAAAAGAAGGGTTCTTTTTGGAAAGAAAATTTTGCTACGAATTCCGAAGTGTGTGTGATGCATTTTTTAAAAAAAAAACACTTGCGTTCGATATTCAGTTTTAGTTAACAGAAAGAAACACGAGAAAAAGGAAAATGTAATCTTTTAAGTAAGCTAAGTGAGAGGAGATTAGTTGTGCTTCTCTGTGTTTTAATTGCTGCCTTAATTATCCGTTATTAAAATAATTGGGTGGATTAAAGTATTTAATGGCTCATTTGAGGATGTTAGCGAATGTGTTTGCGTCTTGAAATTAGCGATGTGAATTTTTTTTTAAGTTTCGGATGAAGTACCCTTGCATTATATATTTTCAACATGTTTCGGAGACAACAATTTCGTAATTTTTAAATTTAGTTTTTTCGATATAAAACCTTTAAGAAGCATATTTATCAGGACATTCAAAGGACTGTTTTCACGTCTGACATTATTTGTACCAAACATGTTTTCTGAATCTTCGAATTTTTCATTGATATATTACAGAAATATTTAAGCAGTTACTTGTTCTTGTTTATTGTAAAGTAATTAAACTATTTAAAAGAAACTCTTACATTTTCCAAAGGGAAAATAATGGAATTATATTAAAAATTTGCAATTAAAGTTAAGCACCATGTTTTACTATTCTTAGTAACATTTTAAGGTATACGACGACTACGTTCGGAACCTAAATATTGAAAAAAGCATTTTAAATGAATTTTTTTTAATATTTAGTGTCCCCTGAATTAGAATATGCATAAAAATTGTTTTTAAGAATATTATTACATTAGAAAAAATTACTTAAATGCAATTTTTCGGAAAAAATATGAAGAAAATAATGACATTTTCTAAAGATTCTATCTAAATGAGAAGTGCTCTCCTATAATAATAATATTTTGCCTAAGTTTTCTGTACAGAGCCTGAAACAGGATTTTTGAAATATATTATTTAAAAATGGATTTTTTCATATTTTAAATGCATCAGAATAGAGAAATTTTAACAAAACATCTATTATTATTGCTATGTATATTGATCGTAACTCCAAAAATAATGTGAGTTTTTCAAAAATCCTAGCTCAAAGTCTGTGGAAAAGTCTAGCTATATATATAGGCAAAATATATTTATCATAGAAGCAGTTTCCAATAAATGAGGTTTTGAAAATATGTCGTTCTTTGTTCATTTTTTGCCAACAAATTGTATTTAAGTATTTAAGTAGTTTTTTTTTCTTGTAATAATATTCTTGAAACTATTTTGTATGTATATTCTAATTCAAAGATTCTAAATATAATTTTTTTTCATTTATACGCTTTTTCAAAACACGGTTTCGAATGTAGTCGAATACCTTAAAAATCAATGGAGATTTTTGCCAATGTAAATGTTTTTTTTTTTATTTATAATAATCACATGTGTTTTGCAAAGGTTTTTGATTTCAAAACTTTTTTTTCTGCTAAGATTTAATTTTTTAAATATATTTCTGCTATAAATCCATTTATTATTTAGTCCTGATATATTTTCTGTTACTACTAGGATTTTTGAATTACTTATTAAAATGCGCCACCCGTTCATTTATACTTCAACGTGATATGATAGATTGTTTCACTAATGCAGAAGAAAAATTTCTCCAATATATTGTAATTCTTATTTGACGTATATCTCGCTTTGCACTAATTAAGGTTTCAAACTAGCATTTAGTGTTGAGTCAAGTTTAAGCTAAACAGTTACTTTGAAACTTCGGTGCAATTATATTAAGGTATCCGCTATTGGCGATACCTTTTTTTTAAAAAAATGTAGATATTGGGAGTTTTGCTTTTTTTAGATTTGCTTAGTACATTTTAAGAAAAATATGCTAAATTAGCAAGAGAAAAAGAAATTATTTTTACTAAAAAGGGAAAAAAATGGGTAAAAATTGACAAAAATAACATAAACACGGCCCATTTTGTACCAAATGTTTATGAATAAATTTTCAATTTTTCAATTCTGATGCATTTTTCTCTTATTCATTTTAGAAATGACCTTCAGGATAAGAGATATTTTAATTTTTACAAAAACTAGAGCATTTTGTCCCATTTTTTGCATGAAATTGCTTAAAAAAACTGTGATTTTATTAACATAAGGAACTGTAAATTTTGTAATAAAACAGTGATTGATAAATCTGAAGGTTGAAACACTTTTACTATTATACAGAACATACACAAAAAATATCACCGTTAATTATTTTCAAAACTTTTAGCAATCGCTGGCCCCGTTTGAGCCTTTTGAAAAAAGAACACATTTCGAACAAAACGCCTTTTAATATATGACATTTTGCTTAAAGTAATGACATCTGCTTTTACTAAAACACGTATAGTTTTTGTTTTAATGAACGGCAATTAATAAAATTGGCATTTTTATTAAGCTTATAAGGTGACCTAAAAAATCATGAAAATTGCCAATTTTTGTCAAAAATCCTAATTTTAGGATAGTCGGGTACCTTAAAGAAGTTATTCCATCTTGTCCCAAACTGGTCTTTAATTACCACACTTAAAGTAAAAAATAACAATAAGCCTTTCAAATGTAGAATGTATAAAAGTTTTATGGAAAATTGGATTTTTTGGAACATTCTGAGATTTGGAAAATTAATAAGATGAATTCTGATTTTTAAAAAAAATATATATGCATGAATTATTTGTTATTTGGCTCAAAATCTAAGCGAAGAATTCTCTTAATGTTAATGTTTAATTATTTAATGCATATATTAGCAATTAATGGATAAATAACGAATTATCTTTGTGACGGGCTCTTACGCGTTTCGCTAACCTTCTCATATATTCTTTAATGTTTTATTTATTTCAACCAATCTCCACCGGGAGCCAAAGCGTGATTTATGCAAATGAGATATTTTATATGAGTTCGGGTTTAGCGAGTTAGAAGAGAGAATGAAATGAAATGAGAAAGTGTTTTTCAATTGTAAACGTAGATTTTGTGAGTAGAGTCCATCGTACCGTTGTGGATAAAATTAGTTCATAAAAGAACTGCGAGAATATCTGAGAAATAAGTCGCCTATTAAAGGAATCCTAATTCAAGTTGACCCAATCAAGATCTTAAAGAAGCAACTAGACGTACCTGCCATGACATAAGAAATCAGGTTAGTTATTGATTCCAATTAAGTATAAGTGTGTAGTTGTAATTGTACGCGTCGATCTTTCGTACATTCAGATAGGATTCCGTCGTTCATGATTATTGAACCCTTCTCATTCTCCACTGTGTTTTATTGTTCTTAAAATTGAAAAGTATTTGTGTAATCTCTAAATTAAGAAAAATCAATAAATAAGATTGATTTGTTAAAATGAGTACTGAATTTATTATGCATTCAACACGTTCGGATTCAGGTAATATCCGAAGGGGAGTTGATAATCTTAGGGGTAGCGAAAGGCTACGACATCTTTAATAAAGTAATAATATTTCTCCAATTTCTTTATGAAGACTTAATTTTAGATATATGGTAATTAGCTTTTAATTTTAGTTATATCATTTTTTCCGATTTCAATTTTCTTAGAAAGTTGATTCTCATTTATTTTCGAAGTTTTTCTTATGTAAATGAGCGAAGAATTGAAGGGAACTGCATTTTCTAAAGAACACTTCATGAGTGTCGTCCTTGGAAGTAATAACGAGGGCGATTGAGAGTTTGAACTACATTATCTCTTAAAGGGGAATTATCGATCATTATGCTTGTCAAAGAAAAAAAATTTAAATACCATTAAGGTAACTGGGAAAGTCTGCGACAAGAAAAAATAAGGTTTTTTTTTACACCAAATTTAAGTGGTTCTCACTCACTTAAATTAAAAACAATGAAGTAATATTTTTACCGTAAATTATCCGTATATTTATGTACCTGTTAATGTAAAAAAATACTACATTAAAATATAAATAAATATGAGTAATTAATAATCAATAATACTTTGTTTTTATTTTCGTGTCATTCCTTACCTTTAGGTACATTTTGCATAAAACCCACTGCTTAAAATTTTGCAGAGTGTTTGTAAACATGATTGTCCAAAAAAAAAAATGCAATCAACTTTAAAAAAAATTAATTTATAAAAATTTATCTTTTAAATTTTGTGATTTAAATTCCTTTTAAATTTTATGCAGAAACTGTATTACATCTAAAATTTACGAATTTCTATTTGAAAAAGGATTTATACAATCTTTATTGAAAATTTGTGAATCTTGTATTATGTAAAGTATCAGCACTATAGGTAAAGTAGATTTTGGGAAAAGTTTACTTGAATCACCAAAAATTGCATTTCGAGAAAATCGTAAATAAAGATTCCCCCCCCCCCTGTCATTTGCAAAATTATTTTTTTTAATAAAATATAAAACCATACCATATTTAAATGCATTATTCTGCATTATTTTTCGATTTTTAATTTTTAAATTTCCTTAATTTTTGTCCAAAAGATAAAGAATTTTAAAAAGTTTGATCATATAATATTGAATTATTCTCGTCCAGTAAAAATTTCTATTTTATAATACTTATTAGTACAAAACAGATTTTGAAGAAACCTAGCTGACTCAATTTTGCATTATATTTGCTTACAATTTTAAAATTGAATTTTCTAGCATTCTTTTTATTGAATTCTTATAAATAATACTATTCAAATTTTTTAAAAGAAAATTTTATAAAAAATGCAAAATTTTAAGCATTTTAACGCTTTAGTTAAGTTAATGTAGTTCTAACGGTAGTTTCTATCTTTGTAAAATACTTAATTTCAAACTGAATTTATTCAATTGCTCTGTTTTCTTGAAGCTTATGCTTTTTGTTATTTTATTGTTTATTACGTTAGTGAATTTAGCGAATTTATCGTTCTAAATAAAATTACTATTGTTTTGTGTTGGACTCTTCAATTTAGAAGCTCTGAAATAATAAGTTGTGCTATTTAACTTCAGGTTCCATAAATTATATTTACTAATTATAAATATATTTCCTCGAGAATAACACATAGGGTCCGATATTATTTTTTCTTACAAAAGATATATTTTTTTTCATTGTATAGCAATCTACATATACGTCTATTACTCGATATGCATTGTTACACGATATGCATATACAGCATTGTTAGTATATTTTAATATTAGTTTATGTTTCAATATTCCTGATATCCATTAAAATAAATGGAAATGTGTCTAATTTGGGATATGAACTATGGTTTATTTTTTGTGGGTAGGTCTTATATTACAAGTATTTGTAAAATCCTTTTGCACTTAATATTTGGGGCAATTTTTTCAAAGAAGCATGACACGCGAATGCACCTTTTGTTCAATTTTTTTCCTGTTCCTAATTTTACCAATTTTTTTTAATAATCAGTCAGGCGTGGGCTCTTTAAAAACAAATTACTCATTCTATGTTTATTCTCACCCAATATTATTCATATATATTGCGTAGTAACTAATCCCTACAATGAGTTCTTTAAACAGATGTGAGAATTATTGTTGTACAAAACGTTTTTCGTGTACATCGCTATTGGATTTATTGTTATGAGTTCCATATATTTGAAGCAATCACACATACATATGCGAGATTTTTTTGATGCAATGTATTAAGACAATGCATGAAATAATTTCATTGTACTTTAATACATATATTTAAATTATATCTATATATTAATGAAGAAATATTTTTCACATTTCACAATAAAGGGTTTTAGCTCAGAAATTTCCATAAAATAATGAAGATTTTCATTAATTTTGAAAATAATAAAGGTCTTACATATTAATTAAAATATAAGAAGTGTTTGACCAATCAGTTTCGTTAGATATAGAAAATTATAGCATATCTTAATTCGTGTTTATTTTTTGCATTGTTTTATGTACTTGTGTGTATATATTGTGTGTGTTTTTGCATCACTTGATCATTGAAATGAGTTTAATCGCATTTTTACATCCAAATATAAATGGAATAGCTACATGCATGTTACAAAAATTTTGGAAAAATGTCTCTTATACTACACAACTACAATAGGAATTTTTCGATTAAGTTTTAATTAGTTGAATAGGGAGGATGTGTTAAAAATTGTGCTTGGTAAAAATCTTGAATAAATTTCCATTGCTTTATTAATAGATGTAAAAATACAAATATACAATGATCAGCAATTGTTGTTCACGATATAAATAATATTTCTTATTATTTAAATGGTTTAATGTAAATCGTAAAATTTCATTTAAGCGAGTGAAAATGTAAAAGATTGCTTTAATTTTATTGTTAAGAAATATTTTTTTTAAAACCACAAATCATAATTAAGTATTGGAGCAATTGGATTTTGATTAAATTGTGCAAGAGATGCGAAAAAAATTAAGTTTTAGTTATTTAGATCAAGGGTGTCAAACTCAAAAGCTATCTTGTACCAAACAAAGTTTAACTTCAAGCAAACTGCAAAAAATATCTATGGAAACTTAGGTTTATTTCGAATAATACATAATAAACATAAATAAAAGAACAAGAAAAATTTAACATGTACGTCTTCACACTTGACATCTCATCTCTGCTACTATTTTTCCTATTTCGGGAGAAATTTGATTCATAGTCATTTCGAGTAATCTAAATTAAAGTCAGTAAGCTGACTTTTGACATCTATTTATGCTTAAATGCCGTATTTACCTAATTCTGGTGTATTCAAAATGAATGTACGTATTTTGCTTAATAATAACAATAAAAAAACGAGTATAGTTAAAAAAAATTAAGCAAATTCTACCTATTTTATTTTTATTTTATATGGGTTTGTTATTTTATTACTATATATTACTGTGCGCCGATGTATTGGCTGGCCACAAAAATGTTCATTGTGGGCAGCATGTTGCCCGCGAGTTTGACTCCCTGATCTTGATAATATAAATCACTAATATTAATTTTCATTTAATCTTCAAAGGGTAATTATATTTAACAGATAATATTTTTATTTTCTACTTTCCTGTGCGCGGACAAAGTTTTATTTTGTATATAAAGCTGAATGAAAAATATTTTCTAATATGTATAGTATTATAATTCATTTTCAATAAATTCACATAACTTTTTTAAATAAATTAGATCAACTTATAAAGTGTGCAGTAGAAATTTTCTCGTTTTATTTAGTAATACTTTCATTATAACTATTTGCACAAATCCAATATCTATATAATGCCTTAAGGTATCCGACTGGTTGCGACAACTTTTTATTTTTTTAAAAAAGAGATACGGGGATTTTTTTGTTATTTTTAGATTTATTTAGTGCATTTTAAGAAAAATGTGCAAAAATTAAGACGAGAAAAAAGAAATTATTATTACTAAAATGGGAAAAAATAGGTAAAAATTGACAAAAAGTATTATAAACGCGGCCCATTCTGCACCAAAGGTTTATGAACAAATTTTCAATTTTTTCAATCTAATGCGTTGCTATATTATTCAATTTTGAAATGACCTTCAGAATAAGAGATATTTTCTTTTTTACAAAAACTAGAGCACTTTATCTCGGTTACTGTATGAAAATGCTTAAAAAGACAGTGATTATATTCACATAAGGGACTGTAAATTTTGTAATAAAACGGTGATTGAGAAATCTGAAGGTTAAAACAATTCTACTATTATACAGAACTTACAGAAAAAATTTCAGTTACTTATGTTCAAAACTGTTTTAGCAATCGCTGACCCCGTTTGAGCATTTTCAAAAAAGAACACATTTCGAGTAAAACGCGTTTTAAAGTATGACATCTTGCTTAAAGCAATGGAATCTGCTTTTACTAAAACACTTGTAGTTTTTGTTCTAGTCAACGGAAAATGATAAACTTGGTATTTTATAAAGCTAATAAGATGACCCATAAAATAAAATCATAGAAAATGTGTCAATTTTTGGCAACATTCACAGTTTTAGGGTAGTCGGATACCTTAAACTAAATAGTACATAACTAAATAATATACTATTACCTTTTTATCAATCACTTCTAATGATATAAATATTAAATATGTAGTTCGCGTGTTGTAACACCAGAAATTAAATAAAAATCTCTTAAAGTCTTAAAAAACCATTTACCAAACCAAGAAATTTATTCTCTCGCTAAAATGACTCCGAGACACTCAAATGTATTTTTTACTTGAAATTGCATAATATATAGCTCTGCTCTTTTCCCCCACAAACCCCCTTCGACCAATGTAAGAAAATTTGGCAACTATTTGTCATACTTAAGCCATATTCCATCAGGACTCTGAAACAGTTTCTATGAAAGATGTGCCAAAATTCTTCTCTAAAGCATGATAAATTTCATGCCATTTTCCAAAATAAAACGACCTCTTCTGCTGTGTGAAGCTACCGTATATGTACTAGTGCATGTTTGTATATACACACAAAAGACGGGGGGGGGGGAGATACACATGGAGTACCAGGAAAAAAGGACGAGAGTTAAAACAAGGAGAAAACTTTGGGAGAAAATATATCATGCTTACAATGGCTACAAACAAAAAAACATCACCTTCACAGCTGAGATCGAAGCCCTGTTTTCGGCAAGTACATTAGTTTGGAAGCAATAGCTTTTATATATACGCGTTCTTCATATTTGGTGAAAACGGTTTTAAATTGTTTTTCTCAAGTAGTCATAAGCCTTTATAAACAAGTAATCCAATTAATACTTTGAGCAACTACATTTTGGAAAAATATTTTTCATTTAAATTTTTATTTTAATCATTATTTTTCGTTATCAACTTTGCTTTCATATACTAGTTATGTTTCCCAGAGGTTTATTGTGATTTGGTATTACTGTTAACAGTGTATGTAAAACATGCATGTATTTTCGCATTTTTTTTTCAAATAAATGTGCTGAAATTTAATTTTTATTCATTATTTTTGAATAGAAAACATCTGTGCTTTCCTGTTCGATATTACATAATTCTGTTATATTGAAAAATTGTGTTTACTGCGTACTAAATTAAAGTTATGGTTCACGAAGAAGACCTTTCCCACGAGTTTTATATTCATAAAGTATTTTTACAGGGGTCTAAAATGTTAAAAATACGAATATTTTTTTGTTTTTATATTTTATTTTATAAAGTTTTTGTAATGCTAAAAAAGCCATCATGATTTTTCTTTTAAAAATAAATACAGTTGAACAATTTGTAACGGGTACTATTCGGGTTCTTCCACTAATCCTCTTGGGGAAACTATTCTTTAATTGTGATTTTAGTTTATAAAACACTTTTAGTAGAGATGACTTGATTTTATGCAAATGTAACTACTTTTTAAACTCTGGCGTTAGGTATGTGAGGTTAATAGTTAAACTTTGATCGTTAATCGTGAAATCTAAGAATAAGAAATGGTGAATTGCGACAGAGAGATCACGCATTCCAAAATTAATATTCGTCATAGAATCCACCAGGAGTTGTGGAAGTAACTATCATTGGAGCTGACCGAGCTATCAGGGCTCGAAAAGGATCGTCACAAGGAGCTGCGACTGAAGCTAAGGATTTTTCAGTAATTTTATATGTCAGATTAAGTGTTAGTATTTTAAATTTCTCCCTGAGTAAAGCTACAAAATTGTAATTTTCATAACGTTTTCAAGATAGAGAACAAATGTAGCCATTTTTAAAATCATGTCTGCTTCTTCCCTGAATCCTTTTACGCCCGAGACCGATACATTTCTTATATGATTTTATTGCTATTGAATATTTGCGTATTGTTATAATTTTTTTTGGTATCACAGTGCATAAAAGTTTGAATTTAATTGAAGTGTGGGGGTGTCGGCTTTATCGGCACCCCTCTCCCTCCGTCTTGCCTGGCTAAAGGTGTGATGGGAAACAAAGCATAACCAACAACTTCCATAATAACAATTAATTTATTTATCTTTAAACGCTCTTAAACAATCACAAGTGAAACTACAAAAGGAAACCTAGGAATGATATATAAAGTGTTATCTAATCTCAATGTATAACTCTAAGTAAACCCTACTACGTGAACTAGATACGGAGAACAAGCGCTAATGAACCGATAACTAATTCTAATTTCATCTATCTTAGATCCTCACTCTAATAACTGAATCTCTTAGCAATTACTTCCTTGACTCGCGCTATGTTTGTGAATGAAATATTCCAATATTCACACTTACGTAACACCGTAACAGCTCCCCAGCTCCTTCTATCTTACATCTACAAAACCTATATAGACTTTATATAGTCAAACTAATTTAAATATCACGGTTTCTTCTTGAAAGGCTGTGAATTAATGTGAATGCTAGCCCCAAAGTTTCCCCAAGAGGATTAGTAGGAAAATGACGCGAGTAGATCCGTCACAAACGTATATTTCCGTATTTATACAGCCTCGATTTAAAGCAATTTTTTCAATTGAGCGACCGTAGCTATGTAAAGATCTTTAATTAAGAAGAGGGTGGGGACCTAATTTTTTTCTGCTTTTTTTAGAAGTTAAAATTAATTAAAGAGACTTATGACTTGATTTGGTTTTTACGTGTAATAATGTTGACCTATTTCATCCAGCGAAAATACATCGATGGTTAAGAAAATGTTGCCAACTGCTACCATCATTATGAATACTGTATTATGAAATAAATATCGAATATTCAAAAACCAGGTCTCTAAATGAATATCGTACTTGAAAAATGTCTATTGGTCTTAAAATTTTTTATATTTTGTCCAGGTATTCAAGTAAAGTTTTTCTCCGCAAGCGTATTGATACTGCAAGTTTACTTTTCTTATCTGGTGTAAAGAACTTTATAAAAAGTAAGTTAACATTTTCTTTTTTTAAAATGTTGTTCATAAAAATGATACTGCAACCGCATCCTATTGTACCATTATTTTTTTTTATTACTCTATCAATTATCATAAAAAAGAATTTATACATAAAACGTTTAAAAAGCGCTACACTTCGTAAGCGAATTAAATAAGAAAATCGTTGATTATTATAAATTGCTTTGTGAAGAATTTTTTTTTTCAAATATAAATGCAGTAATGCTTCTAATAATTCGGAATAAAACAATAATATCCCTATGAAAATAAATTCTATCTCATTGAAAATCAACGTCTACAGTAAACTATGTTAACAAAAAACGTAATCTTGTTTTTTTTTTTAAATTTAGGATATATACACCTCAGTTTTATATGAGTATATTTAAGAACAACGTATATTTAATTTTTTTTCAAAAAATGGCTTCTAAGACACTTGAATGTATCTTTTCTTAAAACTGCATAAAAACCACAGAATTTGGCGAACTATTTGGCGCATTTATGCCAAATTCCATAAAAAAAAAAACCTAAAACAGTTTTCAGTGAAAGATGTGCCAAAATTTGCTTCTAAAGCATGATAAATTCCGTGCTATTCTCTAAAATAAAACACCCTTCTCTACAGTACGAAGACACACCGCATGTGCGTTAGTGCCTGTATCTGTATACACGCAAAAGAAGACTGGGAAATGCTCTCGCAGAACCAGGAAGATAAGGAAGAGGGGTAGGGAGTTAAAACAAAGGGAAAACTTCTGGGGGAAATATATCACGTTTACTGCGGTTGTAAACAAAAGAAGCTTTCCTTTACAGCTGAGATCCAAGCTTGTTTTCAGCAAATAAAATATAAAATTTGCTTTGATAGCGGTAACCTTCCTATGTTCGAATTGTTCTTTTTTTTTAATAAGGGAAAGTTCCCCAAACCCCTCCATTATGACGGAAGCAGTTTTTTAAGATGTATTCTGAACAGATTTGTTTTAAAAGATCAAATTTATATTTGTGGGGTTTATTTTTCATTGTAATAAAATTTTGGGGAATACCTTCATTTTTTCCCCTAATGTTGATAGCAGGATTGTGTAATTTATTTGGAAGATGTTTTGGTATGATTTTATAATGGTCAATATAGCGTTTAAAATATTTGTATTTGTTGGTTTCTAAGAAAATTAGATGTGTTTATAAATATGTAAGAGTAAGAAATAAAATACCATCCACTTTCTTTTTGATTTTGAACAAAACTTTTTCCTCTATTATCACCTGTAGAAGCATTTTTTTTAGTATATTCTACGTTTTTATTTTTAAAGGGAGATTTTATATTTCCTCTAATATAAGAAATCAATTTTCAATGAGTTATGCACTTAGAATATATTATCTAACAAAAAATAGAAATATTTTCTATAGTAAGATAGAGAGAGAAGAGTTTTTTCTATAGTAGTATATATACAAAAGACGCAGTAATTTAGAAATTTTTTTATCTTAATTTGCATTTTATATGTGTTTGAAAGTGTTTATTATGTTTTTCCAGTGCTGCACACAAGAATTTTTCATGGGGGAGGGGGTCAATGTTCATTCTTCTAGTATTATACCCCAATACGCAGCCAAACATATTCTTTGATTTTGTCGAAAAACAGTAAACAATAAATTATTGAATAAATAATTAGCATTAATTAATAAAATGAACTATCGGCAAGAAATTCTTTATTAAACTTTGCATGCTATATACATAGGATTATAATCAATCGAGAAAAAAAGTCAAGAGCGATGGTGGTTCGCTGCCCATGGACTCCTATCCCCTTGTGTGAGCCACTGTATTTTTGGAATGTTTTGATAAACAAGAAAGAAATGTGTAAAGAACCATTTTCTTGTAAGAAAATGATTATTTAGCTAACTTTCTAAATTTTAACCACTTAAATTAATTTCCTCTTGTTGTTTAAAATGACACTTTAAGTTTCTGTGTTCTAAATCTTTAGCGATATATTCTGAAGCATATTTTTCCAGTTTTTGCTTTTTTCAATTATTTCCCTTCCTTATTATGTGGTTGTGGAATCATCGACCACATCTTGTAAAAAATTTCTGTTGTACGTGGTCGATGATGTTATGCATTACACTTGTAATATGCTGCTTGTTGTGGATTTATTACATCAGTCGGCTCGGCAGGTGAGTTCGCAACTCTTTGTGCTGGCATAACCAGTTCACAATATTGTTTAATCGTCTGCACGCAATGGTTGCGCGACAAAAACAGCTTCATAACTGGCAACAACGATGTGTTTTTATTAGATTTGGTGAATTTTAGATTAAATAGACATAATTAATACATGGTTTTAAATATGATGAATTACTGCGTCTTTTTCTTTCGTTACTGAAGCTAACTAAATGAAGTTTAACAATCTGAATTCAGTTATTGGGTGACTAAGCGACTTTTTTGTCGACTTCTCGTCATTATTTCTTACTTATTGCAATTTTTGTATAAGGAAAATATTAAGGTTTATCTGGAGTATAAAGGCTTTTATGGAATTTACTTTTCAATATAGTAAAGGATTAAAATTTTTACAATAATTTGAATTATTTTATTTTTAAAATTTACAAATTAAATATTCTAAATTATTAAATTAAGCACTTGATTGTGGGTAAGAAAGAAATTAATGCAAATTCTCGTTTTATATGCAAAATATCTTAGTAAGATAATACGATAGATTTTTTAAAAAAAAAACACAATCAATTTCATTTGCAATAACATTTGTTTATTCGCTTTTTAAACTTATTTTTGGATTTCTTCTATGAATTGTTACAAACACACTTGGATATTATACGGGTACACTTTGTATTATTAATTTCAATAAGGAATGAAATATCATTAAAAGTTTTAAATTTGCACACATGGAAATTACAAAGAATCAAATACTTTATTTAAATTACATAATCATGTCACACACACGAGTAAGCTCAACAACTGACGAAACTAAAAATTGTTTGAAGATAAGTTTAAATCTAACATCTAACTACATTAAATTTTATATTGGCAATTATCTCTCAATATTCACTGCCAAGAAATTTACTTTCTCTACCCTTTAAAGAATGCATTCTTTTCCTAAAATTACATAACTAACTACGAAATCTCTGTGGCAATTTGTTACATTTAGGGCAAATTCCATCAAAATCTTAAAACGGTTTTCTTTGAAAGATGTGCTGACCTCTCATCTAAACATGATCAATTCTCTGTGCCATTCTCTCAAACAAAACAGCCGTTTCCGTATTTAAAAACCAACATGATTGTGTTTGACGTGTATGCATATGCACATGAAAAAATCTATAAAATGTACCAGGAGAATTAGGAAGATACAGATTTAAGGGGAAAGGGAGATATTTAAGACAAAAAGAGAAAGTTTAAGAAGAATACATTTACTTGAATAGTAATTTTTTTAAACTAAAAAACCTTTTTAAAGCCGAGATTCAAACATCCAGATATTGTTTTCGAGAAAGACTTATTGGTCTTGAACTTGATAGAAGTAGCTGTATAAAATCTTGTAAGGAATTTATATTAACTAAACTAAATGATCAGACGACATTATGAACTTCAATTGTTTATTTGTTTCAATATTCAACACAGACACAATAGTACTCTAAGTATGATAAATTTGATCTACTAGAGGACTAAGGTGAGATAAGATGCGTGGGGATAATATATACTCTCATTCAAATATATTCTTACAATAATTTATACAAGGCTTGTTTTAAGTAGCGAACCCATAATTTAACTCTCTAACTTCTATTTGAAATAAGAGCACAGTACCTGAACACTTGCAATCCTGTAAACTTTTAGACGTGGCCTTAAACACTCCTCCAATAGTTGATTTGAGAGCTTCTTCGAGATTCCAACTTCACGCGTCGTACACTGTTTACGTGTACGTATTACTGTCGATTTGCTTGCTTCTCATCTATTCACTTCACATCCAAGCTATCCTCACTTCACTTCCAATGTATCATCACTTCACTAACACTCAAAACTCGCGAATACAGAATATATATATTAAACTTGATTTGCATAATCACGTTTTCCTGTCCTCGGAGAAAGTTGGTTGAAAGAATGCTGGCCCCAAGGGAATCCCCGAGAAGTTAGTGAAAGAACGCGTATAGATCCGCCCCAATCTGTTTCTTTGGGGGACTTCCAGCCTTCTTTAAGATAAGACGAATCGTTTAGATTTACTTAAATAAGGATCCTAAGAGTTATTGAAAATGTTTAAATGTCCATATACATGTATAAAATGTTTTTGTTGCCTAGAAACCTTTATTATGTTGACTCATATATAGAATCTGGATTAAATGTTCTCTTTTGTAATTTGGCATTGCCTATATACATTTTTCATAGTTGTAAAGAAGGCGTTTAACTTCTATGCACATTTTCTTTACAATTTCATACCATAATGTATATTTTACATAGATTTTTGAATTCCCTTCTTTTCTTTTTTTAACCCATTTGCTATTGTTTGTTTTACATAGAAGGCAGATTTATTGCTCGCTTTGTTGATATTAAATTATCTTTACACATTTATACTCTAGGAATTTTACAATTCCATGCTATAATATTCAAAATATGAATATTTTACATAAATTTTTAAATTTCTTTCTCAAATAAACTTGCTGTTTAATCGCTTTTATGTTCCTAGAGGAGTAAAATATTTTTATTTTTTTCAGCATGATATTGCATACCTCTGTCACTGTTGTAATATTAAGAAGTTATTTATTACATGAAACATCAGAAACTGCATAACATAGGTTTACATTTCTTCATATATTGAATGGACTAGATATTTATTCTTAAGCAGTTCTATATTTTTCTGTATGTGTGAAAATTTGAAAAGAATTTTAAATATTATATTGTGTTTGAATTCTTTTTATGAAACTGTAAAATAGAAATGGAAGTATACTTTAAATCTTGTACTTTACTTTCTTTTCAAAATATTTTTCAGTTATTTTAATGGCTTTCTGAATTTATAAGATTGTTTTTCATGTCTGTTTTGTTAAGCATTTCATATTTGCCACAATATTTTGATAAACATGCTAAAATAAATTTAAGTAATTCTGTAGCATATTCTTTTGTAACATCTTTACCGAGATAGATTTTCATATTTTAATACATTTATTTCAATTATTTAAAATTGGTTTCAAATTACAATTTGCGAATATTACTCTGAATCACAATTAAGAGACACCATATTAATACTCCAAATTCCTCTAGAATTTGACGTGAAACTCCCAAAACTTTTTATAAAGAACACTTATTTAAAAATACATTTAAAATCCAATAATATGTTATTAATAACTGAATAATTACTTGTAAATAAAATATTAAATGGATTTTTTAAATTGAAATAAATCTTATAGGAATTTTTGCACAGTAACATTCAAGTATTTACATTTCTATATTGTGCCATTTAAAACTGGTGAACATTTTCTGTTATATATGTTTATGGTCCTTTTTTCAAAACCCCCGTGAAACCTTTCATAGTTTTTATGGTGGGTGGGGTTGTTGTACAAGATACGTATACATTCTTAGGAGTTTTTGTTTTAGAATTACGATTTTTTTAAATATGCTTCATTTGACTTAGCCGGATTTTTATTTGTAATCAAAATTTAATTATATTTAAAATTATAGACTTCCTTAGATATAATCCGCTTTTACAGCTATGACTGTAGTGAATAAATTTAGAGGAAATTTATTTAAATCACACTTTTATGTGTCTTAGTAGTTATTATGGGTGTGTAAATACTACGAAAAACTCTTTTTTTATTGAAATAATACCTTAATATTAGAATAAGAAAACTTTTCACAAGCTTGTAATGTAAGCAGAATTTTATATTATTAGCATTATTGTTGGAATTTGCATATTGTTCTTTATTTTATTATTTTTGAATATCTAATTTGTATGGCAATGGTAAAATCCAATTTGCTCCCCTATTTATACTGGTGCATCTGGCGCCATAGTTTGTAGTAAATGAATTGTGGAAAATTAAAGAGAATGAACTACAGAAGATTTGTTGTTCTTTTTGTCTTGAATTACTCTCAAGTCCTCACAATTATGATGAGATTTTAATTATTTGGAGGGGGGGGGGCATATTATTTTCAAAGGAGATAGCTTGTTATTATAAATTTCATTCAAATCATTTTATTTAGTTTAAGTATTGTATTAGGTTCAAAAGGTGTCTTTAAGGTGTTTGGACAATCAGAAAAAAAAAGAAATATTAGTATTGAGAAAAACGAAGAATTAACACACAAAACTGGAAAATCTCTAGTTTTTTTAATATGTACTGTATCAAACTGATCAAAATATTTTTTAGATGTGTCTTTCGAAGAATGGAATCGCCACGATAATTTGTGCACGAAAAATGAGATATCTCCAAAACAATCTAATAAAATTCAATAAAATGTGTTACACTTACGAAATAAACCTTTTTGAGTATTACAAATGCAGGGTTTTAGGTAAATTGCATTCAATCATATTTTACTTCCTTTTTTAGCTTAGAGCATAAGTAATTTTGATGAAAAATCATTGAAGTCAAATTAGAATGCTTATAAAAGACTTATTTCTTAAAATATTTTTATTTTACGGTTCGTGACACTCAGATGGGTTAAAAAATATATGAATGAAATTAAGATTACAATATGTGTACCGTATTTTTAGTTATGCTGTTTTTGTAAATATTGAAAAGTTTTGCAAAAACTTTCTATAAACAATACAGTGAAAATCATTCAACTCGAAAGTCAAGAGACTGAAATATTTTTCATAGCATCAGATGGTCAACAAATTGTTCGATGTCGGGCATTTTGATATTCATTTCAACAATCGAGTATGCACCTAAATAGATACGGGTACTTTTCATGATGTTCCTTATTTCAGATGACGTGGAAACAGGAGCTGTATTATTCATTTAATTTCCTTCGTCATTATCTGCATCAATGATATTTTCAAGCTTTGAACAAACTCCAAGATGTCTTTGTCTACCATAATTAGGGCTGTACTCACATTATCATCATTAAGTGTAACGAATTCTTCCAGTGATACAGTAGGGCAGTCCAATAATGCAGAAACTTTCTCAAACATTTCATTAAGTGAAAGAAAATCTCTTCGTGTTAAGAGATATAAAATGCATGAAAATACTTAGTAGTTTCTTGGGACCGTTGAATTATTTCGAGTTACCGATATTTCGTCTTAACCGTTTTCGTGCTAAACGTATTTAACTGCAGTATTATTAGTACTTGAGAAAGGGTTATATATGTTACTTTTGTTGTTGTAAACTACTATAAAATGAAGCTGAATCAATAAAAATGCCTGAAAACAAATATAAGAGGAAAAGAAATCTATGTTTCATACATTTTGTTAAGTTTGTTAGTATGAGTAAGAATGCAATCTTTTTGTTTCACAAATAGTATTTTTTTACATTTATGATAACAGAATAAAGTTCTTTAATCTTCTAAAAAGTTTGAATGCATACGAATTTATAATGGCACCATACATTGAGTAGATCACACTGCGTTTTATATTGAAAATGGAATGAAATATACATATAGATGCACAATAAATATCGACAGGAACAGCTATGTATTGATTTTTAGAACGGAAACATGATAAAATACACTTTGCAAGCAGTGTATTCCTTTTGAAAGATTTATTTTAATAGTTAATAATTTCTTTTCAAACATGCATTCAACTATATTTATCTTTTCTCAACGAATTATTTTGCTGTTCTAAGAACTGAAACAAAGCTGTAACTTTTTTGAAAACAAGGGATGAAACATGTATTTATTTAATAATTAGGACACTTTAAACCTATTAAGTTCTTTAAAACAATAAAATTCTTCCAAAAATCTATCCTTGAAAAATTGTACTAGTTGGAATGCCTTAGCACTTAAACGTGTAAAAATGTTTATTACATCAGAAAATCTTGCGTAACAAGTATAATATATACAATTCAAATTATGACATTTATTATTCTTCAGTGAAATTTAAAAAATCTTGTAGCGGAAACTCTGCGGAAGAAATACCATTATGTGTCTCTTTAAGGTTCCAATAAAGCAAAACCCAGAAATATAGTTTTTGTGCTGTTTTTGAAGCCGCAAGCTGTAATTACCATCATTTTCTAATTTTACGCTTTCTGGTTTTAATTTTTACGCTTTAAGGAATTCACGTGTAATTTTCTTCCTTTTCATGGTCTTATAGAAATAAACCTTTCTTAAATAAGTCTAAGAGCAAGCGTAATTCTTAATTTTTCTTAGAGAATATTTGTATTTTGCTTAAAGTAATTACGTTTGAAATTAAGTCATCAGTTAATTTGGTTCGTCCCGAAAAGGAATTATTATTTATTTTTTTCTTATGTTTAAGCAAATGGTGTAGGTATGACAAGTTGAATATTATATTCTAAAATGGTTTCCATTAAAATATATTAACTTTTTAAATTGAGATTAAATGTTTATTTCCAAAGAAAATTTTTTTAGTTTCTTTTTTAAAAATATTAATTTATTCATATAGGCAGATGTAAGAGTTGTAGAAATCGGTAAGCAATCCTGTGTGTGATCTGGGAGTAAATATTAGCAATATCAATTAATATCTTTAAAAATTTAATGTGGAACATAATCAATTAATTTTACTGTTCATTGTGCAAAGATCCACGAGAATTTCGAACTTTAATTCCGTTAAACTGTTTACTAATATGACATTTAAGTATAATTTTTAAAAGGAAGCCGTGGAAATGTCGAAGGACAAGGAACTAGGCAATCTTAAGCGAGAACCCTCCCTGCGTTCCTGAGGCTCCTAGAAAAGCTAATGTAGATCGTTTTGGACTATTTAGGGGCATGACTATTTAGGATCCCATCTCTACAGAATTGGTATCGCCAATCCACTGGACTACTCTCTGTGACTGGTCAGCCTATGACCGCTGAACATTTGGACATGTGACCTGCACTAAAAAGTTTTAATTATATCGTCGAAAAATATTGAAGATCACATTCATTAATGGTATAGGTTCTATTTGTAGTGTGTGTGTCATTTGTTAAATAAAACTGTTAATTGTGTGAATGACACTCAAGCTATATAATTACAATATTTTATTAGTAAACGGTTTTGGATTTATTCCTAAAAATGTAGTAGTTAAAATATTTTATTTACCTTTATAAATGATAATTCGATTGTAATAAATGGGCCCAAAAAAATTAAGACTTGAGTTTTAAAATTTTTTAAAAAAATAACATTTATTTTAACAAAACACTTGGACAAGCCTATATACAGAGCAAACATGGCATGACTTTTTTTCCCGCTCTTTAACAAAAGGATGTATTACACTATTTTGATTTTTGCAGGTGGTGTTTCCGGCCTAAGGGATGACGCGCGTTCAGACTACGAGAACTTTACGCTATACTTATATACACTATTTCAAATATTTTATTACTTATTTACCCTAAATATATATAAGTAAATAATAAATGACAATTTTACTACTAATAAATATTAATAATTTACAATTCCTTCGGCCGGAGAAGCCATATTCTTGCAAATCTGTCTAACTAAATTATAATTCTAAATTATAATTATAATTGCTTTAATAGTTTTATTTGAATAGTAATTTATTTAATAGAATCCATAAAAAAGGGTTTTTTTTGCTTGTGCTAAATTATGACACATTTTAAAGGGACCGGTTAGGTGGCGTAATTGATTTATTGCAGGATTTTTACGTATAAGGTTGTGAGCTGGAGCTCGCTAAGTCAGTAGATTTTCAAGATGCAGAAAATAGAAAGTGCCCATGTCTTATGAATATGCGGCATCGTAATGATCCCTAGAATGCCTGTTTGGCATGAGTGCTCCTGAGAAAATGAAATTCCTAGTACAATTTCGCATCGTCAGAGCTCAGATGCCTCCTTCTAGGAAGGAAACTGGGCGTCAAAATTACATTACTGTGGTTGGTATCTCCTATATGGTGCCACACTAAAAAGTGATACTAGCTCCCGGGGAATGTATTAGGTCTGCAATGGAAATTACCAATCCGCAGTCCCATTTGAAAGGAAAAAAATTTTTTTAAAGGAAGCGATCTTTTAGTGCAATGATTCTCAACCACTGTGTCGAGGCACTTTTGTGTACTGACCAATTTCTTAAAAAATATTAATTATAACTCTGAGAAAAATTAAAAATTCTGGAATCGAATCATTCGGCCGTTTTATAGAAATAACCTATTCACAAAATTGTTATTGACCATTTGAATACACTATTTCTTCCAGAAGTTGAAAATAAAAAAAAATTATTGGATTCATAAGCCATTTGTGATAACGGAACCATCTGTATCTTAACTAACTTTGAATGAAGAGGAAAACCTAATTTCGCTTTGAATTATACTAGATTTAATTTCAAAATATTCGTCAATTAATTCATTTTCGATTAAAATTAGAGGCGATTATTCCATAATAACCAAAAATGCTTTAAAATTGTTGTTACAATTTTGGAATATTATTTGTATGAATTCGGATTTTCATCATTAAAAAATATATAAATGAAAGAAGATCGAGACTTTTTAAATGTAGATAACGAAATGAGAGAGGAATTATAATTTTTACGACACAATATAAACAAAAATATCAAAAATAATCAAGCTCAAATCTCGCATTAAATGCATTATTATAATTAATCTGTAATTAATGACTCAATGAGCAATTTATTGTCTTTGTCGTACATATTACTTCATTTAACATTGCAAATTATTATAATAAACTATTTATTTCACTTAATGTATTATAGATAAGCAATTTTTTTTAAACTTGTTGGTATTGTGCTGCCAAATTTTGAAACTGTTAATGGTGTACTACAACAAAAATAAGTTATAGCTTAAGAAACTAAAGTACGAACTAAAAAGTAAAAAAATAATAATATAAGAATAAAATGATTCACTAGAGAATTACTGCCATTGTGGTAAAGGCGTGAGGTGCGCGATATTAGTTATTATAATTTCTTACTAGTTTTATTCTGAAATGCAGAGTTAGTGTAAAAATGTAGCACTAAGTACCTCACACTTTTACCACAATGGCATTAACTTTCTCGGTTTTCATTTTATTCTCATATTAAGAATTACTTTTTTTTAACTTTTTTTTCATACTACTATAAAAGCAATTTTTTATTTTTTATTTTTATTAAACTATAATTTATTTTTTATTTTTTTGGTTTGATCTACAATAAAGTGTTTTTTTTTAGTTTTTTTAAACCATCATTTATTTTGCTTGTTGTATTTATATTGACCATGAGCGTTTTCGCTTTAGGATTGTAACTTAATCTTTCAGTCGCGAAATCTGGAAATACGATCTGGAATTAGTTTCCAAATCTGGAAATCCTTTTTGTTGGTGATCCTGATCAAGACAATGGGACAAACCTATTAAGTTATTCTATTGCCATCGTTCCTTGACAAGTGTGCAAAATTTCGAATGAATCAGACTTTTAAAGTGAGTAAAAATAAAATCCAATTCAGATTCCATTATAGGTAATGTTAAAAAAAACGTGTTAAAAACGTGGAGAATCACTGTTTTAGTGCTTATTAAGTGCATTTTATCGAGCTATAAATTTAATGTCCCTCATGGAAAGTAAAGCAATCAAACATTTTTATTAGACAAAGTGATTTATTTTTGACAGTTTACTTAATTTTAAAAAGCAAATATTACCATCACAAACTCTATAAGAAATGGAACAATCTTAATACGTAAAAGACTACATTTCCTAAATTCATAACAATCCATTTCTAGAGCTAAGAAATTTACACTATACCCTTCCAAATGGCTCCCGAGGCATTCGAATGCATCTTTTGCTTAAAACTGCATAATAACCACAGAAGAAACTCTTCTCTTTCTCACAAACTCCCATAGAACCGATGTAAGGATATTTGGCTACTATTTGTCACATTTAGGCCGTATTCCATCAGGACCTCGAAACAGTTTTCTTTGAAAGATGTGCCAAAATTCTCCTCTAAAGCATGATAAATTCTGTGCCATTCTCTAAAATAAAACACCCTTTCCTACACTATGAAGCCACAGCATGCATGTTAGAGTATGTATGTATATACGCACAAAAGGAGACTAGAAAATGCACTCGGAGAACCAGGAAGATAAGGAAGTGAAAGAGGGAGCTAAAACAAAGAGAAAATTCTGGGGGAAATATATCACGTTTACAGGGTTGTAAACAAGAGGATCTTTCCTTTACAGCTGAGATCCAAGTCTTGTTTATAGAGAGTACAATATAGGACTTTGTTCTTATATCGGTAACCTTTCTACACAGTGTTATTTCTGTTCTTCTTTCAATGGTTTTAAATATTTCTTCAAGATGGACAGAATTCTATTATAGCTTGGAGTTGGAAGGCTAAGTTATATTTAAGTATCTTTTATTATTTGTTTCACTGGAATACAAATATTTTGAAGACTAGATTCTCGACCGTTACAACAGAGCTTCTCAAACTTTCAATATTAGCGATCCAAAATTCAATCAAAATTTTCTCATCGCTCTCCACCTCCCATACAATAACAATGTATTAAATTCAATAATACTATACTTTGACACTAAAACTCTACAATACGACTTTAGCCTTTTAAGTACCACCGGCGTAAATAAACGTTTCGCTCAGACTATGTTAATTGCCCGGACGTATACATACGTTTTTTCTAAGTACGATATTTTTTGTGAACTGCTATATATAAAATTATTCCGATGGCTTTGGAATGCAATAAAATAACCTTGACAGTGTTTGCGAAAGATTTACTTATTTCAGAGGATTTGCTTATTTATTCCTCCCCCCCCCTCCCCAATACACCATATTCGCTCGCCTATGTGTTAAACGGTGGCGTTGGGGAGCGAATCGCATAATTTTTAATCGGTATTTAAGGGATTAATGGTAAGTTGTACAAATTATCAAAATAAATGTTAATTTTTGCATATAATTGTCTATATGACAAGTCCATGGGTCACTGGTAGTTATTAAACTTGTTCTAGCTTAGTAATGTTAAATTAATTGTAAAATACAACGCGCTGTAGTTATATTTATGAGTGTATTATATCAGTGTAAATGTATATGTTTTATTTTTTTATTACGTCAGGATGTACTTTTTTTTCTTTCAGTAAATTAATAATTTTTTGTTTTCGATTTGTTTAATATTCTTGTGCTTCCCTCGTAGAGTTATCACGCTCTTATAGGGAGGCGCACCCCCACAGTTTGAGAAACACTGAGAATATGTTTTTTTCTTCACTTTTGAAGGCTGAATGCCTGTCGTTGGAGGTTAAAATTGATAAATTAATCAAAATTAAAAAAGAGTTTGTAAGCTTTCATATTGCAAAATCGTTTAGTACTAAACCTATATGTGGGCAGGATTTTTGTAAATGAAGATGTAAGATTTTATGATAGTAGTGGCAACAGTTTTTATCCTGTTTCATGTAATGTAATCTAGCAAAACCAAATTAGGAACCGTATGCCGAAGTGAGCGTATTGTACCACAGCATCGTTTTTCTCTACTATTAAATGTTATTTGTTTCTTAAATAATTAATAACTTTTTTAAATTATGAACTCCATACGCATTTTTTATCTTCTTTAAGACAGAGTTTGATAAAAATAAACTAGATAAAAAAATGATAAATAAAAAAGATCAATTATTATCTATTCTATAGTGAAATATTTCACTTGATTTACACTTAAGTTACTTGTTATTTCTTTTAAATTATTAATAAGTAAAGAGATTTTCCTCTTTATTTTTGCAAGTATAATGTATTTTTAAAAAACAGTTTTGATTGAGAATCTTACTTCTGTAACATTTTGGTAATTTGTCTTAATGTAAAAGTTTTCTTTAAAAAACCGTGAAAATTAAAAATTAAAACATTTTATTCATACATACAACAATATCATTTAATAACAAAGGAATACTGTTCTCGCTATATAAAATTTGTTTTAGCAATATTGTATTCTAAGGAAGGATTATAACTTATGATATTTTAGTATTTTCATGAGAATTCTATTTTATATCCAATTTCAAAATCATATACCAAATTGTAAAATTTATATATACTGAACACTGTGAACACTTGTGCGTGTTTAGGCTCAGTAGCGCACAACAGCCCATGAGGACCAAAGCTTACTGTGCCTATCTCAGTTTACGTGACTTTAGAGGAAGAAGAATACCTCTTATTTATACAGACGGTAGCAAGAATCAATAATACACTGGAGCTGGAACATTTACCAAATTTGGAAATGAAAAAATTCTGCTTAAACGCAGGAATACAGATCACTGTTTCGTTTTCAGTTCTGAATTGATTTCCATTGACATGGCTCTAGACTTTGTTTCTGAGCGTCTCTTGACTGGCGAAATCTGGATTATTTCATACAGTCAAGAAGAGTTGTGACGGATCTATATGGTCTTCCACTAACCTTATCTATTTTCTTTGAAGTAATTTATTTATTTCAACCAATCTCCACCGGGAATCAAGCATGATTTATGCAAATGAGATATATTATATAAGTTCGGGTTTCGCGAGTTAAAGGAGTTAAGTAAAGTGAAGAGATAGAAGAGTGAAGTTAAATGAATTCAAGATCAGTAGGTCAGCACGCAGTTGTTGACATTCGTAGATAGCAGTTACGTGTGGATTTACGCTAGGAGAAGTAGATTGAAACTTGTAAAAATCCGTGTTACAGAGTGTGGACCCTTCACCATTCTCCTAACAAGTCAACAAAGCAGATATCACGACGGAACAGCCGATGATAAAAGATAAGGTCAGTGTTTTAAAATATTGTGAATATTCGTACGTGACGTAGCTGTAATTGTGCGTGTTTAGGCTTTCATAGATTCAGTTGCGATTCTGTTAGTCCACTAGTAGTAATTCCCCTTTTCTTACTCTACTTTATTTTGTTTCTCTTAAATTTGAATTGTGTGTTTCTACCCTTCTGTGTTAATAAGAATCAATAAATATAGTGATTTGCAATTATGTCTTATGATCATTTAAGTCCACCTACACATCCAGTCGTATTGGTAGATAGACGGGGAGATGGTAGTCTGAGGGGTGGCTTTGAGTCACGATAGAGTACTATTCAATATTTAAACAATTGAAGACCACAAGGGAATAAATATTATTGATAAACTCGGGACTCTGTCTGGTTATACCGTGATTCGTTTGCAGTGGTTTCCGTTCCATGTAAATTTGAAATTTTATGACATTGCTGATGACCTAGCAAATGGTGGTACTTCTATGACTCAGATCAATGAGGAACACCTGACTTACCTTGAACTATACTGGAAATTTTAAGCCCCCATAAACCTCTCCTGGAAACAACCGCCACCGCATCCGTGGTGTCTTAGATATTGTCCTGGAGTGGCAATAAGTTTTAAAGGTGGCAGGAGAGATCAAACTACTTTTGCTCGACTGTCTACGGGGCATTTAAGTCCCTCAAATTCTTCCACGGTGCGAAGTCTTTTTCATTTGCACCAAGTATAATGAGGTGTTACACCACAACATTTAATTGATTGCTTTGATTTGGTAGAAGAGGACCTTTTGAAGAGGAGTATTTTGGTTTTGGATTTTGTAAGGGAGAATAAACTCATGGGTCTGGTCTGATTCAGACCAGAGGGATAAGAAAGAAGAAGACAAATGCCACGAATTGTTAAAGTATTAAAACAATGCATATGGAGATATTTTTTGTATCATTTTATCACTATTTTTTCTTTGTTTAGTAATGATAGATGCATATTTACTCACGCAAATAGCACTGCACATTTAAATTTACATATAATATTTTATTTAATGATATATGAAAATATTTACAATTTCTTAAAAATAATCTGTGTTCTTAAATTTCACAAAAAATATAGACATTAAGAATGAAACACATTGAAAAGATAAAATTAGTTTATTGGTTGTCTAAGTGAGCTATTTATGTTTTTCTTCCAATCTTCATGCTATTTTTGTGGTATTTTTAGTAAAAGGGCATATTTTAATGTTATTACAAATCGGCATTTTTATTTCTTAACCTACACTGTATATTTTAATAATTTAATTTTTTCCCAACATTCGGTTCCCTAAATGTTTAATTAGCCCTTATTTATATAGTATATATTGCTGCATTCTTTTTGGATTTTATGGGGAAAGGCAATGATTGAATTACCCAGCAAATGCAAATGGTGTATCATAAAATCAGTTTTCCCTGCTATTCATTCCCTGCCTGAATTTACAACATGATTTTATGGGTATTCATTTTTATTTGATATTTCTTTTATGTGCTAGTTCATAACTTAGACTCACTTTATTTTACTTGTTTTCGTGGCTTGTGAATTCGGTGTGTGTTCTTGTGTTATTTGAATTTTATTCTCACAACTTATGTATAATCTTCCTTAATTAAGAATATAAAATATTACCTCAATCAAATAAAGTGACTGCATCGAACAATTGAAATTCTATAAATGAAAAAAGCAAATCTAGAATGGAACCCACATTTCAACTAGCAAATTTAGACTTCAAATGAACTTTGAAGTTAAACTATAGTCATGGAAGTATACTGTTTATAGTCACAAGATTGTAGCTGCCGTGTCTTGAGTTCGAGACCTAGTGCTACTGAAAATGCACCCTGTAGAGGAGCTAACGAACCTTAATCTGTCGAAGTTCACAGCTCTCGCTTTGTGTATATGAATCTATACTATTAAAATTCGAGAGTTAACCAACGTATCTACTAATGTGAGTGTATAAAGTTAATACACATGTGTTATATTCGGAAGTACATACAAAAATCATGTTTCATTTATGATACATTTATGTTTCTAATTCTATTCTAAGAACTAAAATTTTATGATTTTAAAGCATATTGTTACGTTGATCGGGGTTCGAGGATTTTATGCAAATCAGTCGCATAGAACAAGACTGTTATTTAAGAGCGATGAGAATTTATTGCCGAAAATCAATCCTTGAAATACAGGATTCAGCTACAAAATTCACAGAATAATTAACAGAAGGATTTCACACCTTCTACAGCACTCAGACACAATAAGCAGTGTCTAAAATACAAGTATGTGAAATATTATTCATAAGCAATCGCTCGTTCAACAGCCGAAGTTATCACGAAAAGCTTCAACGGGCAAAGAAAGACTACTAATAGCTAGTCAAAACAATACTGACTAATCCCTGGTCAAAATCAGACTAACTGACTTTCGGTGAGAATTTCTCTATTTATAGGCCTCGTGGATCATTCGAGAAAGATCCGCTTGCGTCATGGGTCTTGAAATTAGTGGATTTCTCCTCAAATTTCCAGAAGAATCCAGAGGAGTCCAAACTTGCCAAAAATAATTGCCAATATTGTCACCAAGTCGCCACAAATAATCACGAAATTCACCAACTTTCCAACTTGGTCACCATAATTGATGTCAACTTTGTTCTATCACCAAGATTTCGCCAAGTTCCCATTGAATCGCCATTATAAATGAGACGGCGTTGCTTGCGAATTTTACAATTTTAACATAAAATAAATATAACATAGAGTAATATAAATGTATTACACATCCAAATACAAATTATTTACACTATTTTATACAAAATTCGTAACACTGTGGTTTTCTAGTTCTAGTGATTATTTTCAACGTAATCTTTCGTATTTTTACTAATAGTGAAGTATAAATATAAATCGTTTATTTCTATTTTCTTTTCTTCAAGAATACCAAAATTGAAGAATCCTTTTAGAAGCATTTGAATATATTTTCATGCATGTTCTTTATATGGCAACTATACTAATATTACGGTTTAATTTTGGAAGCTAAAGCACTAGGATTACTACACAAATTTCCTTCAGCAGTGTTTCAGTAAGTTATTTTCATTTAGTGCATGGCCTAAATTGTAATTACTTCCTAGGTTTATTTCAATTTATATCTATTAAGACTGAGCATCTAGTACTTGGAAAATAATATGATAATTTAAAGCCAAGGGATCACAAAAAGGGACAACTAGTTTCGTATCTCATTTACTAATTTTGCGCATTACTTCTAACATATGCAGAGTTACAAGGCTATATTTAGTGTAATATTCACACACACACATTTGTGCTAATTATTAATTTCGACAGTCTTTAGTAGCAGCTTTAGCCTACTGATTATAGTTTGGTGGTCAGTGTTTTACGGGTTTGAGAACTAATGCTGCTGAAGAATTGCCGTGTAGAGGAAACCAGAACTGGACTGAATTCAGTGGCACAACATCCCATGCGGTGCAAGGCATGCTCTGCCTATCTCAACTTTCGCGACCTTAGGCGCTGGAGTGTATGTGCATGTGTTTCGGTCAAGTGATCAATCTGACTCGCAACCCTCAGTATTCAAGGAGTCAATGAACGTTAAATCTGTTTGGTCTCCATTTGGTGTGGTAGTTAGGAATGGGTGCCATCTTAAGTGTCGTCGTCGTCACTTGACCGAGGCTCAAACTTGCGAGGTCCATCGAAAATAGCACTGGTGTTGCTTTATAGGTCAATGTTAATAAAAACTAACTTCTTTTCTCTCTCGAAAGGCTTTGATGTAATCTGGACTTGATATGTTTTTTGTGATCCTCGAAACTTATGACTTACCAGCTAGCCCATCCAATATAGTGGTCAGGGACATTGACTGCTGTGCCGTAAAGCCTGGATTCGAATCCTGAAGAAGGCATGGTTGTTTGTAAATGTATTGTTCCCCTTCGCGGCATGAGGCCCTTTAAATATTCGTAGATTTCCAAGTTTTCTCATGAGGTTGATGGAAGGTGGAGAGAGGTGGACCTTGACCCTCCTCCCCCGAAAGTGTTAAACCTCAAAATTGGAGAGAGGGAGCAGAACCGAGCCAAATTGTACCGTCACCTGAATGGAGCTTAAAGCTACGACTGACGGCAGTTGTACAACTAGCCCCTTGATTTGATTAGTTTCGTTGGCCTTGATTTGATGTTACTGTTAATCGGATTGGATAAGTAACAACGTCAAAATGACTTATCATCAGATAACTGCAATCCAATACTTCATAAATAAGTTTTGTGCATGCCTGAGGCTCATCACATGACAATTTTCTTTATAAAATGATTTTTAGTACATATATTCTCATCCGTTAATGCAAAATATTTTCTCCATACCTGAAATGAATATTTAATAATTCACAATATAATCTCGATAAATGAATTCTTGAATAAGACAGCATTAGTTAAAACGTTTATTTATAAGGGAAAATCTGATGAAAAGACATTATTAAAAATTTAAAACTATTCCTTTAATATGTATGTATTGTGATTGATTCGCTTATATTTATAATAAAAATTAAGTATTGTTTGGGATTATCTTAGACTCTCTGCATCAAGTTTTAATATTCTGTCGAGATGAGCCCGCACTCGTTATAAACGTGCTTCATTTCCATGTTCGTTAATGACTTACTCTTCACAAAGAATATTAAAGATGACACCCAGTGGTAACACAGTTATCCTTGCGAGCCTTGGTTACGCTCCCCACGCGACAAAATTTTAAAATGAAGATTAATGTAATAACTCAATACATTTTATCCCATTTATCTTAATTTCAGAGCAATGTCAATCAAAGAATCCAGCTCACGAAATATAATGGGATCTCTGGTAGCAAGAAGCTTCATTGTGTTAATAATCCTGTTAAACCATAAGAAATACACTAAGCTGAAAAATGAGAAGAATGTTTTTTTCGATTTTGTTTAGGTTGGAAAGAGACTTTTGATCATCGTTTCATTTTATGTAAGATATTTTAATATCTCATAAAAATCGAAGCTTTTTGGAACAAAAATTCAAATCCTTTTGCAATTGATTCTTCTAGATTCTTTAAAGAATTCTTTTGCTAAAAGAGTATTTGATGATCTATTTTAATTTCAAATTGCTTTGCGAGGCTCTTGTCACTTTTTTGTCCTTTTTAAATAGTACATCGATATTGCAGTGCTAAATTTGTATTGGTCAATTTTCTGTTTCAAAATAATATCATTCGTATTTCTGCTTTATAAGCTTAACAGCCTATTGCAGTCCAAGACTGACTCGCTGATCCTCCTCCAGTTGGCCCTATCAGTTTCGACGGCCTTCCATCGGTTGGTTTCCATTAGTTTGAGGTCCTTTTCAACATCGTCTAATCATCATGTAGGTGGGTCCTTTTCAATTTTTGAAATAGGTATTTTTTTGGTAGGAAAAGCTTCGGTGCAGATCTTCGGAAGCTTCGGTTCATCTGTACAGATGGCCCATGTGATGCTTTTATACTCCTCAAAATGTCAGTCACGCCGTATTTACCATATTCTGTAAATTTCAAGATTGTAAAGACTTCTTCACTCCCACACACACACGCTGTACTAACTACATAAGGTAAAATATTATTATTATAGATGATTTTTTCATAAAAGGAGAATGATTTGAAAAAATATAATTCCATGTTTATTTTTTGCCAAAATACAGCATTTAAATAATTTTTTATTGTAATAATATTCTTAAAACAGTTTTATACGTGCACACACTGCTCTCTTGAATTGGTCCAAGGATTTCCTTAAGATTGCCCTTTCAAAAATGAGCAACTTTCTTCTTCTGCTTTACTGAGGTTCCAACATTCACTTCCATACAAAGCAATAGGCCTGATTAAAGTTTTATATATGCTCAATTTGGTGTTTATAGAAATAAACTTAGACTTGAATATGCTTCTTAGGTCATGAAAACTTCTATTAGCCAAACAAATTCTATTGTTCATTACAATTTTTAGATCGTTGCTATATGAGATGAGAGTTCCTAAATAAGTAGACTGTTTTACAGTTTTAAAAGTATAGTTACCTATCTTCAAAGGAGATAACCGGAGATTTATTAGTTGCAATCAAAAACTTTGTATCGTCCGCATTAATAACAAGTAGTCCTTTAGTTCCTTTACAAGTAGTTCCTTTATGAAACTCCCAAGAGCTAGCTACAAAAGCATTGATAACATAGCTTTTTGATCTTCAATATGATATCTATATCATCGCCAAAGGCATTCGTAATTCACTATTTTTATATAGATGAAATAATCTGTTTTTATTGATAGATTTTTAATATCCTCGTACAAATATGGAATAATGAAGAAGTAAAAACAGCGTTCAAGTATAGTGAATACAGCAAATGAAATTGAAAAAGAAAGTTGCAAAATATCGTTACATAATTAAAACTTATTTATATAATTACTCTTAGTGACAACTTATTTATATAATTACATCAGATATGGCAACATAAATGTGCAAGCTTATTTTAACTGTATCCCTGGAAAATTAAACTTCATAGCACTTTTAAGCAATTTTATAATTAGGAAAGCTTAGTTATTTGTCCATATTTCTTTATTTTCTACTGAATAAATTATTAACAAGTTTATTTTCTTTTTAATACCCTTTTATAAGCTTCACTTGTATGTAACGGAATCTTTGATCTCAATTTTTACCCACTTTAAAAGGTCAGATTAATTCGAAATGTTGCTCACTTGTCCAGGACCGACGACAATATAATAATTTAATATTGTCCCAATGTCCTGATATGGATAATCGGGATTGACTATTCCCCATTTTCAGATCCCATCCCGCATCTGACGATTAATTTGAGATCCCATTTTCAACATTGGTCACTAAATCCAGACTTGGCGACTAAAAAATTGAGTTACAACGTAGTTTGATTACCTTTAATAGGGTTTTTTAAATTTTTTTTCAATATAATTTATTCGTATACTTTTAGAGTGCTTAGAAAGCTACTCGATTATGGTACGGCTAAAAGTATAATGAGTGTGAGGTATAATCACTTTAATCTAACAAAATAAAAATCACCACTTCTTAGATATTAAATTATGGATATTATCAAATTTGGAAAAAATTAAATCATTGCTCTTGCTACTGAGAGTCCGAATGAAATTAATAGTCTGAATCAATAAATAAAAATAATAGTTTAATCAATTAAACGTATTTATTTAAGAAACATTTAAAATAAAATATGTATGGCGTATAGAATAGCTTTTAATTTCATTAATTTTTGAAGAATTTTGATTAGCGTATAACGCGCACTTTTAACACAAAATTAAGATTGAATTTCACGGGTACGCATCTTACGCCGGGTTTGAAAATGATAGCTTTAAAAGTAGTAAAAGAGATGAGCATAAAAAAATTATACTTCTACATATGCCGAAATACTGTTTATTTAAAAGAAATGACATACCTTTTGAATTTAAAGAGTTGCCATTCTAGTAGTATACAATTTTTTACTATAGCTTGGAATAATACTTCAAAAATAAATTTAAACCATAAGAGCATTGCGCACGTACATTTCAAGTTTCTTCATAAAAAAGTGGGTGCGCGTTATACTGCAAATGTATCTAAAAATTAAAAAATAGAGCTTGAAAGTATACGTACACGCTATACGTTGGATTTTATGGCAATTAGAATTTTTGTGTGTGTTTTTAATAGTATGTGTGTTAATTGGATAATTTTTTAAAACTCGCGGTTCATATATATATATATATATATTTCTTCGAAAGATGTATGCCAAGTCTTACCTCGCGTCAATCCGTTCCAAAAACTGATCCCAAATCGTTTCTATCTCTCTTCTTTTTAACCTGTTTCTGCTCAGATAAACGGATTCCATCCTAAACTAGGGTACAAAAAAAAAGTAAAACAAATAAATAAAAACAATACAACGAACAAGAAGACCCTCTACTACGTCGTTACATCTATAAACAATTTATATCCCATTTGCCTCACATCAACTTTTCCCACCCTTTTTTCCCGCTTTTTTATTTTTTTCTCCCTCTTTATTCCTCTCTTTCCCATTTTTCAGTCATTCTCTTCGCTTCAGAATGAAGCAAAAGGATCGTTACGGAATTCCAGTTTTTTTTATCCCGTTTTCTATTCCGGAGGGTCACCCAGGTGACCGTGCAAACTGGAAAGATGGCAATTCTAGGCTGTCAGGAAAAGACGCTGCATTGACGAAGATTAATGGTGGTTCGCGTCTGCGTTTCCATGGATACAGGTCACCCGTTTTCCTATCCATCTATCTATCGTCAGTGTCCCCTTTTAGAATTGGGTTTGCGTTGAGACTGTGTAGAGAGAAGGGAGTCTCTTTTCCTACACTTACGTTGGGGAAGTTTAAGACGAATACTGATTAGGAAAAGAGGGGTGTTTGAAGGGGATAGTTTAAAAATTGAGATTTGTTGCAGAAAAATGCATTGAAAAAAATTCCATTTACGTACATGTTCTTTAATCTGCATCTCTTTTTTTAAAAAAAATGTATTACGCTTTTTACGACTCTAAAGATACTGAAGAAAAAACCGTGCTTTTTAAAATAAGAAATCTATAAAATTGATTTTTTTATGTATATATGTTGTGTAGTTGATTGTGTAAGGCGATTTTCTACTTAATTATTAATTTCCATTATTAGTTTGGGATGTAAATGTCGTTGACATGATTAAACTATATGCTATTAATTCCGATACACATTTATTTTCAGTAGGACATATCACAAACATGGAACTCATAACACAAATGCGACACACGTGCGTTTTTCATGACGAGGACAAGAAGTGGCGTGTGTGTGAATTCTCCAAAGATCTTCGGTACTTATATTAAACGGCAACCCGCGAAAGTACAAAAACTCACATGACTAACAAAGACGCCACTTCTGATTGTTCCAGATAATCGGATGATGTACATTATATAGAGAGTCTTATAATAAACTTATTATTATCTAAGTGGATCAGAGAACATTTTAAAATTAAAAAAAAAACTTGATAGATATATATAACTATTAGAAAATAAAGAGCACTAATGCTTTTGTTAAATGAAATATAAAAAATCTTTGTATGAAATACCATTAATGTAAATAAACATACCACTTCAACACATCACCCTGTTTATATTTATTGCCAATGCAAAACTGTTTATATACATTTATAAATAATTTTCTTAACGGAAATCTAACTTAAGTAAAACAATTATTGTTTCATCGGTTAACATTATTTTCATGCTCATATAAAAATTAAGACAATTCTTTTATGCAAAAAATTGAATATTTTGTCATTACTTTGAGGAAAGTTATTATATTTAAGATATAAATTTTTAGTAACTCCTATAAATATAGTTTTCCTGAATTATGTAGTATTATAATAAGTGTCATTGTTACAGACTTTGGTATTGAACATCATTTGTTCCATGTTCATTTAAAGATAGTACTTATTAAGAGGGGTCACCCATGTGACGGCCTGTTTTTTAAACATTCTTGGGGATTTTTTTTGGCGATCAGTAAAAAGACAGATATTTAAGTTGTTTTTTTATCATTCATTTATATGTATTTTAAGAGTATGTATATAAATGTTTAGCCAAAAATATCCAATAGAGCGTGAGTTATAGCGCTCTGAACACACCCTCCTCGAAAAAATGGACGCTCATTTCCTCCACGATTCCGGCTAATTGACTTATCTGAAATAAAGAAAATTAAATAAGCTTATAAATGCATAGAATGGACTTTACTCAATTGAAAATATAAAAAAATAGATTTTCGGTAGACCTCTGGAGAAAAATTTTCGAATTTCATGAGTTTTTTTGTTATGTTTTTGTTATAAAAATAGAAATATTTTGAATATTGAAATGATCGTAATCCATTGGGTGCGTATATATGTGCTGAGTCTACCCTATAAATTTGAAGTCATTCGGTCAAACCGTTCTTGAAATATGATGGAGGAGAGTTTGAAAAACTCGTTTAAAGTTTCAATTCCTATTAAAACAATGAAAATCTTAGCGTTATCAACAGCTGCTCTTCTAACACCTCCTTCTTTATAACTACTTAGAATTTTAAAAAATCACTTTACCACCGTTTTCTAGACATATTAAGAAAGCAATTTATAAAAAAAAATTTGTTTAATTTTTTAAACTCATTACATGGGTGAACCTCCTTAAATAGTTCGTTAGAGATGTATATAATTACCTGAAATTTAATTTCTTATAATTATTTAGATTTAATGCTGCGTAAAAGCTCTCCGAAATAATTTTAAGAAATAAATAAATCCAAGTATCCCCTTAAAAACTTATTTTACATAAAATTGTACTAATTTGTCATGGATGTAAACAGTTTTTGTTCGCTTACATCCATAAAAATTAGTCAGGTAAAAAAAAATATTTTGTTAAGAAAATACTTTTTTTTCTTAAAAAATATTTTTTTTTACTTGATTTAAAAAAAATTATATTTTTGAAACTACATCATATATTACAATAAGTGATACATGAACGTAAAGATATATATACCAAGTTTTTTTTCCACCAATGAATCACAGTACATTCAAGATCGTTGTGATTGAATTCCAAACATGGCGACAATGACAGAAAAGAAAAATTTTTGCGTATTAGAGTATGCACAGTTTTTTTCAGATATTTCGGTGCAACGTGCATTCAAAAATCACTATAGAAGAAAAACGCCAACCAACAAGAGCATTTAGCGTTGGTATCATCAACTTAAGAAAACAAGTTGCTTGCGTAAAAAGAAATACAGCATTTCGCCAAGCGTCTCGGAAGAAGCAGTGGAGAGAGTGAAGCACAGTTTTCCACTAAAGTGTTCGAAAGTTGCTGCCTGTGAACTTCGAATGCCTCTTGAAACGGTATGCCAAATTTTATGGAAAAAAATAAATTTCAAGCCGTGTCGTTTGGAATTCACACATCAAATATCAGAGGAGGACAAGTAAGCATTTGTGCACCATTCTCAAAGTTGTGACGGATCTATACGGTTTTTCACTAACCTCTTCTTTTTATCTTTAAATCAGATTATTTATTCCAACCAACCTTCATCGAGAGACAAGCGTGATTTATGTAAATAAGGAATATTACATAAATTCGGTTTTCGCGAGTTGATATGAGCTAAGTAAGAAGTGAGGAGCCAAGTGAATTAAAGAAAAGTGAAGAGATCGGGAGGTCGACACATAGTTGTTGACAAGTTAAGTGAGCTTATACGTTTTGATGTGCGCTAAGAGAAGCGGATTAAAAGTATTGGAATTCACTATTACGGAGCGTGGCGTCTTCGTCAATTCATCCAGCTAATTTGAGTGCCTGAAGTTCGTCACGAAGGAACCGCAGCAGTAAAATATAAGGTAGAGTGACTTTGATTAAATAAATCTGATTATTATTGTGAGGCGTAGTTGTAATTGTGCGCGTTTAAGTCACCTAGATTCAGTTGAAATTCTATATTATTATTATTCCCGCTTGTATTTAAATCTCACCTCAGCACTCTACTCTCGTATATTTATCTTGATTAGAATTGTGTTGTGTATGTTCATAATATCTGATAAAAATCAATAAATCAGTTTGAATTGGAATAATGTCTTCCGATCATTTACTTCCTCCTACACATCTAGCCGGGTTTTCAGATAGACCGGAAGGTATTAATGTAAGGGGTGGCTGCAGGTCACCACAAAGTGATGCTACAAAATGTATGGAACGAAATGGATTACAGATTGGACATATGCCGAGTAGCAAGAGGGGCAAATATTGAACATTTATAACAGAAAAAAAAATCTTGGTATATTTCTCTTTACATGCATGTATCACATTGTAATATGTAATGTAGTTTCAATAATAGGATTTTTTAAAATCAAGTCCATCATTTGTACTTTCCCTGTATATACTCTAAAAATATTCCATATTTTTCAGTATAATATGTATCATGTGACGAAGTAGCAAAATAGGAGGTATTTGGATTAAATTAGATTCTCTTTATTCTCAACTTTATTTTATATGCCTTAATGTTAGAAATTGAGAAAAATCTTTCTTCAATTTTGTGAGAAAATATTTAATTACATTCGAATATGTTAATACTCATGCACTTTGATTTATAAAATAATCATGAACTGTGTTAACACTCTGGATCCTTTAGTAATATTTTTATTGCATATATGCATTTCTTTAATAAATTAAATCTCATTTGTTTATATTTTTTGATATACTTTTACATATACTCTTTGCTTGTAGAATTCTCTGGTGAATGTTTCAAAAAGGGTATTCTATGCATGCACTATGATTTATTTTCTACCTTAAATATACATTTTTTGTATATCTCAGTAGTAGAAGCATAACACTGATGAGCAGGGCTTCGAACCGTATTTTTTTTCGTTCCGGTTCAACTTAATATATATATATATATAATATATATATATAACAGTTAAGTTCCGGTTTTCATTTCGCCAAAAATAACGGTTTTCAATTTTCGGATCAGTTCCGAATGAAGAATTTATTTTAGGTATGTTCTTATTCGTACGAAAAATACAATTCTATTAGTAACAAAAAATGTTATTCGATCAAAATTTAGAATATTTTATTTTTTTAACCTGGCACTTCTCGCGCAGGGTGTGTCATACCCACCGTCTAACTTTTTTCAACGCTCCTTCTAAACCTTTTTTGGAAAATGGATACTTTCTGGTGTGGCTGACTTTACGGTCATACCCTTAGGCGCCTTAGCGTGTTGGCGAATTCTAAATATATATTTTCGGATATCGCCTCTTCGGGTATGTTAAACCCTGCGCGTGAATCACCGTTACAGTTCTGAATGCATGAGGATGTTTTAAATCTTCCTTATGCTATGGCATATTATTGTAGTTATGATGAAGAAATGTGATATTTGAGTAATTTAATAGATACAGTATTTAATAGATAGAGTACAACAGTATTTTTAGATGAAAAAGTCTATTTGCGAGGATGAGGAAGAATCGAATTATGAAGAGTATAAAAGCACGTATGATTCCTCCGCTGAAATCGATCCAGATTTAGAATACTGTTGATAATAAATGTTTTATATGTAGTTTATGTATATGTTATGTTTATGTATATGTGGTTTATGTATATGTTTTATATGTAGTTTTATATGTTTTAAATGTTTTTAATGTACAAAAACATTTCGGAAGAAGGTAATTTTAAAGGAAACAACTGATACACTTCTTATCCACTTTCAGATGAACTTTTGAAAAAGAACTATTGCTGGAACGATAAGAGAAAATAAAAAAGAAATACCAAAATTTTTGAATTTAAAGAATAGATAAGTTTACACCTATACGTTTAGTTTTAAAAAGATACAGATTAAAAAAAAATTAAGATCCAGTGAAAACATCGCACTCCCTCATGACGAGATTAAAGAAGTGTATAAACAATGCATTGAATGACCTTATAAAAAGAACAGAAAAGCTAAATTTACGTTTGAAAAATATAATAAACATATTGTATTTCCTACCTTTCTTCCTTTTTAACCTTTGTATACAAATTTTATGGTAAAAAAACTATATAAACACCCTTGGGTGTAACATACCCTGCGCGAAAACTTTAGGTTGTTTTTTTCTCGCGGGTGATGCAGGGTTAATAATTGGTACACTATGCGAATTGATACAATTAACCAGTATGAACAATAAGATCGGTGGACAGAGAACAAAGAGCTTTGGCATTGTTATCCATTATCCAAATCGCATTTTGCTACTAGGTTCATGATTCTGGTATGTCTATCTAAATAGTTTGTACAAGCATCCAAGGAGGATTGCGTACTGAGATGCGAAAAATATTAACTCAGACAAATATTTTACTTTAAAAAGTCATCTACTAGTTCATTGAAATGAATTAAATCTGTCTTCTAAAAGTAGTTTCAGGCGAAACTGAAACAGAAAAATAATAGTGAACCTCAAAACTGGAGATCGAGAAGCAATGTGCATGTAATGATGATAATTACATGGTTAATATTAAATTAGAAAATATTGACAAGTTTTGGCTAGAATAACAAAATGACTGAAGATACGTTGAACCGAAATAAAACGATATTTTTTCCCCGTTCAGTTCTTGTTTAGAGCCCTGCTGATGAGTTTTCTTATTTCTTAAACACTTAAACACTACGTATATTTCAACTTAAACAAAGGAAATATTGTAATTCAAAATATGATTTAATATTTCCATTTTCTCTTTTCTTTCCTGACGTCCAAACACATGACTTGCAACAATTACCAAACCGTAAATTCCCATAAATTTCACTGCAAATAACCATTTTTCCACTTACCAAGTCCAATTTACCGAGCACCAGCCATCTCGAAATTTATGATTTTGCGATGATCACCATCTTGTAGACCTTCTGAGCCACCGAAATAGCTTTTTCTCTTCCCTTTTACCATAAATGGGAAACCAATCGAAATCCAGTCATTGTTCCTGAGAACACTCAGGGGTGAACGCACAGGGAGGGAGGAAAGGTACGAGGAAACAAAGAAGAAATAATTGGGAAAGTGTAATTATCCCGCGTAATTTATTACCGCATTTATTACATCGCATAACAAGATTATACTTCCCCTGTCAGCAGGCACAATGGTTCAGTTCAACAAGTTTTAAAGTAATTAAGTGTTGGATCGTAGAGAAACCTGCGGGGTGAAAATGTGCTGATACCGGGGTTGTACTGGTGGAAGAATGTTTGGGGAAGGATGAGGTGTTATTTTCTGTTCCTTTTTGATTTAAACAAGAATTAAATGAGGAGAATAAACATAAACATTTTTTGGAGATACATTGATATTGTAACCTAAAATTATTGCTCGTATTGGTATTATATTTCTACAAGTAAGATGTTATCTCACGACTAGTAACCATTATTAATATGCTGCTTAACTTTTTAGAATGAGAAACTATTTTAGTACTATCGTGTAATCCATCGTATTTTAGATTATACGAAGATATATTTTGTATGCATTAATCTATCACAACACTGATTTTTTTAAATCTAAAAATACAATACCAATTTGTAGTTGAAGAACAATTGAACAGGTGAAGGGGTGTCTTTTACATTTTTCAGATCTGTTATAGGATTTTTCTGTTATAAGAGTTAATAATATAAAAAATAAGTCACATTTCCTACTTTGAATGGTTGAATAGAAAGTATTTTATTAACGGTTGACAATTTGAGCAAGATGCATATATATAGGGAGAGAGAGTGAGCTAATAGTAGGAATTGAAAAAAAAGTATGATTTGTCTATATTGTTGTAATAATGCACAACCCCGGTTTGGCTGGAAAACTGGTTTTCGACGCCTTCTTTTGTCATTGTTTTAACAGTTACATTGTTATTTACAACAATGGAGACGAATCTAAGTTGGCGTTGAAAACCGGTAATTAATTTAATTAATTAACCGGTAAATAATGAATTAATATTTGAAAAAAGCTGTATTAACACCAAGTGTCATCAGCTACAAGTTTTAAAAAATTTATTTGAACTTGATTAGATGATATAAAGTATTTTATTAACGATTGATAATTTGAACAAGATATATATATATATATATAAATATGGAAGAAATTTATAAAATATATCAAAACAAAAAGCAGAAAAAAAAGAACATAACAAGAAATAACATAATAAAAAATAAAAACATGAAGATCGATAAAAATAAAATCATGAAGATCGAATCTGTAAAAAGATATAAAAATGATAATATATATTATCATTTTTTGCTTGCTTTACATTTTCAAAACTATTTTTTTATTTTCATCTCTTTATAAGAATCAATTCCTTTCATAATTTATTTTAATTTTATTTTATTTTTTGGTCTGTTGGAAATTACACATGGTTAGTTTTAGGCCTAACTTTTCAATATGGCTCTGTTTTGCTATTATGTCGAAAATTTCTGCTGTACGGGGAAGGTTGAATCCGTAAAGTATACTTAACCCTAATTTTGCTGGTCCTAATTCAGCAACAGCTTTAGAAATCATAATACGTCTCCATTTTAGTCCATTGACTCCTTTGGTTTCTTTCATTTTAAAGTTCTAACTCTGTTTCCTGCTATACTAATTCTTGTAAAATATACTTTTCAACTATTTTTTATAGTTATGTTTCTTGAAATATGGTTTGTATCTTCTAGCTTTGTTTGTGGTATAAATTAGTATTATCATTTTATTAAACTATGTAGTTTGTTTTCATTTTATGATACTATATATATGTATATATAATAATAATTCCCAGTAATTTAATTTTTAATAGTTTTTTGAGGTCCATCCCTTTAGGACCCACGTTTTAATAATAAATTAGCCAGCCGCCTAACGAGAGTATTTTGAACTACATCTATCCACCCACTCAGATCATGTGATTTGAGCTGCCTATATATACACCGAGATTTCTGGAGACCGCCCTCTCTTGTCTGCCTTCAATTTGTGTAACCAGCTGCAGCCTGGTTTTTGTCCGCTTCTTGTTATGTTGGAACGTTATATGTTAAATGTTCAATAAACTGTATTTTCCTATTTCAAAGGTCACCTCGTTGATACCATCATAAATAAAACATCAATCACCTTAAGTAATATTATTAGGAAATCCATTCCGATGGCTACAAGTTATAACATATATATATATATGACAGGCCCCAGGCCTGTGGGTTAAATAAGGAGGGAATCATCTCTATAAAATGCTTCTTTATTCGGCTTGCAATCATCTAATATCCAACATGGCGGCCCTTGGGCGCGCAACACCATAGAACAATAGACGGTAATCCGGCCAGGAGTCCAACAGCTACCTTTTTCAGTACGCGTTCTCCTTCGTCAGCGCTCGCTCCACCTTTAAATAGGCTTATTTACCCACAAATCCTTACGCGATGATAAAGAGTTCGCTCTATTTTTATTTCTTACTCCCTTAATTTTAAAGCTAATATTTTCAAACCTGACATATATATATATATATATATATATATATGTGTGTGTGTGTGTATATATGTATATATATATGTATGTATAGGGAGAGTGTGAGCTAATAGTAGGAATTGAAAAATAAGAAACAAAGATAGAGAAGGAATAATTTTGATTTATTTTATTTTTTAGGAACAATGGCTTTATTTCCAAGAAATATATATTATTTTATGTCCTGTTATAATAATCTGCGATTCTCTAAATGATATGCAATAATATTTTGGGAGAATTTGAAAAACGGACTATTGTTTTGATAGCTTGTAATCTGTTATTTCGTGAAAATATGATACTCTATTAAGCTTAATAAAAATGTATTACTTTAATTTTATAATCACAAAATACTTTGATCCTAAAGCTTTTTTTCTTATTACTTATTTTGCCAATGTGTAAGTAATTCAGATAAATATTAGACATGTTTTCAACATTCTAAACTAACTGAAAACTAATATTAACTAATATTAATAACTAAATTAATAACAAAGTAACTAATATTTTCATGCATAATAAATGTTTGATTTAAATTGAGCCGTAGTTTTTGGTTTCCAATTTTCCCAGGACTTTAAGCGAGTGATACATTCAGCTTCATAATTTCGTCTGATTACCATTCATTTTTACTGATATTATATTTATGCTCATATAAATTATTAACAGTAAGTAGAATCTAAATATATGTAATAATTTTTTTCTAAAATCTCACATATTTTTCACAAGAAAATAGTCTCTGAAGTAGAATTTTAATATTCCAAAGAGTCAAGAAGATAAATACATGATAAATTTAAATAAATGCATTAATTTTTCATTTGAAACCTTGTTCATGAATATGCTATTCTCTTCATGTTAATTTAATTACTTTATTATTTGAAATCTATACACTTTTAAATGTCAAAGATTGTTAGAAAAACATAAATCTTTTATCAAAGAAAAGGGAGGAACAGATAAGGAGAAAATTTTAATTGATACCAAACATTATCATAACTTAGAATTTATTTTTATTGTATTTAATAGTGACATCTTCCATCAAAAGGCGCAATTGAAACAATTTTATACATTTCTCGCTGTTTGATTTTCCTTATTTTGTTAGTGTGAGGGATTTTTCAAATTTTAAAAAGTGAAAAATGCAATTGAAAGCCGGGGGAAATTTTTTTGAAAAAAAAATGAATTGAGGAAAATTGTTATTTACATTTTTGTTGATATAATATTTCTCATTTTTACTTATAAATTAGAATTAAATTTGAGGTAAAGAATGCGTTTATTTTAAAATTGTTTTTCTTTTTCAAATATAATTTGTCATCGTATATATACACCATTACGTGAATATATTGTTATAATTTTTAATAATACCATTTTATAGAGGCGTTTATTTTCATAATATATGTAAAAAGTAAAAATTAAATAATTATTGTACAATTTTGTATCCTAAGAAATATTAAACTTATTAATTAGATATAATCTTCTTTTCACTGAAAGGAGTTAATTTGTTTTAGTCTTATTACATATTTAGCATATAATCCTTTATGTTGAAATTAATTACCATAAAAATATTTATTAATGCATTAATATTTTGTACATATATGCGGGGTATTTTATTTGTTAATTTGTATATTTTTATCAATCGTGTTCATTCACTTTCATCCAATTGCTATTTAATTTTTTTTTTTTACATATGGAAATTTCTGTATTAAATTATGTAATATAGGTTCTCAAGATTACATTTGGTGACTTGAACTTGCTTTAGCATGAACGAAATTGAATATTCAAAACAACAATTTTCCTTTTACTATTAGGCTAATAATATTTCTTTTGTAGAAATTTTATTATAGGAGAATTTTTTTAAAATAAACTAAATTAATCCACTCACGCACAAAATGATTTTAAAAAATATTTACGAGCCTTACAGTAGTCGCATACGATGCGTAACATCTGACATGTTATCGTGGTAAATTTGCAATAGCAACTTAAATCCTGAAAAAAATGAATCGAGTATGATTGGAAATAATTTTCTATGGAATAATTATATCTTTAATGAAAATTTTATTTAATTAACACAAAAGGTAATGCAATTTTTTTTCAAAAATAATTATTCTTGTTCAATTTGGGGAAGAGCGGTAATGGTAACTTATGATAACTAAAATATGACACATATACTTGTGATTTCAAAGTATTTAAAAGCTGTTGAAAAATAGCGTCAAGAACAGTACCACTGTTAGTTGTCGAAAAATTTTGATTTGTGTTCATTTCGAGCTTGAGTTCATCGTTCAAAAAAGCTATGAGTGGCTCGGCTTCTAGCAAACTGAAGTTAACTTTAAAATCACCACTCAAAATCATGGGAAAAGCGAGTGATAGTTTTTTTTTTAAAAAAAAAGAGCAGAACCACCTTTGGTATATGGTAAAAGTAAAAAATGCAGGAAATCTTTAATTTTTTTAACCGTTTGATTTGGAGAAATGTATACGACCACCAAAATCACTGTTTCTCCATTTTCAAATAAGCATTTTGCCGCACATATGTCCCCAATATCTTGACTAACAATACCCAGTCCACTTGTTTGACGACAAGTAATATCCATATGAGGGGCCACAATATGTGAGTTGTTCTGTTTGCGATAGGTCGCAATACCAGCTGCTCTGTGTCCCGGTCGTTTAAATTGTACACAGCAATCGAAGTCAGGTATCGAAACACGTTCGTCATTGTCTAAACACGGCTCTGCCTAGTAAGAAAACAAAAACAAAGATCCCACGACCTAGATCGCAGGGGGGTGGGGAATAGGGGTGGAACCCCTCCCGAATGAAGGAGAAAAAACAGGATTTCACTGCGAGGGTAGTAAACAGTCACCACCAAGCGCGCTGATTGGTCAAATTAAATAGCGTTCGCTTCCCCAACTTCCTGTTACGCATTTCCGTCCCTTTTCACGAAATCACTCCCACAAATCTCCAGCAATCGAGGGGAAAGATGTTACACATCAAAAATTTAAATCCTTAAAGAACTTTCATAGAAATGTTTTTAATGTCCATCCAGTATTTTATTAATTTCTTGAAGCCTTATTAATCTTCTTCATTTTTGATTCATCGCATGTTTCATAAAGCTTAATTATTATATTCTTGGAATTGTATTTGATTCTGAAGATACTCGAAGTAACAACATTAAATTCAGCTGATCAAATCAATGGAGAACGCAAGAGGGTGTCAACCCCAGACCAACAAATTTTAAATTCATGCCGTAGAGCAGCGTTTCTCAAACTGTGGGGCGTGCCCTCTAGAGGGCATAATAACTTTACGGGGGGGGGAGCATATCAAAAAGTCGAGAATAAAAGATTTAAAAAAAAGATTACAAATTTACTGAAAGGAATCAAAAACCATACATTCTAACATAATAAACGTAAAATACACATCTACACTGATATAATATTCTTATAAATGCATCAGTACTGCACAATATATTTAATAATTACATTATCATTAATAAGTTAGGAGCAAGATTAATAATTAGTAGGGACTCCTATGGGTGTCATATACAAAATTTAATACTTATATTGATAACACTAGTCACCAAAAATCAACTTTTTGTCTGTTTCCTAGTTTTAAATAGCCTATTCTTACTAATTTTGGGTTGTAAAAAACGAATATGTAAACGAAATTTATCTATTAGCTCTTGTTTTTAAGATATACCACAGCTCGTTCATCAATTTATTGGTAAATTTGAAGAACAAAACATTACTAATACATATAGTACAATAAGTCATGTTTCAAGAAATCGTGTTCATATCAGAAATCAGTAGTATTTTTTAGTTTATTTCCTGTGAACATTTCCTTTTGAACTGCCTCTTGTATATCGAAGTCCGAGTATCCCTTATAACTGTCGATCATTGATTCATCCCGACGACACTGATATATACACATTCCATTCCTACGATATCTTGATGAAACCGTTCACCGTGTTCACATCGCTTACAGTTCAACAGTTTTTAGTGAAAAAAATTAAGATGGTAATGTAAAAAATGGATCTTTAGAGTCATATTACATCCTGGGTTATGAAAATATTTTAGGAGTTTTTTCACCAACTATTGATAGTTCTCATCCTTTTTGCTGCCTAAATATCCTCATGCTACACTTATCTTTGAGGCCTAAATATAGTTGAATTGATTTATCTTGAGTTGTAAAACGAAAAACAGCAAATATCACTTGAATCGTGCACTGTTGCCTGTTCTTTGTTCTACTGATGTTCCAGGTTAGACTCAAAACACACCTGAAGAAAGATGGCGTGGTTACACGCCTTTCGTTGAATTAAAAAAACAATCCTGAGTCAAGAGCTTCCATCTACCCGCTCAAATGAACATCAAAAAGATTATACATAGAAAGTAAAAATGAGTAAAAATACAGCTATTTATGAATAGCGAGTTCTGATTCTTGAAAACAAGAGCTAATCTGAAGTTTTTATGATGATTTTCGTGTTTAGTAGACCAAAATACTTCATAATAAGCTGTTTTTGAGCCCGAAACAATTTTGATGTTGCCCAGTGTAATTTGAATGGCTTATAATTAAAATCGTATTGTAGCTTTTTTTTTAGCTTCAAATACATTACTATTGAATTCAATACATTGCTATTGTATGGAGGTGGAGTGCTATGAAAATTATGATTGAAAATTGGGTTATAAGCATTCAAAGTTTGAGAAGCTCTGCCGAAGAGCTTACACCTCGGCGCTTAAGAGAGACTACGTGCTTTTTAGACTATAACCTCCCTCTAAGGGAGGTACGTGTACGCCACAGGATCAAAATACTATTCTGAATTGATGTATCTTACGTCATCACTATATTTTTAATACATAATCAAGTATTATAAATAATTTATTGCAGAGTTTATTAATGCAAATAATAAATATAATGTTATAACATTATTTAAGTGCATGTGTATCATCCGTCAACCAGTGTAATCATTTACTGTGAATTAAATGGATATACACGTGTCGTTAATGGAGCTCACAGCTATAATAATTACATTAAATTGCATATGCTACGCAATCTTCTAACTCTAGCAAATAGCCCATGAAGCAAATTAAATGCAATGGAAATTCAGTCAACCAAATAATAGCGATATTTAGAATTAGAGCTTCAAATTATGAGAGTTTGGGTAATATAATATTCAATAGTTCACGAGTTTAATTATGACGAACAATTAATCATGATATAAATAACCGTTGATGCGTTTCCAATAAGGAAATCGATAGGATTTGAATTTCCTCCTACACCTACACTTTAATTAGTAGTTTAGATTGAGTGGTGTTTTCTTATCTGTTGGTAATGATAGAATCTTACGAAGTTAAATCTCTAAATTCCTTAAATATATTTAGATTCACAGATTTAATGATTCGAATTTTTTTTTAAATTTGTAGTAATTGGAGTTTTGTAAGTTCAGTGGAACGTATAATGTACCTTTAGAGTTAAATTAATGTTAGATAAATTTATTTAGAAAAAATGTTGAACTATGAATATTTTTAGGCAATTTATCATTTAATTGTATTTTAACATGAACTCACTGATGATAATTACAATAAAATTTAATGATAATAATTTAGAACGAGTTCAATGAAATGTATGACTTTTAAATTGGAACTGTTTAAGTCTATATATAAAAGGATTTTTAAGTTACATTTGTATACGATACTTTTGCGTATCATCTGTGAATAATTGTTATTCCATGTATGTAAAATTTCCTTTAAATTATCTGATAGTTTATATTTAAAATAATATTCGTAATTTGTACCTAAATTAAAATTTAAAAATATATGACAGACAATTTTTTCTGAAATTATGTTTAAACTAATTGACTATATTTCTAAGTTCATAATTTTTACTCAATACAATGCTAAGTTTATGTTAGTTTAATAATTTAACTACGTTTTCAATTTATCGTTTTAAATATTGCATATTTTACGTTTAGCATTTTGAACGTAACATTCGGAGATATTCCCAAAACGTGAGGTCATAACTTTCAATAAGTGCAAAGTTCCGTGCGTTCTTTGTGACGATGAAGAAGGGCACATAAACTGTGCAAAACCTTGGAATGTACTTATTCGATATTACTATATAATCATCTCTTTCAATTTTTCACACAAAAAAAAAGTTTAGAATGAATAAAAAATTCTTGGATAGTAGAATTACATAATCAAAAGATTTTTCGGCTGAAATTAAAATATGATATTGATGTTGAGTAGGTATAAAGTATGGAGATTACGGAGGATAGGATAAAATCTCCGGACCAAACTTTATATTGTTTGACGTGTAATGACACCAACATGAAGTCCCGTTTTATTGTGAGAAGCTGCATTACTCCGTACCGATTGGCAATGGAGGGTTCTTCATGATCAAACCAGTTCAGATTCTAAATGAAGTGAGTAGAAGGCGTCATAAACAGTTATTGAATCATTCATCCTGCCAAGGGGATGAAACTGATTTAGACGTCAACGCAGGTGATATAGAAGGCCTCCTGGAAGGCCTACATTCCGTCGATGCCACAGTAGATTACGGCAAATAATTATTTCTCATTTCCTGTAACAATTCCAGGATAGTTCATTTTTGTACTAAGAAAGATAGGAAGGAATTCGCGATTGAGCGCCGGCCCTAATATAAGCTGATGGGGAAAGAAATCAATTTTCTGGTAAAATCCAACGCTGCAAACTGTCTTTCGAAGGTATATTTTTATTTCTAAAGGGTTCCGGATTGGAGTTTTACTATTGCAGGCCTAGTGCATTCCCCGGGAGCTGGTATCTCTTTTGAGTGCGGTACCCTATCGGCGGATACCAATCGTCGAAGGTAATTTTGACGTCCAGTTTCCTCCACAAAGGGCTTTCCACCATCTGAGCTTTGAGTATGCGGACCTGTACTAGCATTAAATTTTGCAGAGAGCACCCAAGCTAAACAGACATTCTAAGGACCTTTTACATGCTGTATAATCATACGACATGGCCACTGTCGATTTTCTACATTATGAAAATTCAGAGATTTGGGCCGGGGTCGAAACCGCAACCTTAGGTGCAGAAGGCCAGTGACAAACCAACCCATCCACTAATTCTGGCACATGTGGTTTCAAACTGCTTTTTGTGGAATGATCAAGGATCTCTCCTTAAACGAGTGAAGGCTGTCCTCATATTTCCTGATTTTGATATTTTTTATTTCCTTCCCTGAATTTCCAAAATCCTTGAAGACATGTGCTATCATCTATTGCGTCTTTCTCGTCAAATCGACTATGGCATACTATACTTTTAGTGCTATATTTGTCAAACTCGTACAAGAAACAATAGCTCGTGCTCTTTATTATTTCCCCTAATCTCGGAGATATTTGCAATTGTTGTAATGCCTATGTCTACGTATTTCATCAACAATGATTTCAGTCATCGTTATGTCATATACGACGGTAGTTCTTCTGGAAATTTGCATTTTTAAACATTGGTGGAAATTTACCCATACCTGATAAACATACTCAATTATCAATGCATAGTTAAAGTATAAAAATATTTGCTGTGCACAAAATTATTTATTTTGAATTTCCAAAATTAAAAAAAAGATCTGACCAAAGTAGTCTTTATATAGTTTTTAACAAGTAAAGATCCAAATATTCAGTTACCAGTAAAGAGAAACGTTATCTACAAGATTCACAATAAAATAAAAAAGATACAAAAAAATTGAATGGGTAGTGCATTTAAGTACACTTTCCACTCTATGATAGTGAAGTATTTTGTCAATCTGAAAAAATATTCTGAATTTTCTTTTTGGATCCTAGATTTTAGTAAAGGTGAAGACTGTTTTTATTTTGTTCCAGCTTCTTTCTCTTTTCATTTAAGGTAAGTCGGTAAACCCTATCCCGCTAATGTTAAATTGAGCATTTTTATGTGCCTTTTTCTCATAACATATTAAATGTACAGACTTAAATTTTTTTCTGTATATTAATTAGACTTTTTTATTTAAACTGAAGTGAACTTTTTCAAATATATTGTTTAGTTTTTTCAAAAACTTTCATCGTAATGTATCACTATGAATTTTTTTGAAAAATGTCATTTTTTTTTCACGATAACTGACTTTTACAAAATTATTATCGGTATGTTAATAAAAGTTCACTTCAGTATATATAATAACATATCAGTAATATTCAGTGAAGATTGCAAGTGCTTTCGTTGAATAGGTTCTGAGAAAATGGTACTCGCATTTTTAAAAACACCGTTTTGAGATAATTGCATTTTTATTATAAAATGTCACTTCATCAAAAAAATTATGAATTACAATCTGTATTTGCACTATTTTTTTAAATATTAGCTTATTCTCAATAACTTCTAAGACTTTTTACTTATTTCTTTTACTTAGATTTCTCAGAAAATACATGTATAGCATTTTTCACTTTTAATCTATCGAGATATTTTATAGCATTCGCATCATTTTCCTCAAATTATGCATCAATTTTTGAAGAATTTTTAGTTCTGATACATTACTGTCCATCCAAGTTGACTATAAGTATCATAAATACCATGTAAAAATGTGTCAATACATGAAAATATGGCTTTGGTAATACATCATTATACGACATTTCGAAAAATTTCATTACTTTTTTTATAAATTCACATGTAAGCACACAATTTCTTAAAGTATCAGAATTAAAAGAATTCTTAAAATATTACATAAATGGTATCCAAAACAACAAGAAAACTGATTTTATGTTTTTAAACATGAAATTTGTGTATTTTTTGTATGTAACAAGTTTTGTGCAACGAAAAAGGGCATTGCATTTTGGGATATATTTATGTACCCTTTACTAAAAATCTATTGAAAACAAAGCTTAAAAATTTATGTGTGCATTAAATTAACATTTATCTTTATACAGAAGTGAAATTTTTTTAAAAAATTGATCAGCCTGTTTAAAAATGTAATTTTTGCACAGTAGAATAATGAATTTTATAGAAACTTTCCTTTTCTATGTTACGACATCTGCTTTTTAACTAAATGTCTGAGGAATATCTCAAAAATTTCCCTTCAGTATACACAATATATATGAAATATAAAATAAAAAATTCCAGTTCATGCATACAATAAATTTTTTTTTAAAAAAAGACACAAATTAAGAAATATAATACATGAATAAATGACATTTTGAAAAGTTTCACTAGTGCTTTGTATATTCACATGTAAACACAATTTCTTAAAGTATCAGAATTAAAAAGTTTATTTAAATATTACATAAATGATATCCAAAAGAAAAAATTTGTTTTTATGTTTTTAAACATGAACTTTATGTAATTTTATGTGCATAACAAGCTTTACAGGTAACGACAAAAATCATCCCGTATCATCACATATATATGTTTACTTTTTCTCAGAAACTGTTAAATATTAAGACTTCTGATTTAGTCTGAATATTAATTAGACTTTAATATTTATGCTGAAGTGAGATATTTCAAATATAATGTTAAGTTTTTTCAAAACCATGCAACATAAAAATATTACTATGAATTTCTTGAAAATTTTCATTTTTTTTCTACGATAAATGCTTTATGTTAAATTATTTTGGGAAAATTTATAAAGGCACACTTCAGTGTACATGGTTATGTTCAGTGTACATATGAGTTATGTTTTACTGAAATTTTATGAGCATCCTTGCATTATTTTCTGAGAAAAAAGAGCATAAATTTTTATAAACAAACTTTTTGAAAAATGCATTTTTAACATGAAATGTCTCTTTATCACAAAAATTATGACCTTCCAACATGTATTTGCCACATTTTATTCAACATTATCATCAAGTCAATATATTTAAGTAAAAAAAGCATCAAAAATGTTTTCAAATTGTCAGAAAATACATATATAACATTTTTCAGTTTTTGTTTAACGAGATATTTTGTAAAATTTATATCTATTATCACAAAATCGCTATAAATTTTAGAAGAATTTGTAGCATTTATGTATTACAAATATCAAAGTAGAGCAAATATCATCATAAATATAATGGGAAAAATTTATCTATATGGTTTTGGTGTGCATTTGAAAAAACATGATTTTACGTCATTTCGAAAGTTTTCATATGTGTTCTGTGTGTTCACATGCAAACATAAGTTTCTAAGACTTTTAAATTTCAAAAGTTTCTCTAAACTGTACACATGATTTCTTAAACAGCAAAAATAAAACTGTTTTTATGTTTTTAAACATGATATTTAGGTATTTATATGTATTTAACCAGCTTCTTGCAACGACAAATGGTATTACACATCTGAATTTTTGTATGTACAATTCATTCAGAAACTTTTGAATATTTAAGTTTAAAAACTTGTCTGTACAGTTAAGTAACATTTATATTTATACTGAAGTGATATTTTTTTTAAAAAATTAGTTTTTTTTAAAAACAGACATTTATCATCTAATTTGTTTGTTTTTTGACACATGTGCTCTAAGCTAAATGTTTTTTTTGTTGTAATATTTTCAAAATATCACTTCAGTATCCACAATAATGCATAAGGAATATATAATGTAAATTTGCAGCTTTTTTTTTCACATACAGTAAATTTAGAAAAATTTTATTTTTTTAAAAAGTAATTTTAAAATTATAAATAATGAAAATAGTAGTTTTGAAAAAAATCATACCTTGTGAAAGTAAATATTTAATAAGAAACAATACTTTAAAACTCTTGGAAGCATGTTGTAACTCGAAATTCCGCCACCAAACTAATACAGTTAATCGAACAGTCAACTGTTATCTAAAGTTAATTACGTTCGAATAAACAAAAAGAAGGCTTTGGAATTGTTTCAGGATATTTAAAAGGCAAATATCTGTCAAAAGGGGCGTGGCCCACCAGTTGATAATTTTTTAAAAGTCATTTTGACATAGTTCTAATTGAAAATATGGCATAAATGTTATATCCCTAGAAAGGTAATGAAATACAGATTTCAGAAATATCAAAAACTCAAAATAGATCATTCCATGATTTTTACCCTACTGACCTCCCTTAAAATGCAATGAAATAAATGGAAATAGTTTTTTTAAACATTAATATTAAAATATGTGCCTGTCTTTAGAATGCCCATAATTGATCATTTATTTAAAAATATAGTAAGTGAACTGTCGTTAAAAACCCATTTGTAATATACTCCTATCAATCAAAGTTCAGAATGAATATGTGACTTTATCAATGAAACTATATTTCAAACAAATAACATTAAAAATATTAACAGTAGGCTACTGAGATATGCATAAAATTTTTTAATTTTTCTAAGAATAAATACGTTGTTGTTTATAAATATTAACTTTTAAAAATATTCCTTCAAACAAATCATATCAAACAATCTCTATCGGAAGATGGGGGAACAAAATGCATGACAAATATTTTTCTTCTGTAAATGAGATTTTTCTTCAAGCAAAATGCATTCAATTCCCACAAATGGCATAACGACTAAAATCTATAGAAAGTAGGGATAGATTCAAGAGAAAAAAATTTAAACTACATTCCACACCTGGGTTCTGAACAGCAATAACCTCGTCATCAGCAGAGGGAAAACAACGTTTGGCTTTTTATTTCTATTCGCGAGCTATTTCTCATTTTCTATTAGCGAGGAAATAGGAGAAATCATTCTTTTTCCTATCGTAAAAATCCCTGTTCGAAAGTCAAACCATGTTTTGATTTTTTCTTTCTTTTGCTGCCTAAACCGATATATATTCATTTGTGTTATGAATAATTATACGTGCAGAATTATTTATTTTTATATGCGAGATTGAAAGTTTAACTAATTTGTGTTCTTTTATTATTGCTTGTTTCTATTTAGCTATTATTTATTAATGAAACATTAAAATTAAATAATTCTTGTACATTGACAAGCACATTTCATTATAGTAATGTTTTAATGAATTATAATGAAACGTAGTCTTAAATCAATATTAGCCTAACTGCCATATAGACATTTTGTTTTTGTTCCTAGTTATACCATAATACTGAATCTCAGATACACAAATAAATTAAACATTCTTAAGTTTATTAATTTGATGAGTGTCTGAGCTGTAATATTGTTGGCATTTTATATAAAAGTTTACAATTAACAGCTTTTTCGTTATGTATTTACCAACTCATTAGTTATATTGGTCACAAAATTTAAATTTGTAAGTTTATAAGTAAGAAAAATAAATATAATGCTGTTTCGTAGTTCTTTTTTGTAATTATTATTAAAATAAATATCTTTGTTTATGTAATTCGTAATGATTTTGAATAATGATTGCTGTTATTTCATTTATTTTGATTTTGGATTAAAAATATTTCGATTGTTTTGGAATTGATTTAACTCTACTAATTTTATTTATTTATTTAGTTTATTATTTATAGAACAATTATTTCAAAGAATTGTATTATTTTGTTTATTTTAAACATGCATTTAATAATACTGTATTCATTTTTTACTTTATTACCTTGTTATATCTCTTTTTCATTTTCTCTCTTTGCTGTTTCAAACAACTGCCATAAAGTTACCTTCTTTGACATTTTTATTCAAACAAAATACAGAATATGTTAATTAATGAATCAATTAATCTTTCTTTATCTAATTAAAAATATATCTATCGGTTGTTTTTTTCAATTTCTTATGTATTTTTACTCTAAATGAAACATGTCTTGGAGAATTAAAATTACAGTTAGATTATTTTGCTGATAAAAAAGCACCAATTCACTTTTCCGTGTAACACAGAAATATGTTAAACATTGTTATTACGATATCCTCCGTTGGTTGAATAACGTTTATTTTGAGTCGAATTGAATTTTTTTTTTGGAAATATTTAAATTGAGAAGCCCTGCATCATGCTTTCATTCAAATTAATTTATCTTTGAATATATATAAAACATCGATTTAATTTACAAAACATGTGTACTTGGGGTATTATTATTGTAAGGCAAAGCTTATAATAAAGTTATTTTAAAACTGAAACCACGCTCAAACTCACATGCATACATATGTATGCAATTAATAATTTATGCTTTCCGGAAGTAATAAAGTTACAGAAGGAGTAAATAAGTACAATTTCGTTAAAATATTCTTTTAAACTCGATAAAAATTTTAAAAAATTCGTGAACACATGCGAAATGATTTGGTGATTTTTTTTTTGTCTTGATAACAGCTTGGCATTTTTTTTTTTGTTGCTAGTAATCTTTAAGACAGGTTGGCGACCTATCTCTTAAAATTCACCTGAAATTGCCAAACTTCACCCTACACTACATTTTAACCAAAGTTAACTCAGTCTGACAATTCGTGCTCCGGAATATTGAACTTTATTAAATAAGGTAGTTGTAAAGTTACTGTCAGTTTGCTTTTCATTTGCTTCCAACCGGTTCAAATGTTTGTATTGCCATCGGTAATAAATGTATATAAATCTAACTAATCTATAATAAGTATAACTTAATAAATTTACGTACATGCAATGTTTATTTTATTGTAAATGTACATAAATTTTATATTGTGATACAGAAATGAACCATTTTATAGAAACTCTATGACACTATTCTATTTTTGATCAAACTTGTTTAAATTTTTTAAAAAAACATTAACTTTCTCACACTAACTCGAAGAAATCTGTAAATTCTTTTCGCGCTACAATGTCATTTATTAAATAAATCATTGAAGAAATATGTCAAGGACTTTGGAGACACCCTGCGCATTACACTATTCGACGCGTGGCGTGAAGAAATCTATCTGTGAAGAAGATTTATGTAAATGAACAATGGAGCAATGAGATTCCACTGGAAGTTTGGGAAAACTCTTTTCTGCCGAAGCAGACGATCAATGACGTCGACCCCGATGGGAGGCACAGGGAAAAGAACAATTTATCATCCCGATTCGGAACAAATTTTCGGCATCAGCGGAAACGGTGGAAAGTTTTTCGCCAAATCTTGTTTGCAAAGTGCAGCATTCCCCTTTCCACGCTTTGCCAACGCATTTGAATTGCGGTTTCCAGTGTTGGTGGTTATTTCCGAATTTTTCTCTTCCTCTCTATTTTTATACGTTGGATGATTACTTCCGGAAATGGTTCGAATTTGATTGGATTAACTTTGGATTTTTGAGGAAGAGAAATTGGCTATTCAATGCAATCCGTGCATAGATTCATTCTTTCTTGAGTAAATTTTCTCATATTAGAACATAGAAGTAGTTTTAAATAAAAAACAAGAAATTTGAAATATATACATATATATATATATATATAATGCAATATTCATATACTAGTATAATACATATGTATGAAACATGTGTAATACATATTGTAGAACGTGTGTAATAAATATGTATCTGACATGTGTAATATGTATATGTGACATATAATGCTTATATAGGAAAACATACATATATATATATATGATATATAGATATATTACAAGTTTTAAAAATTTTGTACGTAATCTATTTGAGCGTAACGCTGTTAAGTATTAAAATGTATCGATTTAGATATATATTTAACAGTAGTTTTTATTTTAAGCTAAACTACTTTTAAAGATATCGCTTATTATTATTATTTACTATAGCCATTTCAAGTTCAAATAATCTTTTATCATTCCTAAGTAATATTTTATATTTATAACTGTATATGTTCATATTTCAATACTTAAGCTATTATTAGTAGCTTATAAATAAGGGAGACTATTATTGGCGCAGTCAAATCATCAGAGTTTACATCAGTTCAATCCAGGCAAATGTTACAAAAATAGCAATTACAATTGTTGGAAATGTTTCAACATCTTTCTTGTGAAAATTTTATTTTCTGGTTTACAAGATACATTTATTTCCATTTTTTCTCGTGCTCATTTTTCCTCTGAGAAATCTTTAAATATAACCACGCATTATTAGTACAAATTAATAGATTTAAATAATTTGAACGAAAAGTAAGGAATATTAAAGTACAATTGCCTTAAAAAATATGTTTCAACGTCTTCACAGTGCAAAATTTTATCTTCTGATTTACAAGATATATTTATATTTTCATAGTTTTTCCTTCTCGTGGATATTTTCCCCTGAAAGGTCTTTGAATATGACATCCATTATTAGTGCAAATTAATAGAATAAAAAAAAAACTGAAGGGAAAGAAAGAAATATTAAAATCTAATTCAGGCTAATTTTATTCTTTGAATATTGATATGAGAATCACTATATATTAGATTAATGCGAAGAAATACTTATACATTATTTATTGACACTTTAGAATTTCTTAAGAGCACAAACACACAAATTAAAAATGACTCATCTCATAGCTTTTACCATTTGACTTCAAATATCAGAATTTATTCCAAGTTTAAAAATACTTCTTTTATCAGAAAAATTGAATAATTTTAAAAGTAAATTTTAAAAATGTGATATAGAATGTATGTAATTCAAACAATTTAAAATATATATTTAAAGCTAATTATGTATAAATAATTATCATGCTTAAATTATTTTTCTTTATCAAAGATAATCTTAATGCTCAAAATCATAATGAAATATCATTGAAAAATAAAATGCTTAGATGCATTTGAGAACCAAAATTGAAAATAATAAAATATAAAATAATATATTCCAAAAAACAACTTGGAAAAGAATTTATTACCTTTTCAATGTGATTATTTGTATATGTATTTTTAAACAAATTATTTTTTTGTATGAACGTAAATCGTAAGCGATTGTTTAATCATTTTCAAATATTTTTCAATTATTTAAACAGAAAATCCGAAATATCATAGTAACAACTACCTAAGAAAATAAAATGTATCTCTAGATTTTGTTATTGTTAATAAAAAAATTAATTGTAATAAATTTTTATCATTAACAAGAATAATTTCGTTAAAATGGCAATGATAACAGAAGTAAGATTTAGAACAAAACCAAATTTGAAAATATTAGTAAATAATGAAAATGCCATTATTTAACTTTATAAAAATTGCTATTAAATTAAAGTTTAATGTACATTGATTCAAATAATTTTAATTAGTAATAATTCTGACTCACGTAATAGTTTTATTAATAATTATAATAACTATATAATTTCTGTAAAAATGAAACATTTTAAGTGTTTGAAAATCTTTACCTAAAATATAGTAAATTTTTGATATCTACTGAAATGATTTATAATCCTTTATTTGAATTATTTTTTTAAGTTTTAAGTACATTGATTTTTTTTTAAAGAAATATTTAAAAAATATTTTATATTGAATAATAAGTAAAATATACACCATAATGTGATTATATATATAATTAAAATAATTGACATAAATGAAGCTAATTGATTATTTTTTATAAAACACAATTAAGTCATAATGTTAAAATCAGTTTCAATATTTTTATTATGATTTTAGATTTGTTTGAATATATAAATCCTGCGTTGTAACGCGTGGTAATAAAAACCAATGTTTTGTAATATTTGGTAACTGAAGAAATAGAATTTGTGAAAAGTAATTATTTTACAATTTGAAATTTGTTTTGGATTTGTAGTACGACTGTGTGATCGATTTTGGGATTCTTTTTGTGGATAAGTTTATGGAACTACTGAGAACATTTAGTTATATAAAATGTACGAAATTATGAGTTCCATTAATGAACTGTGAAGTCCTTTCAAATGACAGATTTCATCAAAATTGTTGCCGTCTTAATATTAAATTTCATTCTGTGAAATACTAGATGACTTATTTTTGATACTACACGCATGTATTAAGAATGTGTTACAAATCTAGGTCTTGATATTCTTTTCGAATTCAACTCACATAATCGATTTTTTAGCTTAACAACACAAAAATATTTCTTTTTAGTGTTTTTTCTTAAAAAAATGTTTTGGAATTGCATACATTAACCTTTAAAATACTGAAAACAACAATTGCTCTTTAAAATTTTCATTTTCGTAAGACGTGTGCTGTTTCACTGCCATCACATTTAAAACATCAGGAATGTTTCTGAAATGGTGAACGTTAAAAATATAATAAAAAGGGAATATTTAAAATTATCTTTCAAATATTATGAATTTATAGTAAGTCTTTATAAACTTTAATAAGAAATTAAAAAAATACAATGTTTCTGTAACATCTGAAATTTTGAAATACTTTATCTTGTTTTTTTTTATGAATGCAATTAATTAGAGTTTAACCTGGGAGGGGGACACAGGGTCGCGTGGGACACAGGGTCACCCCCGGCTCACAAAATCTTTAATTCTAGAAAAAGTGTGTATTGTTACCAATAACCTTGTCAGTATCCTCCGATATGACAGTCTTCATGGGAACTAAAATGTATTTGTCTCATATTTCCATCTTTATTGGGAATGGAAAACGTTTTTTTACAATTTTAAGCTTCTTGTTCTGAATGAGTTCTCCGTGCCACAATTTTTGTTCCATAATATTTTTTTATGAACAAGTCACAGTTTTCCCCTGTGAACAGTGGTTTCTTAGCTGTGTTGTATGACTCATTATGGTTTATAAATGTAAATGAACAGAATATAAAAAAAGAAATGTGCATCTGCAACTTCTATTAGATGAAGTTTGAAACTGATCAAGCATGGGAAGAACTTGACGAAATAATGGATATGAAACATGATAGTGGAAGTAAATTTAGAAAATCGATGAATTATGAAACTTTGATTTGAAAAGAATATTTTCAATTGCTACCTAAAAAACTCCATCAAGAAAAATATGAAGCCAAAAGTGTACCACAAGTTACACTGCGTCCTGTCAAAAAGACACAAGCAAGAAAAATTCAACATGCTATTTGTCAATTATCAAAGAACAATAAAACTACAATAACTTGCACAAAATACGAGAGATTTGCCTGCTAATATGATTCCTGTAATGTTAGGGAAAATTGTCCGTGATTTGTGTCCTTTATTAAAGTAACGTACATTTGAAACATATTAGTTCAGTTTGATTGAAGTTTTTCTCAAATTATCAAAGAAATATTCAAAAGTCCTAAAATATAGGTAAGTATACTCTTTCTTAGCTAAATTATTTTCAGGTATTATGATTTTTTTAGACTACAATACAAATAATTATGGAAAAAAATATTGGGGTGACACTGTCACCCTGCGCCACCACTAACATTGGAAAAGAGTGTGCGTCTTCTTGCGGACTAAGAAATTTTATTTTGTGTTGCCTCAAACAAGTTAATATATTTCATTAAATTTTTTCATTTTAAAGAAAGTTTCTTTTATTATGTAAACATTCAAAATTGTATTTTTAAGTGAATGATATAAATTAAAAATTGATATACATATAAAGGTATAAATTTTTAACTTATTACATCAAGTAATTGATTTACTAATTAATTTACCGATGAAAGAATATTTTATACAATAATGTGTATAATTAAATTCAATAACAAATAGCGTTGAATAATTCTTGTTTCTATGCTATGTGGATGGAACTGCTCATAAAATGCACATCATGTAAATTTAAACCACCTATTAAATATTTTCAAAACATTAAAAATTAATTTTTGACAACAAATAAACCTTAGAGTATATGAACTTCTGTTCACAAAATCCATCGAACCTCTTTCAGTTCTCTAATTTTTAAGCACACATTCATTTCAGAACCTAATGATTACTATGAATAATAAATTTCGAACAATGACTTCCATGCGAATCAATGCGTTTCGAAACACCATAACAAAAGGCAATAAATGCAGGAAACATTTCTAGCTTAATAACAAAGCCCAGGTTAATTTAATAAACGTACGTACAAATAACTGCTGTTACCAATACTTAAAACACTCATTCAATTTCAAAGGGAAAATAGAATCAATTAAAGCCCAAGTCATCTTATTAGCTTGTAGGCTTATTAAGGTTACGCTTTACTTAAAATAATGCTCGCCTTTCAATTCTCGCTTTGGATACATAAAACGTGTTCTTTAAGTACGTTCCTCTGAGCCTTGACTTGGCCGCTTCTAATTATAATTAATGACGTAAATAAACAAATCCGACTTCCAGGATGTCTCAAAGGCGCTTCAACTTCCTGGAAGAATCATATTTGGGCTACAGAAATAATTTATGCGCAGCGATGATCAACGGATCATTCTTTAATCAAAGAGCTGGATTATGATGACACAGAAGTTTGTGCACTAGTTCCGGTGCTTGTCAAGAGTGGGATGGGAAATTAAGAATTATGGACTCAGTCTTTAGTGTTGGGAAAATGAGGTTAATAATTTCGGTTAAGTTTGTACCTCTTAAATAGTACACAGCCTCGACTAAGTCTGAGAGAGTTTTAAAGGAATGAAATTGTTTTGAATGAAGGTTTTTGGAGAGTGGTTGGGATGTACTGAAGAGGTTTTAAATTTGATGGTGTTTTGGAGGACATTGAGTTGCTTTTAAGCTGTTTCGTTGGCTTCAATTAGCTTAGGATTTGAGAAGGCCTTTAAAAGTATTTGGGTTTGGGGTATAGTTTTATTTGGTACTTTCTAGAAATATTTTGGACTTTAAAAGGCCTGTAGCGCATTAACTGAATTTGTATGTGTTTGGAAATTAAAAAATTCTTGCAACTTTAAAAGTATTTCTCATAGTGGATTCCATAAGCTCTTTATTATTAACGATAGTATAGGTTTATCATAAATATATAAATTTGCTTAAAAACATGTAAGTCAGCGTTTCTCAAACTGTGGGGAGCATCTCCCTAAGGAGGGGGTGGTAATTTAAAGTGGAGGACAAGCATATCGAAAACTCGGAAACAAAAAATTATTGCAAAAAAAAATTTTATTTACAAAAAGAAAGCATAACAAAAAGCATTCTGACATAATAAAAAATAAAGTATACATTTACACTGATAAAATACTTCTAAATGTATCAATATTGCACAATGTATTTGATAATTAATTTATCAATACTAAATTAAGAAAAAGATTATTAATTACCAGTAAAGCCATGGGATTGACATACATATAATTATACATTAAGTGCAATACTTATCGTGAAATATGTTCGGTTTATAAGTAAAGTCGAGTTTTTGCTTTAGTGTCTAAGTATATTATTATTGATTTCAATACATTCTTATTGTATGAGGAGAAAGGTTGGGTGTGATGAAAATTATCATTGAAAATTGGGCTGCAAGTATTGAAAGTTTCAGAAGCACTGATGTAAGTAGAAAGGAAATGTTTTTCAGTGTTTGATTCATATAATCTTACTTATTGATTACTACTCCTTAAAAATCTATTTATATTCCTAAATTCTTCAATTTCAAATTTAATCAAAAGAAAAACAAAAGTTCTATTGTATAAAAGTCTCTTAAGATTAGCATTAACTTATGCATTGGAAACTTGATCCACCTCTCGAACAGATGAGAACATGATATGTATCTACGAAAGGAAGATGTTTAGATTTATTTTTGGAGGAATTCAAGAAAATGGCAAGTGGTGAAGAAGATTAAATTTAAAATTCAATCGCGCAGATAAAGAATCAGGCATCATTAACTCAATCCAAATATAACAAATTAAACGGGCAGGTCAGGTTGTCAGAATGGACGAAGACCGCACAGTTAAAAAAGTTTGAACACACAGAGAAAAAGCAGGCCAAACCTGAGATGGATTAATGGCCTAGAAAAAGAACTCCTAGTTTTGAGAACTAAGAATTAGGTAACACTAGCAGGAAGAAGGCTGGCCTGGAAAAGGTTTCTTAAGAAGGCCAAGATCCACGTTGGTCTGTCGAGCCATTGATGAAGGAATTAATTTCTTCAATTGCTACTGCAACATTTAGTTCATACAACTTCAAACTTGTAGTTGCTATTATTTTAATACTTAATTTCTAATATATTATATATTTAAATAAATTACTGATTTAACAAAAACTTAATCGGTTAAAAATTTAGGCTATACGACTTTTAACTACCATATAGATTTTAATTTCGTGCCAAACATACGACTGTATATTCCGAAGCATAATGCTCATTTTTAACACAGAAAATAAGATTGAATATTAAAGGAGCACGAATACGCAGAATATAAAAATGGTTGCTTTGAAAATAAAGAAAATATGAGCATAAAAAAATTAGATTTACACATACATCTCAATACTGTTTACTCAAAAGGATTCATATCTTATGGTGATTCATTATTGGATAATATACGAAGTGTTCATCATATTCACTTTCCTTGTGTATTCAGCCCCATTATAGAATACAGTTTCTTTAATACCACTGTTATACTGATCCATAAATCAATAATCATCTTCTGTTCCATTTAGATTGTTAGATATCCTACATTTTTTTAAATGACTTCCATACCATTTCTTTATTATCGACTCACTCACTGTTTCTAAAATAGCATGAACATTTGGACATTTGTAAAGGTTTTTCGCCTTCTAACACCGTGTTTCTAGCTATCTAACGTTTTTATTCTAGAAGTATACCGTTGTTCAAAAGCGTGATATAATACTTCAAATAAATGACTTGAAAAGATAACATTACACATGTGCATTTCATGTTTTTCTTTAAAACAAGTTTTTTTTAAAAAAAATGTTAAGTCAATTCCTACTTTGAATGGATCAATAGAAAGTATTTTATTAACGATTGAAAAATTCAACAATATATTTAATATATAGGCTGTGAGAGTGAACTAATGGTATGAATTGAAAAAAAAAACCATGATTTATCTGCATTGCTGTAACAGTGCACACCCGGTTTGGCTAGTTGGGCTGAAAAACCGGTTTTCGACTATAACTTTTGTCAGTGTTTTAACAGTTACGTTGTTATAACAATGGAGACGAATCTAAGTTGGCGTCGAAAATTGGTGATTAATTAAATTAATTAACCGGTAATAAATGAACTAATATTTGAAAAAATTGTATCAACAACAAGAGTCATACACTACAAGTTTAAAAAATTTATTTAAACTTGATTGGTTGGATAGAAAGTATTTTATTAACGATTGAAAATTTGAACAAGGTATATATATATAAGGTGAGAGTGAGCTAACAATAGGAATTGAAAAAGGTAGGCTTTATACGGCGAATATACTATAAATAAAACAATGTAATTTGAAAGTATAGATACGCGTTATACGTCGTTGTGTATAATGTGTTGAAATATACGGTATATAAAATTTTGAAAGCCCTCAAGATATTTGAAGCAACATATGGCTTAGAAAATTCATTTAATCTGACTAAATATGTACTAAAACATCATATGTTGCTATATATGTATAAATGTACATTATATGTGTTAATGTACATACGGTGTATAAAATCATACATATATCTGATATCCCATTTAACTGCATAATACATAATTAATTTTACACAGTCTGCCACCCACTGATAAGTTATGCTGTTCAGATAAGAATACTATACCATAATTTGTTAACATGCTAACTAATAAATATTATCAGATTCTCTGAGAGGGACAGAATTTGTTGAAATTTTCAGTAAATAATGTAGTTTCAGATTCCGTTTTATTAGTTGGAAAATCCATGTTTTACCTTAAAAAATCACAAAACGTTATTATTTTAAATTTTAGTTGAAACATTTCAAAAAATGTTTTACTGAATTTAAATTGTACGGGTTGAAAAAAATATAAATAAATTTAGAATGTTGTAGGCTGATAAAATTTGGCTACAAAATTATAATTTCTTTATGTTATAGGTATCTTTTTAACTTGTTCTATTTTATTTCTTCCAAAGAATCTAAGTTTATTTCCAAAGTTATTTATGTATAGAATCGAAGTGAATTTAATGCTAGTTATTAGCATCCTGAGGTCGAGAGTAAGATTGATGAACCTAAAGAGGATTATCGACAGCAACTATTGCAGCTCTTAAAGGGATTTATCTCGGAATACAACGATTGTAGACCTAGGCTAATATCTAGTTTCGTGAATGAATTCAGTTTAAACATGTAAAATCTTACCATTTTCTTATTAAGTGTCAATTCATTGTTCTACTTATTTCAAATTGAGGATTACTGGTATTTTATCTCTAAGTCTCAGGATCTTTAAAATGTATCATATTAAATTAAAATTGCGTGTTTCAGTTCTCAACGTATGTTGTTAGAATGTTGGCTTTCTAAGAATTCCGAAACATTGCAATTAATGCAAATTAAATACAGTTTTCATAAATTATTATAACTTTGTTGAATTGTGGTTTTAAAATAAAGCTAGAATCTTTTGAAAAGTAACAAAATAAGTCAGATTTAAAATTTTAAAAATTCGGTAAAAACATATATTTTTCATCATTAGAAAAGCATATTATTTTTAAACTTAATCTTAATACAAGCAACTTTAATCATTATCATAGGTAGCAAATACAACAAATTCTTTTTAGTAAATATATATAAAAAAATCTTATTTGTCAAATATGGTTTACTACATAAATTAAAATCTTTTTTTGATGATGCATTATATAATAACATTAAATATTCGAAATCTTGCATTGCACTCATAACATTTGAGCATTTTTTAGATATTTACATTCTATATTTATTAAAATAATATTAAAGCAAATTTTAATAAAACTATTTGCGAGTTTCAATATTATTCTGATTTAATTTTAAAACAATCTTGGAAGTATGTAATTCAAAATGATTCTAATATTTTGAAATATTTATATTCTTAACTTAAAAGTTGTAATTAATTGTTTTTCTAAAATATCTTCTTTCACTTTATACTTTATAGAATTTGAAAATCTTTATGAACCTAGAATATTTAATTTAGATAAGCCTGCACTAAGTTAACTTAGTTTAAAAACGAAATCTTGTGTTCGTTTTGGAGTGGAGGGATTCGGTTGTTCCAACTTTTTAATTATTCATTTTTAACTTGATACCTTTTTTTTATGGACGAGTTCGAATTGGAATATTTCATACATAAAATTTTTGCTAAAGGGGTTATTTTAATGATCATATCCTTATTCTGCTTAATTATATCCTCTAAATAGACTGTCACAACTTTTAAAAAAATAGTTTTAATCCTATACTAGAATCATTAACTTTATCTTAGATGTACGACTCAATAACCTTATTTCTCTAAACAGCCAAATGTTAGAATGAACCACCAGTACATCGAAATTGCTCTAGCACTCAAATAATCACAAATATAGACATTAGTAAAGTGAATTGTCAAACTCAAATTGTTAGTGAAGGGTGTCAAACTCAAACGCTAGCTTGGGCGAAATAAAGAAGGTTTAACTTAAGGTGGACTGCAAAAAAAATTGATATTCTTAGAAATTTAATTTTATTTCTAATAATACATTATAATAAACATAAATAAAAGAAAAAGAAAATTTTAATGCTAAGGTCCTGGCACTTTGACATCTCTTCTCCCCTACTATCTTTTCTATTTTGGGACAAATTTTGATATTTTATTCAGCAAGATTGTGTGCCTATATACTTGCCGGGCCGTAAAAATTTTCGTTGTGGGACGCTAATTTGACGCCCCTGACATAGACGCTATGTCAAAGTATACCGAAATCAAAGCTAATTTCAAGGCATAAAAGAGATTCCATGCAAAAGTTACCAACACCTTGAGCCGACACCAAGTGAATTGTACCAAAAAAGTAAAACATTAGCCACTTGTCAAAAGTGAGAATTCCGTAGAAAGGACTTTTATGAAGGCGCAAAAGTGATTATTATTCAAGAGTTTGGAGTGTAGGCAAAGAGTGGTCAAGTTACTAAAGAGCAAAAATTTTTCAATTACAAACATTAACTTACATTTTATTTTTCAAACAAAATACCCCGGTTATCAGATTTTGCAATATTATAGAACATTGACATGTTTTCAGATAATTTATATTTATTCCAAAACACTGAATAAAAACCGATTAAATATTTTGGTACCTAACTAGTAGGTTCGGAGACCAATTTTTGAAAAATTGATTTTCAGAATATATTTATTGTTTTAAAGAACATAAATAGACAAAAAAAGTCATAATTATTAAATAAAAAACATGTATGATCCATTGCTTTTTTAAAAAAAATATTATTTTTATGAAATTTTAGCAAAATATTTTTTAAGTTAAGAAAAACGCCACACATAAAAATAACTTGCACATAATGCAATTTTAGTTCCATTGATATACTTCTTGATCCTTCTGAAGTGTCACAAACCGCTGAATAAAAAAATATTTTAAGATATAAATATTTTATTAGCATTTCCATTTGATGTTAATGATTTTTTATCAAAATTACTGCATGTTCTAAGCTAAAAATGGCTGTAAAATGTGATTAAAATTAGGTGTCTTAAATACTGTGGTTTGTTACACGCTGAAGGGCCCATAACATATATGGTATAAATTTCATTGAATTTGATTGGATTTTTTTTTCAGATATCCCGTTTTTCGGGCGCAAATTACCGTAAGAATTTCATTCTACAAAAAGAGTGTTACAAATACTTTATAAATTAAATAAAGTAAATACTATAAAAACAACTTAACAAACTCTCTAGTTTTACGTATTAGTCCTTCTCTCTGAATAATTATATTGCTTTTTTCCCTAATGGCTCAAACAACACCAAACATTGAACACTTAAAAAACACTTTTTCAACCTAGTAGGGAACCTTTTGCACGGAAACAACTTTTCGTGATATGTAATCTTTTTTTTTCTATCCTATGCCCACCTCCGACTTTTCGGTCATAAATCCATGAGCAGCCCAATGCAATGAAGACCTATAAAATCCGTCACCACAGACACAGTCATTTATACTTTTAGAAATACAGTTTAGAATGGCAAGATATATATTGAGTGGATCCCTCATTACGGATATGCCACAGTCACAAATTGAGCAGGAATCTAAATCTGCCATCCCCTTTCGATGGAAGTAACTTTGTAAATAGTTTTGAACAGGGAATATCTAAAGCGGGCAAAGCCTATTACTTTAGTTAAGGAACTAGATATTGTCAACTTATTCAAAATTACCATGCCTTTCCCAAATATTTCTCTGTACTCAGGGTGGAACAGTTGTCAGGTTGTGACGGATCTATAGCAGTTTCACTAATTCCTTCTTATCTCTTTAAGCAAAATATTTAATTCAACCAACTTTTATCGAGTAAGCAAATTTGTTTTATGTAAATGAGGTATATTATATAAATTCGGTTTTCGAGAGTTGACAGTAAGAAAGCGAGTTGTTAACACGTTGTTGTTGACACGCTGAAGTTGATATGTTGGATGTGTGCAAATAGGAGCTATCATAAGTATGAGAGTTAGTTGTTAGTTAAAGATTGAAAAGCAGTGAAATTAGTTAAAGACTACAGAGCGTGGAGCAAACGTCATTTGATCAAGCCGAAGAGAGTGCCAGGAAGTTTCCAGTGTAGGATCCGATGCATTAAAGGTTCAGGTACTGTGCATTTTATTAAGTAGAATCTAGTTATCCGTGTGTGTAACGCAGTTAAAATTGAGCGTATTTAAGCTGTCTTAGATTCAGTTGAGAGTCTGTAGTAGTATCCCCATGTTATAGAATCTCACCTCCGCACTCTATTATAAATCATAAACCTTAATTAGAAGTGTATTGTGTCTGCTTGATCATTGTTAGTAAGAATTAATAAATTAATTAGATTGGAAATCATGTCTGTGGATTATTCTGTTCATCCTACACATCTAGCCGGGCTTACAGGTAGACATGGGGGTTTGGATGTAAGAGGTAACCGAACGTTATCACAAGGTGTCTATTCGGATTCTTCTTACTAACAGTCATCTTGGGGAAAAATGGATCTTAAAAATTTAATCTACTGAAAGCCTTGCTTTGAAGAAGAAGATCTGAGTATGTAAATTAAGACTTGTATATAAAGATTAAACTTTCGAGTTAAAGAGAGACAGAGAGAGAGAGGTTAGGCTGCTACGACTAGCAGTCATTGATTAAACGTGAAGTGAGGCGTGGATATTTCGTCGTTGATTATTGTAATATTAAAGTTGACGATTTGTCAATTAGAATCAAATTAGATTAAGTCGTTAAGATTAAAATATATTACCTAGACGTAAGTGATCTGATTATTTAAGGTCTTCTCGTATTTCGTCTGCCTTGCTATTGTTTTCCATATTTGGAGTTTAGGTGCATCTCTTAACTTTGGTTAATATAATTTGTGTTGTTGTTCACATCTGAGAATAAATTGAAGTTATATTTACTATAGCTAATCTTCCTTCCGACACCCCACACTAAGGGATGACATACTTCATCCCTTACACAGTTATATTTAGTAGAGTGTATATAACGCTTCATATGCTGCAAAGACAACTTGTAACGAGTCTATCCATGAGCCTCCCACTAATCTTCTTGGGAGAAACTATTTCTTTAAATATTGTTCTATTGAAAACTTTCTCCCGAAGAAGAAGACATGGTTTAAGTAAATGGACGATATCTAAGCACTAAATATGAGTAGTTAGTGGTTAGCAATTATGAGTAAGAAGTTAGCGATTAGCGGAAAGTAGCTGTGAGCTAGTCGAGAGTTGCTCAACGGCTAATTGTTGAATAATTAAAGTTTGTTATTTGTCGATTTAGTCAATAAGTTGGATTAGGCTAATATCGAATAGAAATCGAATAGTTGAGAATGGAATTACGATAATTTAGAACACATGTTACCAAAACGTTCTAAGAGTAAGTGATTCGATTCATATTTGAATATTAAATATCTCTTCTACCTCGCTTTTGCTGTTATACTTAATTAAAGGTGCATTTCCTACCCTGGGTCATTTGAATTGATTGAAAGAATAATAAAATAGATTCGTTCCGCAACACCGATGTATGTGAGGGACATCCATCACAAACTGAGAATCTTGTTTTTGTAAGAATGCCTGTAAGAAAGGTCTGTTTTCAAGACGATAAGTTGTCCGCCATTTAGCAAGGATAGGAAAGACATTGCTAGCAATTTATTTTACCCATCCCCAATGAAATGAAAAAAATTACCATGAGAGAAGAAAATAATAAAAATTTTAAAGTACATTAAAATTACTTTTGCAACAATTATTTTATTACTTCAGAATATGAAACAGTCTTTAATATGTATTTAATATTATCCAGTACAAAAAAAAATATCCCTCAATATTTTATCTATATTCTACAACATGGAATATAACAATATCCTGGTAGTAATAAAATAAATTTAATGTATTACGATATATTAGATAAAGAATAAGTAATACGAACGCATTGAGAACTGATGAAATATTGAGAATTTTCTATGAAATTAGTACGCTCAGAACATTTCGTTTTTAAAAATATGATTTATTATGAAGATTTACAATACAAACTACAGCCTTTTATATTTCTATTTTTTAAAAATTTATAAAGAAGTCTTCATTAATGCTTCTGAACCTTTACCTCCAAAACTTTATACTCAATGGACGTCACCATCACTTTGAAGTATGTTCACTACAATTAAGACACGAGAAAAATTGCGTTACCCTATTTTAAATCAAATTTTTCCGTAATATTTCAAACCTAGCGTTCGATTTCTATAAGGTTTGTTATCTTTCGACAGGTTCCTTTTATGCAATGCAAATACATCACCAACTTTTCAGAGATATGAAGATTAATGTTTTCTAAAATTTAAAATCCTTTGTTTCTGGCGACTAGCCAGATAATTTCTGACTCTACGTCGTCATTACTCAAAGACAGATTAAACTTTGCCATTCTGAGTGAAAGCTCAATTTAGGGTCCTTTTCAGCAACTCGTCCCCTTTTTGCTGGCGGGATATTGTTTCTTTTGGCATTTAAGTAATTGTACGGGATCCATAAATCTACTTCATACGTGGGATAGCGTCTGGAACTCCGAGATAATAGGGCATAGCTTCGGATCCGTTTTTCTTCTTGGGTCTATTTGATGACAGATATGTTGATTGAAACTCTTTTCTTGGTAAAGGGTAGACATTTTGTTGCACTTTATTTCTTTTAAGAAATTATACTTTTGTGAGTTTTTTTGGAACTGATTTGTTGTGTACCATTTTTGGACAATGGCTTTTATTCTGGCTGACTTATGCTTCAATTTATAGTTTTACTTTGAAGTGTAGAGAGACACTTTTGTTCCACGCAAAGAAGACGAGTATATTCGAGATTCTCGTATCGTTAGAACGTTTGTTTCCCTTCTCTTTCTTTTGTTGTGATTTTCTATCACTCTAATAAATGGATTTGATGACTTACAGTGTACTTTTTAAAATGCATGTGTAATAGGGATTAAAAAATAATTTCTGATTTTGCTTTTGAAAAATTAATATAATATTAATTATATAAATTATTTTTTATCAGTAAGTAATCGCTTACAATAGATTGAATCTCATCAAGTTTTGAACAGCAATATCTTCTCGACTTACGCAACCCCGACTTGCACGAACCCGTGGTTACGCCATTTTCAAATCTTCGATTTTTTTATCACTGAATCTTACGCGGAATCTGTACCAGAGTCTGATGAAATTGGTTATGTAATTGAAGAAATTGTCAACTTTCCCAGGCAAATAAATTTAGAAGTGGACGATGATGACGTTCAAGAACTGCTGGATTCCCACAATTAGGAGCTGCTAACTGATGAACTCATAAAAATGCATGAGCAAGTACAAGACATTAACGAATTTGAGTCTTTAAACCCAGTCCAATCAGAACAATTGTCAGGAGTTTGACTGGAGGCCTCAGCTTAATTGAAAAAGGGTTGCAAATTTTAGAAAATACAGACTCCAACGAGGAACGTATTTTTTCAGCAAAACAAGGAATAAAACATATAAAGAATTTACGTTCCTTCTTCCCTGTGACCCAGCTAGAGGTGTGGGTGGAACTAAATGATCAGACGACATGATGAACTTCAGTTATTTTATTTATCACTCTATTCAACTCATCACAAACAACACTTAAACAAGATAAATTTAATCAGTAATAGAATGGGTGTGAGACGAAAATATATTGAATCATGTAGCTCTACTTTTACTATGACTTTATACAGAGTTTAAGTATTTAATGACCTCTCTATTAGTTTAACCTTCTAAACATCGACTTAATTTAAAATCACAGTACCTGAACTCTTGCAGTCTTCATATCCTTTTGCGTTGATTTAACACATCTCCAATAGTTAAACTAATCACTTTCTTAATATTCCAACTTCTGGCTTCCTACACTGTTTATGTATATGTTTCACTGCTGATTTACTTCACTTCCAATCTACTCACAATTCACTTCATTTCCAATCTATTCACAATTCACTTCACTTCCAGTCTATTCATTTCACTTCCAATCTATTCTCAATTCACTAACCCTCAACTTCACGAATAAAGCATATATATATTATATATATATTAAACTTAATTTGCATATCACGCCTTTTGTCTTTTCGGAGAAAAATGGTTGAAAAATGCTGACCCAAAACAATTCCCCAGAGATTAATTGAAGGACGCGTATAGATCTATTACAAACATTTTTAGCGTGCTACGAGAAAGCTTTTCTGGAAAGAAAACATTATTTAAGGCAGCAGACTACCTTGTTAGATTTTATGAAACCTTCAACATCACAATAAATTCGGTTTGCCATTTTGCATATGACTTCCAACATTTTATTAAGCGTTTTTTTTTATTTAAATTACTATTTTATTTCATCTCCGGCACCAACTAAAAATAATTTACATGTATTTACAGGCGGAATTATACCCCCACTTACGCGAAATCAACTTTCGTGGTTATCACTCAATTCTACCTATCGTGTAAGTTCGAAGTATTACTGTATGCATCTTTTTTTTGGAAGAAATTAGTTAATATGGTTACAACAATTGCATATGCTGGCAATTGGCCTTGTGTGTGCACAGCGTCCTTCAATAGAAGTTTTTAGGAAACACTTTTTTTGTGCTAGATGAAATCCTTATCGGCTTTTTTGCCTTCCCCGAAATTTCCTGAAATTCTACATGCTACAAGCTTCTGGCAAATTGCATGTTTAATTATGGACACCTCCTTCATTCGATATATTTTTATTGCTATACAAATTCTTGTTAAGAGGAAATCATTAATGTTAGCCATAATTTATACAGAGGTTCATTTTTATAAATTTACACAGATAACTAATAAAAATTACTTGTTTTAACAGATGTTTTAACCAGCTCACTGTAGAAATTTGATGGTTATGTCATCAACAGTTTTTGCTATTTTCGTTACTGACGTTGATTTATAAGGACATTAAGAGCTAATTGATTCTACTTTCAATAAATTAATATTTATGCTTCAATTTTTCAGTTTTAAATCTTACAGTATTTGCGAAAACTCAATGAGAAATTTAAAGTTATATATATATATATATATATATATATATATATGGCTGCATGAAGTACATAGCATGCTGTAAATATCATGTATTTTTTGTGTATTTGTTTTGGACGATTTTTCACTCGTCACAGTCGTTAAGTATCTAACACTTTACCTACATAGTTAAATTTATATCATTAAAAATAAATATAAAATTTCGAATAAAGTTTTGAATGCATCTAAAAGTTATAAATATGGTGGATAAGCAATTGCATAGATAGTGTCAATGGTTGAAAAAACGAAAACAGAGATGGAAAAATTCTTCCAAATTTTGTGTGCTAAAAATGAAAGAGTTGGCTGTTTATTTCTGATAATAATATAATAATAAGTAATAAAATTTTTAAAAATATTTTTATCATAAAATTTAAAAAATTGATTTTTTTGTAGAATTAAACAAATGTTCAAAATCTAAACTCTATGTATGTCCCAATTATGTTATCATGATTGTTTAATTCATTTTAGGTCTGATTCAAATCATTAAATATATTAAAAATTTGTATTATATGCTCCAATCGGCGAAAGGTTCAATTTATGCGTATATGTGTACATGAATAGATAGGAAACATACCTATAAATCACTTGTCCACTATGGTTAAAATCAAAAGTGTCCATATTACTTCGTGGAAATTGTATTAATTTAATCAAGTATTTTTTATTGTTTATTTAGGCTGATTTAATATAATGCATTCTTGTATTTTTGAAAAATTTTAATTATTTAGTTGAGATGCATGAACAAATTCGCAAATATTTCCGCTTAGATTTTAGAGGGGGGAATAGGAGTATAAGATACAGCATTATGAAAAAAAATAGCTTGCATAGTGTTATCTTTCTCTTGATTATTTTAATCTGGTGGTTATGGTCACGAACTCTTAGCAGACGTGTCAATGGGCTCGATCCCTGGTGCCCCGCCATGTCGAGGGTCTGATGCGCGTTGTGACGTATGCGCGTCCCCTTTGAGACATCTGGGACTTGCTTCCCACGGTCGGGTCAGTTTTAGAAGAATGATGACCACACGTGCAAAAACACCTGCAGTCGCTAATATACTGCGACGGACGTGTCTTAATTACCCCCTGCAACCTTTGACCCGAGGGGAAGCATTTCGCCGCCACCGGATGTGGGGTGTGAAAGGGGTTGAGGTCGGTCAACCGCAGGGGGAGCACAAGAGGGCCGGGAGAGAAAGAAGTGGACAGCGGAAACTGGCAGGGAACAGACACCAACAAAATCCCTCCCTCACAAAATTATTTTGGACTCTAAAATCATCTCATAGTGCAAAATTGTATATTAATGTAAATAATATAGCTGTGACTTAATTAAACTAAATTATTATACTTCAAACACGCTACCATTATTGAATCAAACGCCACAGCGTTATACCAGTTCTGGGTCATCGTTGGCATGCTGTGGAAGTTAGGACAATGAAGTGTCAGTTCAAGTGTCTCTGTCGTCACTTGACTGTGTCTCAAAATTAAGACTTCCAACAACAATAGCACTTGTATAGCCTCATTTTTATGCAACCTTTATAAACACTCACTCACTCTGTTATTTTATTTTTATACATTTATTACTCAAAAAAACGTAAAAGAGAGAAAATAATAACGCAAAAATTTCATTAATTCATAACAATTCGTCATAGAAATCTTTGAAAATCTTTCTTAGAATGTAATGCCGGACGGTTCCTGCTTCAATCTGAAACCTCTTGTCTACCCTCAGACCCGGCCAGGTGTATGGGATAAACTGAATAATCAACAGACATGATTTCATACTAACTATTTTATTGTTACCAAAATATCAATCAGACACAATACCAATATAATTAAGATAAATAAATAGTAGAGCACGGAGGTGAGATTCAATAACACGGGGATAATACTAAGGGCCCTCAACTGAATCCACGATAGCATAAAAACGCTCAATATAAACTACATCGCACACTAATAAGCTAACTTCTAATTAAACAAGGCTCTCGATACCTGTACTTTTATGAAGCGGATACTACACTTGAATCTTTCAGGAGATCTTTATCTGGATTTAATCACTGTCGTTGGATCCACTCTCCGTAATCCTTTTTATGGACAAACTCCAAAATCTCTTAATAACTCCACGATCCTTCAATTTTCAACTAATAAACTAACTCGCCAACTCTTTTCTATCTCCAACTTACCAACCCTTCCACCTCGCGAAACCAGAATTTATATAATATACTTCATTTGCATAATCACGCTTTCTTACTTGGGAAAGTTGGTTGAAATAAAATATTTTTCCCCAGAAGAATCCCCAAGGCATTATTAGAGTCGCTGATAGATCCGTCACAAAGTTAGAAGTTACGATTTCACAAGCTAATTCTCTATCTTTATTCTTTAGTGTCATTCTTTCTTTATTTTTTTTGAAATTACATTTCATGCTTTAAGAATTAAGTACTACAAAAAAACCCCACTTATATAAGATAAACTATGGATCATTTGTTTAAATTTAACCTAATAAAGAAACACATGATATGCCTGGGCCGTTTTCAATTCAATTTCATGATTTAAAATTTCACGCATAACATCGAAATAAATGTTTTATTAAATTATTTTATCAGTCTTCTGAGATAAAATCTCTCTAAAAAGGGAACAGCTATGCAGCTTAGATTTACTTTAACGATAATTCCAACCTAACTACAAAATTCTTTTAAAAAAACCGATTAAATCAAGACAACCCAGACAAATTTTTAACAGAGAAGCTGAACGGCGTAGAACAATTTTATTCTCAAAGACAAGACTGAGGAACTGATAAAAATAGATGATTAAATTACATAAGAAGCACTAGACAATTACAGAAATTCGGCTAAAGAACTTAAAATTGCCTGATAAGAAATCATTCTATTTGAATTTTGAATCACTATTTAGATTATTTTATTAAATTGAATCTACATAGGGAAATATTTTTGTTCATTTGCTAAGACTACTTAACTCATTTAAGGAGAAAAAAATCTATTAAATGAGTTTTTCGGAATATTTTATGTTAAAGTAATTCCTCGTTTTACTAATGTAATGAATTAATTACTTTTACGATTGACCATGCTTTAATTCTCGAAAATCTTTAATTTGTATCTTAATCATTCTTCTTTAATCTATACTCTTCAGAATTTCATATTTCTTTTTAAATATACTTATATATATATTTGAGTGTTTAAGCAAATCATATTTTACGACAATCTCTCGAGCGGCGTAGCTACCAATGGGCTAGGCGGTGTCGTGCTCCGGGCCCCTCAAGCTAAAAGGTACCCTGAGACCCTGACCACCACTCAAGTCGGCTTTCGAGATTTTCTCCCAAATTTAAGATATAAATATAAAAGGTTGCAACATAACTATTATCATGGAAATTCAGTTGAAAATAATTTTAACTTGTAGGGAATTCACCTAAATTCTTTTTGTTGTTTGTTTAACTTTACTTATTACTGAGTACACCTGCTTTAGATGTTATTCTTGCTTAGAGAAAATCTATTATGTCAGTACGTCATTCCGTCTTTACTATTTCGTTATTTTTATTCTACAAATGAAAAAGGTACATTTTCCATTAAAAAATATTTAGTTTTGAAAAAAATTGCATGGGCAAGTATAAAATTATTTTGTGGAACCCGGATAGTAAATAATAGAATTTACACAATCTATTTGGTGGCATATAAAAAATGTTTTAATATTATTTATTACATTACAGTAAAAGTTTTAAAAAAGTATTACAAAATAAATTTATAATGAATAAGGAAAATATTCAGTTCTTTAATAACTAGGAGGAATTTTAGATACTTGGGATTATACAAACTTCTTATAGAACATGAATCCTTTTTGCAAATACATTTATACACTGCTGGCCACCGTAAATGCAATACTCTGAAGGAAGCACGCAAATAACATGAAATTTACAAGATGCATTAGCGGAGGTAAAATATGCAAATGATTAGAATTTCAGCGCAGACACACATCACGCATGCCTGTGGCGCCAACTCAAAGGGCTATTTAAGGCTTCGAGATTTCAAGTTCGGCAATTGTGTTTTTCTTGTGGTTTTTTCAAAATACGATCCGTTATGTCTCGTAGAAAACAGCGATCAGCTTTTGATCAAGTATCCGAGTTCGACAAAAGAAGAATAGAGAGTGGCCTACCGAGATTGTGGATTATCTTTCAGGGAAATCGGTAGTCGTGTTGGACGAAACCAAACAACTGTAATGCGGATATGTGACCGTTGGATGCAGGAGGGTACGACGGACCGACGTGGTTGATCGCATCCACCCCAGTGCAACACTTCACGTGAGAACAGGCAAATTGTGCGCATGGCAGTGAAGGATCGCTCAGTCACATCACGAACCATAGCACAGCACACTGAGACCGTAACGCATCATTCAGTGTCTCCGCCGCCAATGGTGTGATGAAAGAAGGATGTGGGCGACAGAATGGAATGAAGTTGTCTTTACTGATGAGTCACGCATCTGTCTGCAACACCACGATGTTCGGATTCGAGTCTGGAGACACCGGGGAGAAAGGATGCTGAACAGCTGAGGTATGCACCACCACACTGATCCTGCACCGGGTATTATGGTATGGGGCGTATTGGATATCACTCTCGCACTCCTCTAGTACGCATTGCCGTTACTTTAAACAGCCAGCGCTACATCCCCGAGGTGTTGGAGCCAGTTGTCCTTCCTTACCTTCAGGGCTTGGCCACATCCATATTTCAGCAGGATAATGCGCGACCATATGTGGCACGCATTGTCCGAAGGTTCTACTTCAATCACCAGACTGAATTGCTTCCCTGGCCGGCTCGCTCTCCGGATCTTTCGCCGATAGAAAACATGTGGTCCATGGTTGCTTAACGATTTATCCAGATTACACCCCCAGCTGCCACACCAGATCAACTTTGGCAACGTGTGGAAGCTGCTTGGTCTGCTGTACCCCAAGAACACATCCAATGTCTCTTTGAATCAATGCCGAGGCGTGTGGCAGCGGTAATCTCCAACAATGGCGGCTACTCTGGCTACTGATTCTTGCAGGAACCACACTTCACAGAAGTCTATAAATTTAATCATTTTATACTTGGTCTACATGTTATCTACAAAATAAATTTTGTTGTGCTATCTCTTGTCTTTTTTGGTGTTGCCTTTACGTTGGCCAGCAGTGTAGTTTCATTTGTGGGTTTTTTTATTGTGACTCGTGAAACCCCTTGATATGCTTTGTGTAACCCCTGGGTTTCATGTACACATAGTTTGAAGACTACTTGAACTTATATACAAAATTAAGTTAAGAATATTATTACTAGAAAAAAATTATTTAAAAGCAATTTTTTGGCAAAATATGAAAAAAGAATAATACATTTTCAAATATTTAAATTTCAAGAAAAACGCTTTTGTAATAATAATATTTTTCGTATGTATAACTAAGACCTCTACAGGAGCTGAACTAGGATTTCTTATATGTATAATTTTGCAATTATTTGTTTCGTATTTCAATACATAAGAGAATAGAAAATTTTTAACAAAAAAAAAAAAAAAAAAAACTTCGATTATTATTATAATTGGTAATAACTCTGAAAATGATGTAGATCTTTCAAAATTCCTAGTTCAGTCCCCGTATTGAAATCCTAATTATATATAGGAAAAGTATAATTATTAAAGTAGCGAATTTTCGAAGGACATTACTTCAAAAATGTGTCATTCTATTTTATTTATGCCGAAAAAGTGTATTTAAATTATGTTCTTGCTCTAATATTTTTAAATAATATTCTGATTCAATCGACGCTAAATATAAACACAAGCATTATAAAAAAACTTTTTTTAAGTCAATTTCTACTTTGTTAGAAAACCTTACTAGCGCCATCTTTTGTAGATAAATCTAACTTCATCAGAAAAAAAGGCAAAATATGTTTAAAATTAAAAAAAATAATAAAATTTAATTAATTAATGAATATTTTGGAAAAACTGTTTCAAGTGTCATCCCCTACAAGTTTAAGATAATGTATCTGAATTTGAATGGATAAATGAAAAGTATTTATTTACTATTGAAAAATTTGAACAAGATATATATATACAGGGTGTCCAGCCTTAATGTGACCCAATAGCTAATTCCCGAACCTTTCGGTTTAGATATATACTTCCAATTTGAAAAATGTTTTAAAAAAAGGTAAAGAATGTTTTTGCGTTCTTTTCGAACCAAAAACCCATTTAGAAAAAAATTACAAAAATAAATTGTTATATGGTCCTCAGGTCCTATTACTTATATTTAGGAAAATATGCAGTACACACACAAAAACAAAGTAAACACAAAAAGTTACTTTTTTACGATAAAAACTGACCAAGTTATGCCTACATAAAATTGAGGCATCTGAATTGCTCAGAAAAGGGGGTTGTATATACATTGAGTTTAGAGAATAGTAATTCACTATCTACCGAAAGAGCAAAAGAAAAACATCATAGTAATATTGAAACATCGTAGTAAACATCATAGATTGACAATTTGTATTACTGTATGGCAAACAATAAAAGTTAAACTAAAGAAATACAACTTGTACCGAAAAGATTAAAACACATTGTTTTAACAAATAGCAGCAAAATAATACAGGATTTGCCATTCAAATTATAGCATAATATGGAATGATGCGCCAATCATGAATCAGGGGCTTTATTACATCAGAATGACAAAATTAACTTAAATAATGTTGAAGGCACGAGACAAGGGAATACGTCTAGGCCAACTCCCAGTTTTATACAAGCGCTGAACAGCACGGGCCATTGTGCAATGAGATGGATGTCTTCGATTGGGAAATTCAATGGCATAAAGTCTTGCCACCTCTCTCTTATTTCGATTACACTGCCCATAAAACAGTACCATTTCGCAGTATTCTTCATTTGTATACATCTCGTTCTCCCGTACTAGAATTCGTAATATTAGAATACGACTGTATGCAATTGCAAGCGACTACACAACAGATTTTTAACGTTCGTCATGATAAAAAAACGCAGCAAATCAGACAGAAGCCGCAGCATATAAGTCTATTTTTGGAACTGCTTTTGAAATGTTTCTTCATCCAAAATATTTTATTTTTTCTATGTTTTACACGTACACAGAATAAATTTTATTTCTTAAGTACTCAATTATTCTATTATTAACGTAATTTATGTAGTTTTAAATTTAAAAACGATTTACATAAGAGTGCCGTGCAAGAGCGAAAGTTTCCTAGCAGAGTTCCAATTAATTTCACTTTGGAGACGGCCCCTTACTAGCTTTTTGAAAATAGCTGCGAAAATTGAGGAAATATACGATTTTCAAAGCTCCAAAACTCGGCCAGTTTTTATCGTAATAAAATGAAACTTTTTGTGTTTTAAATGTTTTTCTGTACTGCATCTTTTCCTATATATAAGTGATAGGACCTGGGGACCGTATAAAAATTTAATTTTTGTAATTTTTTTCCAAATAGGTTTTTTTGCTCGAAAAGCACGTAAAAACATTCTTTACCTTTTTTAAAACATTTTTCAAATTGGAAGTACATATCTAAACCGAACGGTTCGGGAATTAGCTATTGGGTCACATTAAGGCTGGACCCCCTGTATATATATATATATATATATATATATATATATATATATATATAGGGAGAGAGTGAACTAATAGTTGAAATTGAAAAAACAATATCCGCTTATATGCTTTTTCAAAATTACAGTTCGGAAAGAAGTCAGTCTCCTTAGAAGACTTCTTTATACCAAAGGATGAGTGTCAACTTTCAAATGCAATAATTAATTTAAGGTATCCGACTATCCTAAAATTGTAAATTTTGCCGAAAATTGACCATTTTTTTATGATTTTATTTTATACACCATCTAATTTGCTTTTTAAAAATACCAAGTTTATCATTTTCCGTTCACTAAAACAAAAAATACAAGTGTTTTAGTAAAAGCAGATGCCATTACTTTAAGCAAGATGTCATACTTTAAAACGCGTTTTACTAGAGATATGCTTTTTTGAAAATATTCAAACAGGTTCAGCGATTGCTAAAAATGTTTTCAAAATAATTAACTGAATTTTTTTTTCCTTCTGTAATTTCTGTATAACAGTAGAAGTGTTTTAAATTTCAGATTTATCAATCACTGTTTTATTAAACAATTTACAGTCCCTTTTGTGAATATAATCACTGATTTTTAAGCAATTTCATATAATAACTGAGATAAAGTGCTTTAGTTTTTGTAAAAAAGAAAATATCTCTTATCATGAAGTTCATTTCAAAAATGAATAACATAGCAACACATTAGAATGAAAAAAATTGAAAATTTGATCATAAACCTTTGGTACAGACTGGGCTTCGTTTATGCTATGTTTTGTAAATATTTACCAATTTTTCCCATTTTAGTAACAATAATTTATTTTTCTCTTCTTAATTTTAGCATATTTTTCTTAAAATGTTCTAAGAAAATCTAAAAATAACAAACAAAAAAATCCCCTTATTTCCATTTTTTAAAAAGAAAGTTGTCGCAACCTTAATTGAAGTGTACTTCTTTCGAGACGTAGAAATCCTTAAATTTTTAATATATGTTAGATGTAAAATAGAGGTTTATTAATACAAATCTCTTCATGAAATAAAATGTTTACTTGTTTTATTATATAGATATATAGTTCGTTTTCTTGAATCGCATTATCTTTATGTATATTGTTACTAAGGTATTGTTTGTGTATACCATTAGTAACTTGTGTGTAATTTATTCTGTTTATCTCGTTTTCATGTGTTTCATATATATTCCTAACGCTCTTCTAATATTCAAGAGTTGAGCATTGACATAAAATAATACAATGAGTTCACACTTTCCAAAACACTGACGCATATCTCATTCCAAATGAAAAGTTTTCTCTGTGCTTTCAAAAACGTCCGCTACATTAAGTCTCTCCGTCCCTTAATGTACAGACGAAATATGAATCAGTTACACATCCCTCGCGTGGAACAACAAGCCCCGGCTTTGTACAGTCGACCCCAATTTATGTTCCCGTAATTACGGCCCATCTCTTTTCCGCTCACAGCAAAATTGTTGCCCCGTCTCGTAATTTGGGAAAGACTGGCAACAATCTAAACTAGTAACAAAAGGGGGAGGGGAGTAGAGAAGCCCCTGATAAGGCAACTAATTACCACGGGATTGCCCCTGATCACAGCCCCGGTATTCATATAATAATGAAAAGTAATGAAACAGTCTTCGGTGTGGTGCGGTGGAAGCTTCAAGTAGAACTCTTAAAATGAGAAAGGCGAGCAAAATGGTGCGGTTTTACCCCTGTAATGGATTGCTGGTAGCCTTTACTTTATCAGAATAGAAACGCATTTGTTACGCCAAGATAATGTAATTTAGACCGATCCCTTTTTTTTTCTCTGAAAGCATGCCGTTCTTTTGCTGATACCCTAGTTAAAAAATGGACTTGTCGTTTATTTATGTATGGCTAATGTTCCATCGTTTGTTTGTTTGTTTAGGAATTCTTTTTTTTTTACGCCATCGCTGCTTTTTGTCTGTTCTTCTGTAAGCTTGTGAAATTAGTAGCGTTAAAATTGTATTTACCCGGGACATTTACAGATTTTTTTTTCCACACGGTGAAACGTTGGGTTGATTTATGACGTAGGTCAGGCTTGTTGTTACGTGAAAACAAATTTATGGAAGATGCATTAATTACACGAAACGAGGGTGTCCGTAGAACATTAAAAACTCGTAAATTAGTTACCTAATTACACGAGTTCTAATCAATACTGATTCATTAGTGGAAAAGATCATTAATTGTTTCTTTCGTCTAATTCGTTACATAATCCAGACTGTAAATAACATTATTCAAGCCTGTTTTTGTTGGGATGTCATGCGCTTTTCAAGAACATTGTCCATAACATTAATTTGACTTAAAACTGTAATTTACGAAACAGTTTCTGGTTTTGCATCTTTCACAAACATTTCTGGAATCTAACAATAGTTATGAATATAAGTGATAGCTCTATTGTTTTCTAAATTCGTGGCATTCATAGAGTGATTGATCGTGGAAATGATTAATCCATTTATAATTAAAATTCTGTCTATGACTTTAAAATCCTTTCCTATATTTTATATATTGCCGGTTTTGATATATTTCTTTCTTTAAAACAGACTATTATTGCCTATTTATTATACATTAAATATGCATTTTTAATAATTTTTTTCAAAAAATGTAGTCTTGTAAATTTTTATTTTTGTTGTTGGTGTTACTAATACCACCTGTCTGATGGAGTCAGAAAAAGGTCCGAGAAATTCCTTGAAGCCTTATTTTTAAATGTAAGGATATTTAGTATTTTTTTATAAATGAAAAATTGTATTTTCATTTAAAGTGCTTATATAAAGTTAACGACATCAAACAATTTCGAGATAAAAAATACTTTTAAAAAAAATTTGTTCGATTTTTCTGAATTTGCCTGATGATATCTGAAAAATGTCCGTAATATTTTCCCTACAAAAAAAGCAGTTAAATGTCTTTATTAATCTTTGTCAATTTTATTTCAGTCAAAATCAATCTCTAAATCCTAAAATTTTCAAAATATTTTCATAATATATTTAGAAAAATTAATTTTTAAAGTTTATTAAAACTTCAAATATAATTCATATTTTGAAACAGTTTAAAAAAATAATAATAATAAAATCGAGATTGGTTTAATTTTACAATATTTTCAATATTTATTTGCAAAAACAGAAAGTCGCCGAGGGAAATTATAGAAAGTAATATAAAAAAAAAATTTTCATCAAAATTTAAACTTTTTGTAGGATTTTTTTTTAAAAACCTGAAATATTAATTAAATTTAATAACGAAAATTTTTTAATTTTCTTATCTCTAAAGAATATTGCATGTAGTTACAAATACTCATATTTGTGTCTGAAATATAACTCTTAAAATGACTGCACAAAAATTTTTTTCGCATTTTATTATAAGACATAGGAAATTATTTATGTTACTAACTAATATTTAAGTACAGATATTAATTACACTAATATTAGGTTCAGTAAGTTAAAAATATATGGTTTAAGATTTTTATATCTCTTTATTGTATTTAATTGTTTTAACTTTGATAAAGAATTTCACGGTAATGCAATAGTTCTTAATTTCCATTTAAATGTTCTGTATAAATTGCCTATTAGTATCAAGAAGTTACATTAAATTCCGCTACATCTTTGAAATAAATGACAATATATGATAAGAAACTGAACAATGTTTTTTCACGTCAATATTTTTCTTTTCAAAGACTGTCATTTATCTAAGAAATCCTTTTTAAGTAAATAAAAAAAAATCCAGTCTTTTAAGGTGAAACACAATGCAGCCTATATGAATAAATGCTGAAAGAAAATCTATAAAAGCAATTTTTCTTATTAAACTCAAGAGTAATTGTACGCGAGAAAGATTGGAAAGAATTTTTACTAAGTCGACATTGTTAGACTCGTTTAAGGAATGTTTCGGAATTAACTTAATCGATTTGGATATATTTAAAAAAATTTTTTTAAAAAACAAACCTTTTTTTTATTTTGGTAACTAGCTATCCACTCCATTAACGTGCTATAATGGAAGAACTTGCACCTAAAGAGCGAATCAATCAATAGAATTGAGCTTGCTGCCTGAATAGAAAAAGTATCAGAAGAAAAGTTCAGTTCATTACGTATCTTGAGGGGGAATGAAGAAAAAAATTCTTGGAGGGACCAAAAAAAAAAATAAAAGCAAGAGATAAACAAAGACACGAAGATAAAAAAAAGTCAAAGAAATAAACTGCTTTTTCGATCACAATAAAGGACGAGAAACAAAAAAAAATATTTCAGACAAAAAAATAAAAGAAAGGCATTGCAACCTAGAAAAAGAAAAACCCTATAAAAAGCATTTCTGTTTTATTTGAAACTTAAATGGAAGAAAAAGCTTGAACGGTGTCGAAGAAAACTGCAATGTTCTGAACAATGAGTTCTTTCGTTCGGATTAAAAAGGAAAGGGGCGGGGTAAAATCTGCTGATCACCCCTCAGCCATAAGCCATGTCAAAGTAGGGAGCTTTTTCAAAGTGATAGACAATGGCTAAACCTTAAGTGATGGATTATTTCCTGGTTTGGTATCCTAAGCTGGCAAAGATGTTAACTTGAGTGTGCTCAGGATCAGGTAAACTGTGTAAAGAAAGATACTTTTTTGTCATAAATTAATATTAGCTGAAAAAGGAAGATGATTTAGAGTGCAAAAAAAAAAAAATGATTGATGGGTTTTAAGATATGATAGGTAATATGTAACAGTTTTGATTGATAATCGAGTTTTGATTGTTTATTCGTGCGAGGAAAAATATGCGATTTTGTTAGGAGTTTCCTTTTTTTTACGTTAATCTATCAATTTTTGCTTGATTAAAATTCGATTTATCTTAAGTGTAGCTGCCGTTTTAAGAGTATGATTTATTAGTTATTTTCTTATTTTATTTTTTGGTGAAATAAACGCTTTAAATTACGATATATTTTTTAAAAAAGCATATAATTTTTCACATTGAAATTATTCAATTTTCCAAATCATTGGGTTGAATTAAAATGAAGTGCGTGGGCAGTCATCTACTGTTCCTTATTGAGAAATTATTTTTGGTGTATTGATATCCTTATCATTGTTTGAATGTATATGTATGTACGTTAAAATTCTATAATTGTCTGATTCCAAATGAGCAGATATGTTCTCTTAAATTTTTTTTATTCAAATATAACTAATTACTTCAACAAGAAAATTAAACTTATTCCATGTGAAAATTTTACAAAATTATGTAGGAATCTTAAATGTATTTAGAAAATAGGGAAGATTAAAAAACATAATCAGCACACATTTTAATATTATTTACATATTTACTCAATAAAAATAGCTCTTATTTATTTTAATTTAGATCAGGACATTTCTAATATATCTCCTCCAATTCATGTTAGAAAGGAAGTATTACAAAAAGTTCCAGTGTAGTAATTATGATTCTGTAAACAGTCTTTAAATGGAAAATTGGGAAAATAACATTTATTATCTTCAATTTTCCTTCAAAACCACACACGAGTTTCTCAAAAATATACGCATTCTAATTGAACGATTACTATCTGATTTATGTTCCAGAAGAATAACAAGTTATAAATAATTTAAATTATTACTGTATTTTTTAAGAAAAACAATAAATTGAGCTAGAGGCGAAATATTTTAAATTTTGGGAGACGGAATCTAAACTATACTTCAGTATTTCCACATCTTTGAATACACAAAAGTCCTAGAAAAATTTGAATATATCATACAACATTTTTTGTTACACTGACCTTCAATGAAATTGAATCTCAAACTCATGGCTCTCAAGAAATGTGTCCTCATCAATTATCTCTACTCTTTCATATTTATGTAAGAAGCTAATTAGCTAAAAAAAATAATTTCTCACAAAGAACTTTTAAATGTTTCTTGTGGGTTGATCATTACAGAAAAAGTAATTTTAAAAATCGAATGCTTATTCGATCCAATTATTACCTATTTATTTATTTTAAAAATACTGAGTTCTCAGAATCTATCCAAAAATGCTTGGTTAATTAAATCTTCTTGCCTTTAATTTAATACTTATACTTTATTCAAAATGAATTCTTTGAATTTTCTAAAAATCACAAATTGCTTATTAAATCCATCATTAACTTAATTTTAAATATCCTATGAGTATTATATTAAAAATCAATAAAACTTTGTTATGTATTTATATGTTTTGTTCAAATTTTATAATGAAATTTGCATTAAATGATTGCAAGTTATGTTTTTAAGCATGCTTAAAAAAATAAAAAATTGTTTCCATTAAAATATCCGCATACAAATGTTTATTTGTAATTAAATTAAAGTAGTTTTTGAACTAACCCATATAATAAAAACCACAAAAAGCATTAGTTTGTTTTTCATTGAAAATAAATCTGCAATTAAATTAATAATTTCATATTTAAACAATTAAAGTGGAAAAATCTGAAACAAAGAGCATAGAAAATAAATCTCTAAAACTAATATTTAATTCTTTCGTATGATATTAATGAAAATATTTAATATTTTTACAAAGTAAATTATTCGAATTTATCTTTACAATAATATTAAGCAGTACTTTTTTATTACTTTTGTGAAACCCTTTTAGCGTATTTACGTCGTTCAAATACAATAATTCCCTTGAGATAACAGTTCCGTTTGTGAAATATCAGTGAAATAAAAAAATCCATTTTAATTAAACAATTTATAATCTCGAGGGGAGTATTTGCTTGATATATCGCTTATGTAGGCAAGCTATTTATCAAGGTAAAAATGTCGTAGGAGTATCACGTGGAATTTTTTCTTTTTGATTAAAAGTGTAGAAAATATCCTAAAACGATAAGGCAACTTTTTGAAGGCTTGCGGATTACTTTTTGGAACCTGATAACGAGAATGCTATAGCTGATACTTGAGAAAGGAAAAGCGATAAGAGGAAAGGTTAATTACTCTAATCTCTTATAAATTTGTGAAGAGTGAGGTTGATGGTGTATTTCTCGCATCACGAACGAGTAAAAAATATTGCAGAAAGGACAATTTGGTGTTAATAATAATAAGGGATGCAAAAATCATGAGAGAAAATAAAGTGTAGAACTGTCCAAGATTTGTAAATTGCTTAAAAATCTTATCTAATACACTGAAAAATTTCTAGATTTACCATTTGATGAATATAAGTTGTTATTTGATGACGAATACGAATTTAATTTTAACAATCTTAATAATCATTTTATTTGAAGCACTCTATCATAAGTTCCAAATTTTACTTCCGATCTGGATAAATTCGATATCAATGTTGATTATTGTGTTAATGGATAAACAGACAGTTTTCGATTTCTGCTATTAGCTCACTCTCTCGCTATATATATTGATATATAGCGATTGTGTGTTTATGATATATTTAATAAATTTTTTCCACACACACACACACACACACACACATATATATATATATATATATATATATATATATATTGTGTTATTTTGTTCAAATATTTTAATCGTTAATAAAATACTTTCTATTCATCCAATAAAGTTCAAATAAATTTTTAAACTTGTAGTGGATGACACTTGATGTTAATACAGGTTTTTTCAAATATTAATTCATTAATTACCGGTTAATTAATAGATTAATTACCAGCTTTCAACGCCAACTTAGATTTGTCACCATTGATGTAACAATGTAACTGTTAAAACAATGACAAAAGTTGGCGACGAAAATCGGTTTTTCAGCTGCACTAGCCAAACCGGGTGTGTATTGTTTCAACAATGCAGACAAATCATGCTCTTTTTTCAATTCGCACTATTAGTTCCACTCTCTTCCCCTATATATATATATCAAATTTTTAATCGTTAATAAAATACTTTCTATTCATCCATCAAAATTATAATTGACTTAAACTTTTTTGTATTACTTGTTAATTAAGAAATTTAATTAACTTATAAGAATTATTTTCCGAATGAACATGAAATATTGCGTAGTGTTAAAAATGATAAGAGTTTCAGAAATTACGATTGAAAATTAAACGTAGAAATTTGGCCCAAAATTTTCGATTGCACACAAATTACTTACGCATTGTTAATTGAATACCGTGAAGCATTTCTAAAGTTTCTATTTGATAAACATGAAATATTGTTTGATTTGAATGAATATGACGCATTGATTTACACAGTTTTAAAAAAAAGAATTTTTCATAACTTTCAAATTTTACCTCGCATTTGGATTAAATTTACATAAATGTAAATGATAGGAAAGAGAAGCTGAATTAATACGTTAATGAATCAGTTAATTAATTTGAATATGATATTTAATTATCCAGTGAAATTGTTTTTTGTTTAAGAGTTATATGTCTTGGTTATTTTCAAATTTTATTTGAATTCAATTATTAGCTCCAAAATAACTAAATGAATTATTTTTTAGAATTGTGAGCAATCATTATAGCTTCACATAAAAGGCTTTGAAAATTGCCGAGAAGAAAATATAGTATCATTAATTATTCCAGAAACTTATTTAACACCAATGGGCTCCCTTTGGAAGTCTTAATAATTCAGAAATTTTCTAACAGAATTTTTAGATATTTTAAATTAAGGCTTTTTTTTATTATAAGAAAACAAGTACGCAAATACACTTACATCATTGCGATAAATATTTTTAGGCATCAATAAACTGGAAAAATTAAACTAATTAACTTGCCCATTAATAATAAATTTAATTCTTTTTTATTGAAATTACAAACCATTCTTTGAACATTTCGTCTCGTAATATAAAAAAGTACTTCATATCGAACAAATCGCTACTATTCTGATATTTGTTGTTGTTGCCTATGCCACCTGATTGACAGTAACATCAGATCAAGGTCCACGAAATTCATCGCGGCTAAGGGCTAGAATTTTACGCATGTCGTTAGCCTAAGCTTTGTGACCCCAAGGAAGGTGACAATGCGATTTTGCTCACGCAACACGATAGATGGCGACACCGTTCGGACCCACAGATTTAACGAGCAAGTTCTCCGTTTTGTACTCGGTGGGCATTTGGGGGCATCGGGCATCGAACCCAGGCCTTACCGGTCTGGAGGCCAATGCTCTAACCACTAGGCTACCCACGGCCCCCTGATATTTGATTCTGATATTTTATTTTGAGTATTGGCTTATATATATATATATATTGCTTAGTTTTTCCTTTACAAAATTATTTTTTTTATATTCACCTCTTTCTAAGAAACCTTTCCTTTCATATTTTAATTTAATTTAATTTAATTTTTCTGTCTGCTGCAAAATACACGTGTGTTAGTTTTAGGCCTAACTTTTCAGTATTGCTCCGTTTTTTTTTCTATTATGTCGAACATTTCTGCTGTACAGGGAAGGTGGATCCGTAAAGTATACTTAACCCTAATTTGCTGTTCCTAATTCAACAGCAGCTTTAGAAATCATAATAAGTCTCCTTTTTAATGCATTGACTCTTTTGGTTTCTTCCATTTTAAAGTATTAATTATGTTTCCTGTTATACATACGTTTATTTAAATCTAGTATAATATGCATTTCCACCATTTTTTTATAGTTAAGGTTCTTAGAATTTGGATTCTACCTTTTAAGTTTGTTGGTTTTATAATTTGTCTTGTTATTTTTTCATTTTATTATACTCTATATAAATATATATATATATAATTTCTCTTCTTTCATTGTGTTATAGTTTCATGTCATCAGTGTGGAATTATCACCAAAGAAGACATAATAAAATACTAACCTTCCGTTATACTCTGTGATGTAGTTCAGTTTTATAATTGATAGTAGATAAGCGCGGTAGCCTAGTGGTCATGGTCCCGAACTCGTTGCCGGCGTCTATAGAGTCGTGAGTCGAAATCCTGTGCTATTGCATAAATACGTCAAGGCTCAAAGTGCTCCGATTGATGTTGTGTGGAAGTCAAAGTGAGTGTCAGCTCAGTTATCATCCTCGTCACTTGGCCGCGGCTCAAAATTACCAGGTCCTTTGCCAATAGCCTATGTGTTGCTTTCAGGGCGACGTTAATCAACACTCACTGACTCTTGTGATAGGACTTGTGACATATAGCCTGGTCGTAAACTTGCAATATTCTACCTTTATTCTGTTACCTTTTTTTTATGGCAAACATCTTTGTTAAGCATGCTCATGTTTGTGCAATGTTTCGAATCTCATATGAGATGTTGCTTCAATTGATCGGAACATCAAAATATTCTGACCATTCCAAAATCTTACCAATCTACTACAACCTTTTCCTCATATTATCTGAGGAATAAATTTCCAAAAAAAAAAAATTCCCCTAACATTACTCATAATAGCAGCAAATAAATTAGAAAAATATGACAATTTTGATTTTAAAAGGAAATAACAACATTTATTATTTTAAGAATCATGTAAGAAATTAATGAATTTTATTCTTATTTTTCTCAAAATGGTTTTATATGCACCCAAATAAATCAAATGACATGATTATCTTGAATCTAAACATGAGAAACTAATCATAAACATTAATACGACATTAACTTTAACGTAAAATTTTATGAATCTTCTACAATTCCGAGGGCTCTATTAATGCAAGTCACGGCTAACACCTCTTTTCCTTGAAGTATATATATATACCACAGTTTATTGTAAAAGTAGGAAATAGCATCCACAAAACAAATTTTTACAAAATGAAACGGAAGTTCGGGCTTCCCAGATTAGAAATCCAGAATTTTCTATTGTCTTAAGTCAATTTTGGTATACCAAATTTAGCGTGTTTGAGATCCTCAAACTCTCTGGATTTGAGCTGCGCAAAGAAGTGATGGACAACTTGGATGATGCTAAAATAACAATAGAAATTGTAATGCAAAACTTTTTTTTAAAATCGAATAAAAGTTAATGGACTAAATTTATGACGGTTACATGATAAAAATAATCAAGTGTTTTTTTCCATTGATTTCAAAGCAGACCATAGGCTTTTACTTGTATACAGATGCAGTTTCAAATTTAATAATTAGGTAAATATTTTTGGATGTATTAAGATTTTGCAAGAAGTTTATCAAAATAATAAAAATTCTTATAATATATGGGTTTTTTAACCAAGGGCATTTTGCTAACCTATGTTATTATTAACTTTCGTGACCCTAAGGTCACAGGTGAAGTTTATTACACTGAATCAACAGACATCGTTTTAAAAATAATAAGTTTTATTTGGTTAAATCGATTTACTATTAATCAAGAATATAAATGGATGGAGCAATCAAATTAATTAAGTATCCTAAATTCGTTAGACAAATAATTAAACACTTAACTGAGTGATCCAATCAACAGCAGTTGCTAGGTCTTTTTTGGTCCCTTTCAACAAGGCTTCAGAAAGTCACTTCGTTAATCTCACTTTAATAACAGCGCAATGACTAACTCTAACACTCCCTTTGCTAGAGTTTTAAAAACACTCAAATTAGCATAAAATAAAGTTCTCTCTACGGAAGGTGGTTTTAAACTTTAACAACAATTAAAGAAGTATATCCCGAAGATGATCAGAGAAAAGGCTGGAATAGGACTCGTCACAAATTAATATGTAATTTTTAAAAGCTTCTCTAATAAACGAAAGTTGGCAGCATTGAAAAGATATAACTGATTCGCTGGAAACATATAATTGCATTAATCATGCGATTATGACGCTACATGAATTGATGATTGGCTGGCTGGAAACACATGACTGCATTTATCATATGACTATGACGTCATTTGAATTTAGCCCATTACTTTGAATTTTCTGTATTACCTTTTTTTATTTAAACTCATACTTTTGGATTAGTAAATTCTTGATCATTGAACAGTAAACACTAAAATTATAATTGCATTGTTTATTCATACACGCAATGATTCATATTGCTATATATTTATAATAACCTCTTAAAATATCATCTTTACAAAATATATAGTACTTTGCTATGAATCATATGGATTATTTATTTATTACAGTTGAACTTTTTTTTTATAAAGTGGTCTTAAGCAGTTATTTAATTTTCTAAAAAAAAAAAAAATTAGCACTGAATTCTTTTTATTGTATTTAAAGGGTTCATAAATTGGATAACGAAGAAAAAGGCAATATTATTTTCATGTAAAAGTTACTTATTAGATTCTGCTCACATTAAATAACTTAAAAAAATAATAAAATTATCACTTTATTTGTACTGTTATTTTTACCAAGATAATATTTTTAAACATATAATAATTTTCCCTCAGATTTAATATTAGAATTTCTTTGGCAAAGTAACTCATAAAATAAATTTCTGCGTGACTTAAAGAAATTTCCTTTGCTATTTTTATCTACCAACAATAAGAGGGAATTATTCACATTGAAAAAGAACAAGTTTATGGTGAAAGCAATAAGGATATGATAATATAAAAAATAAGTAGATCATGTGCCATGATCCTATTCTTTCTTACCCTCATACTAAACCGGAATATTGCTCATTTCATAAGCTCTGAGATAAGATGCATTAGACAGAGGAAATGATATACATTTCCATGCAAAAAACACCGAAAAGCTTGCTAAAAATGCTTTTTCTATGCCTAGCAGACCGTGTGTCTTACAGATTCTTTATATTTGAAGTTACTTTTACCAAGAAGAATTATATTCATATCAAATTTGATATGTAAAATTATAAAAGGGTTGTATTATTTTTACAGGAATCTACATAGACAGGATTATTATTAGGATAAGAAATTCAAAAAAAAATCTTCATTGGAATATTTCTCTGATTTTTATCCGTCTGTTTTTTAATCCCTATTATTAGCTTACATTGTCTCCCTAAATATATATATATATATATATATATATATTTCTTGTTCAATGTTCAATCGTTAATAAAATACTTTCTACTCATCCAGTCAAGTTCAAATCAATTTTTTAAAACTAGATTAACTGATGTTAATATAGTTTTTTTAAATATTAATTCATTAATTACCAGTCAATTATATAAATTTATTGCCGGTTTTCAGCCAAACTAGCCAAACCGAGTGTGCATTGTTACAACAATGCAGACAAATCATGCTCTTTTTTTCAATTCCTATTATTAGTTCATAGGATTCCTATTATTCATTCCTATTATATATATATATTGAGAGAGTGAACTTTTGGATTATAATGTGGCATTAGTGGGAGTAGTGAATAATGTAGAAGTTCTGATTGATGTAGGAGAAATGAGAAAAATTGTTAAGAAATTGAAATACCGTTCATCGATTTCATTTATTAATAGGATGATTTGGGGAGAGGTTTTTTTTTTGAAGATTTATGTAATTTGTTTTGATGTTGTTAGGTATTTAATTTTTGAATATTCTACATTCTTGATTTGAATTTTCAAACTTTTGGGGTTTTTCATTCTATACAACCATTTTAAAGATCGGTGCATAATCTTTGATGTTTTATGGTTGTTTTATTATGAACTTAGTTGTCTTAGCATTTTAACATTTTTATGTTATATCTTTCAGAATGCAATGTCGGATAGTTGAATTTTTTAGGTATTAAATTTTTTTTTAATTTTAAATTTTCAAATTTAAAATTTTTAAGAATTTGGATATTTCCAGATTAGTTTACCAAATTGCAATAGGGGGAAAGATTGGCGCCATCAAACTAGTCCTTATCGGTCCTAAGTCCGATATTGCACTTGGATATTTTATAAATTTTAACTTATACAATTTTAATTTCGTTTGAAAATGTTGGATCTTCAAAATTTTTATTCGCCATTGATATTTTGAATGTCGTACTCTAGGATTCATATGGTTTCGAATATTTGCTTAAGTATAATTGTGATTTATTTTACATATATTTTTAAATAAATAAATAAATATATATATATATATATAGCTTGTTCAAACTTTCAATCGGTAATAAAATACTTTCTTTTCATCCATTTAAAGTAGGAATTGATTTAATTTGTTTTATATTACTTGTTCAATTGAAATTTTCAACCTTTATGGTATAAATTTAACTATAACACTGAAAGAAAATAACAGATAACAGTAACAGATAAATTTTTCAATTTTTGAAAAAAATTGCTTATTTTGAAATATACTACTTATACTATTCATACTTATTTTTAAAGGCAAATGACGTAAAGTAAAATGAAACTATCTAAAAGTAATAATTTTATTGCATTTTGCATTATACATAAATTAATAATTCTTCAACCAAAGACTAACAAAATGCTCATGACTGATACTCAATTTCTTCTGATTAGTAATTATAAGTTCATATTGTCAAGAGAAAACTCGATAGCCAGAATTATATCTGAATGTTGGATTCTTAAATTCCACAAATATTAGTCTTCCATATTCCTGAAATAAAAATTTACAATTTTCAATACAAGTCATCATTAATTTTTAGTCATGATGTGAAAAAAATTAATCCCCTATTTAATTAGAAGTCAAATATAAGCATTAATTGTAACTTGAGAATAAGTGTGTTAGTTCCCCCCCCCCCAAATTTCTGTATCATTTTTTAGCGTAATTTTTAAAATGATGTAATGATAATTCCCATGATTGGTTCACCTACTCCACAATTAAAATAACAATTCAGTTCTCTTAGTTTAATGTTCCTTTATTATGGAAAATATTTCAGTGGTACAAAAAAAGGGCCAAATTATATTTATTAATTATACTTCTCATTGACCTCAATTGCATTTCATGAATAACACATGCAATAAACGTCGTCAGGAAATGATTAAACTAGTGCTGTATATAAGGTCATAGGATAAATACAGTCCCAGATGTTTTTCATTGACGTCAAAAAAGTTGATATCAGTTTCATAGGTGTTGCAATACTTGTAAATCTCGAATTTAATTTGAAATTTAATGATTATGTATTTAAACGACTCAATAGTCTATTTGTGAGTGAATTTGAAAGATATTTATTACGAATGGATCTTTAACATGTATCAAATATCATTTCTCCACTCTCATTGTCACAACTTTTGACTTTTTGGCGTTTATTTTTTCGTTTATATTAAGCAGTTTATAAGCCTCCCTTTTTAACAATTGTTTTTCCTATTTTTGAGATTCGAATCCTCTCGGTTCAACATTATTGCTATGCAACACGCTATGATTGGACTCTATTTTGGCTTATTTTTAAGATTTTAAATCATCAAAAATTGTACAAGGCATTTTTTTCTCAATAAAATGCATGCGCATTACAATTATAAACATACCTTTATGCCTTTTATGCAATCCAAAACTACTTTGAAGTATTTAAAATAACTATAATATTATTTTTATTTATTTTTTTTCTAAATTTTAAGTCTTAAAAGCAATTTTAAACCATATCACAAACATAAATTTGCTATCAAAAATATCACATTGTAGTTTTTATAAATCTGCTAAATATAACTGTGGATAAAGAACGCTTGAGCTCTAGAAAAAAAAACTAGTCTGAATTTTAAACTTTTTATCTTTTATTTGAATAAGAACACCATCAATGTGAAAAAGTATATTACATAGTATAAAGATAGGTGGGACTCTAAAGAAGAAAGTTTTCTGTTTTACAAAATTTGCAGCTTCAAGATAAATTTTCTTTCAAAAAGTCATCTAGAACTTCTTATGTAAAGAAACACTTTACTATATTAAATTTCCTACATATAGTAAAAAGAGTTTCACTAGACTATATTTACTTAAAAAATGACATTTAATCTTAAAAACTTTTTTTGTGATAGATATAAAACTTAAAACTATTTATTTATGCATTATATTTATGCCAGTACCATAGCATAAATAGGTAAGCTCTAATTTTTAAATGAATTCAACAAAAATTTGAAGTTTGGTAAGTGTACTTACTCTAGGTACATCTATAAAATATATATATTAAGTTTATTTTATGTAGTTTAGATTATTTTATTTATATATATTTATTTTTCTATATTATAACAGTTTTTATCTTTGGAAAATAAAATAATAATTGCTACATATGACTCTAAATTTTTCGTAAAAAAGTATTCCAAACTATAATTTTTAGAATAGGCATATTAATTCTCAATTCTGCTTATGTAATTTTTTTAATGTGCGTTCAGTATGTAAAGCCACAAATACAGATAATGGAAAAAATAACAGAAACGCAAAATCCTAAATAGCTTTATTTATTCAGCGCTGGCGTTAAAATACGGCAGTAATTCGACGAGGAAGAGATTAATGTAGATTTCTTAGTTAAAATTATGGTATTTTATATCTGTTTCATTGTTTTGTTCTATTTGATTATTTTCTTACTGTATAGCGTGTTTTTTCCCAATTACATTTCGAATTATTTAAACAATTAATAATACTGTTAAAATATTTGTGTGAAACTTTATTCTGAAATAATGGCTTACAAAAATACTGTTTTTTTTCTTATCTATTAGTAGCAGAATTTTACACTTGCAACCCAGCATTAAAAACTAAATACTACTGAAAGATAATAAATGGTGGGATCCTAATTTTCTAATCTAAGGACTGGTATTTTTTGAGATAAAGAGAATATTGGTCCACAATAGACCATCATGGGTTTTATTCAAACGGCTGTAATTTCGAAACTTGATTACGTTAAAGACAATCAGGTGGGATAATTAATGTACATTAATGTACTTGTACCTTTTTTTTTAATCCGAAAGAAATCTGATGAACCCAATTTTAATTTCTATTTACTTTAGTTATGGATATTTTAATGATCATGTAGTTTAAGAAATATATTTCTAATTACCTTATACAGCTTAACTATACATGAAAGAAATAAACTTTTTAAAAATCTGAAAAACCTGCAGAACTAGCTTAAACAGAATAAATGAATTCTTAATGTTGTGTTTTTTTTCTTTTTTAAGAGGTTTAATTAAAAAAAATATCGAGCACCATATTGTAATTTTTTTTATTAAAATGCGTTTTACCATTTCGGTTCTAATGACGTGTTAGCTCATTATTCAAGTCAAATAATTTTTTGGCACACACTTTTTATGTACAGAAAAAAAAGTTGATCCTCGTCTTAAATTTAATGTCCCGAAACATCTCATAATTTTCCGGACAGAATTTTATTTCTTCGATGGATTCAAAGAGTTGTTCTTGCTAATACTTTACTCCCCAAATGAACCCAGCTGCGTTTCCACGGATCAATGCGAATCCATTATTCCACCACAAACTAATGAATGCAACTCAAACACAATCGGATCCATTAAAATCAACGTTCCCTACACTAATAAGGCAGAAAAGAAATTTGCCAAGAACGATTCGAGAAACCACGATGGAAAAGTTCTCCAAAAGTTCACTTCTTGGAGGGAAATTAAAGAAAGCTGAAGGGAAAGAAGGGGAAAAAATTCTCTTCTGGCATTTGGAGACGTGTCTCATCGATTTCTAGTCTTGTTGCCATTCGCCGAGATGGAAATATATCTAATTATCTTCAGCTCGGTATCTTTAGCATTTCAAGGATCGACTTAAGCATCAGCAGTTCGAAATCCCTAAGGCAACATGGAATGGGAAGTCGTTCTCCAATGCATACTTTGAGGATAAATTTTATGCTGCGGTTTAATATACGACGTTGGCTGTGGAATTATTATTTTTGGTTTTGCGCAAAAATACATCGTCAAAAAGCCGGCGGGGTGAGTTTTTGAACGTTGGCAACTTTTTCCCCGAGAGTCTAGCCAAAAGCTCTCTTAGTAACCTTTGGTAATTTCTCTCTGAAGATTCCAGCGATTTTTATTCGATTTCGAGAGATTCCGTGCGAGCAATTATTATTATTGAGATGAAAAATCTGCTGCAAACTAGCCTCGTGGTAATGAAGTACCCTTTTCATTTGGATTGGACTTTTTATTTTTTAATGTTTGAAGTGGAATTGCTTTTAAAATGAAAATCAGATCACTTATGGATCTGATAACTTAAGGTTTTAAACATATCACTGCATATGAAATGTTCTTGGAGATAAGTGCTAAAAGCAAAAAACTCAGTAAAATTAGATCATTGTTCTTAATGATATAGTATAATAAAGATAACTAATTACTACACTTAAAGTTCTGGTTATAACAATGCAATTAGGAATTCATTGAAGTAGTACCAAATCTATTACTAAAAGCAGATAATATAATAATTAGTCCATTAAAGTAAAACAAATTATTTTTTTTATTTTGAGCGATTTACTAGAACAAAGCGTTGGTTTTAGAAATATGAAATCTGTTATATAAGAGAAAATATTAGCATACCTAATATAAAATGACCCTTATAACGTGGGATCAGATAAAAGCAATTAAGTACTGATTACAAACTGAATGCTAATAATTCTTTATATAAATTGCTACAAAATGCATTATAACAATATGAGTACAATAATTAATACCTTTTTAAAATTTCAATTGATCGTAAAGCAGTGCTTCTTAAATTTTCAATATTCGCGACCCAATATTCAATCATAATTTTCATCACTTCTCCCTCATACAAAAACTACGTAATGCATACAATAATAATGTACTGCGACGCTAAAGCTACAATATAACTTTAATTATAAACCGTACACACACACACACACATTATCAGATAAATATTAAATTTTTTACATAATTTTGTATATGACAAGCAGACATGGAAGTCACTGGTAGTTACTAAACTTTCTTTTAATTTAGTATTGTTAAATTCGATGTAAAATACTTTTTGCGGATTGATACAATTATAAGTTCTTGTATCAGAGGAACATGTATTTTATTTTTTATTATGCCAGAAAGTATTTTGTTTTATTTAATTTCAGTTAATTTATCGTTAATTGATAGCTATTTTAAATCTTTTATTTTCTACTTTTCGATATGCTCGACCCTTCACGTAGGGTTATTACTTCCTCCTAAGGGGCTGCACCCCACAGTTTGAGAAACGCTGTCGTAAGGTTTAACAAGTAATATAAAAAGTATTTTATTAACGATTGAAAATTTCAACAATATATATATATATATATATATATATATAGAGAGAGAGAGAGAGAGAGAGAGAGAGAGAGTGTGTGTGTGTGTGAACTAGTAGTAGGAATTAAAAAAAGAGCATGAATTGTCTGCATTTTTGTAACAATGCACACCCAGTTTGGCTTGTTTGGCTGAAAACCCGTAATTAATTTAATTAACGAATTAATATTTGAAAAAACCGTATTTACATCAAGTGTCATCTACTGCATTTTTTTAAAAATTATTTGATTGGGTGGATAGAAAATATTTTATTAACGATTGAAAATTTGAACAAAATAAATATATAGAGAGAGTGAGTTAATAGTAGGAATTGAAAAAGAAGAATAGCAGCAATGAATGACATTTTAATACTGAACAAATATTTAGAACATAAAAATTCAATATTTATGTATATTTTTGTTACATCGATGAGCACATAATGTAAAATAATATAAATGGACATTCACTATTGTAACTTTATACTATCATAAATTATATTATTGCAACGTAAAAAAATATGATATGTAGTATGAATATTTCGGCGAAAATTCAGTTTCAAAAGAATTTGTAATGCTCTATTAGAAATATAATAATACAACTACATTTTAAAATAAAATAATTCCTGAATTGAAAGAAATTCACTTCCTTAAATAACTTCTATATTTATAATCGCTAATTTTCTTATGCGGGTATAACCTTTTAGTATCTTCCACAAAGATCCGAGTTATATAAAGTCAATAATGGGGACAAATATATTTTTATCGAGTTCGACAACGATTTCTTTTTGCGAGTTTTTGGTTACACACATTAAAAAAATGGTGTATAATGCACAACTATGATATTATGAAATTCGTTACAGCTTTAAAGTATGAAAGATTTAATCTAATCTAATTTGGTTTAACTAAATTTTGTATTGTACCGTATGTACCGTAAGAAACTTTTAAAATGTGGGCCACAGTCGAATGAGAAAGATTATACACACTCAGCTCTTATAAATTTTAAATCACATAATGTTAATAATTTGATTTCCCATTATTAATTGTAATTGATATATTCTTAATAAAATTGTAATTGTCAAATACACGATAATACAAATTTAGCTATTATTTTACAAACGTGAATTTTGTGTCCTTTTTTAAGGGAACCAGGACATGCTCGGAAGTGTAAAATTGCAAAATGCCCTTTGTTTGTGAGACATATATCTTTCAAAATTTTCAATAGAGCTTGAATATTTTACGTTCTTAATAAAGATAATTTAATTATTCTGTAGAACTACAAATATAACTGTTTAGTTCAAAAGTTTTTTTCCCCTACTTAATTTAAGTAATACATAATTTTTGAGAACTCATAATACATATGTTTAGGTACCATTTTTTAAAAAAGTATATTTTTTTTATGCAAAATATTTTTACACATATATAAAACAATACACAAAACACAGTTAACCTATTTTTTTAGTGAAAATTTAGTATAGTTTCTTTAAAAAATTTATGAAACTTTGAAATTTGGAAATTTTTTATTTTTCTGCTTTTTTATGCATAAAACCATTTTTAAAAATTTAGGTACTATTTTAATAGAAAAAAAATTAGGTTCACTATATGCATAGGCATCTTGTATAGAAGTATAAAAAATCTGGAATCTTATAGTGCAATAGTTTTTTTAAAAAATATACTTAAATGCAAAAAAATATGCTTTTGAGAAAAAGTGGAAAAACTAATGGTCAAAAGGGGCGTGGTCATTTGTTTACATTTTTATTTTTCCTATTTTAGGGCTATTTTATCAACAAACATATAAGTATTATACATTTTTAGGCTCAGAAAAATATGCACTATTTTTTAGAACTAAAATTGAAAAAACGATTTTTGAAAGTATATGATGTCCTGGTTCTATTAACAGCTTTACTCCGTTAGTTTCTCACAATTAAAATTTAAATATCATTTGATGTTTCGTTTTTGATTCGTAACGTTTAGACATTGTTTGCTTGATATAACAACAGATCTCAAATCTGAATGACAAAAAATTATGTTTAATTAATTATGAAAAAAGTATTACTTTTAGTATTAGCTTAAATTCAATAAATCTAAGCCCAAAATGAATCAATTTGAAATTCTTATGTTATAATCTTAATTTTAAAAAAAAATCTCCTTTTATAAAATACCGCCTATTTTTCTCAATTAGATGTAAATATCAACTAATTATACATAAATTAAGTTATACTATTAGTTATGATTAATTATTTTCTAATATAATACCAATTATTTACCTAAATTATAATATAATTATTAACTGTATATTTAATTATTAACTAACATTTTATAAATTATATTTAAAAGGTTAAACTGTTTTAAATTGAATAACTCAATTTATTTAAATTAGCAGCTACTGTGTGCTGTTTTCCAAACATACGAAAATCTATGAGATTAAATGTGTTGCAGTCATTCTTAAAATGCTAGACCAAATTAATAAATGTCAAGTCAAAGTCTCTTGCCTCTCAATATATTCTTGTGAAAAGACGTGTAATTAAAAATAAAACTGTACACTGTTTCGTTTCCTTAGTTTCGTATCATTTTAAGCCGATTAGTATGAAGGATTTAATATTAATACTTTGTAATAAGATATCAAATTTGATATAAGTGTGAGAAATAAACTCTTAAATATTGGAAGATATTAATAACTGTCAAGTGAATTCCTTGCTTTATTCTATGCATTTAAGACAACGTGTAGTGATACAGTAAAATCAAAGTGTACTCGTCTATATTTTATCGGGTCAGATATCGATATATTTGCATTATATAAAAAAACACTTACTAATATTTCTTTCATATTGTATCGAATATAATGTCAGAACTTTCTTTTATTTTTAGTTTGAAAATGTTATTGACGTTTCGAGATAGTATCAGACAAATTTCATGTAGAATTTTTAAAAATATATCTTGAATTATGTTTCTATAAAAAAATATTACTTTTATTCTCCCGGGTGCAATGATTTTTTTATTTTATCTGGTGCAATTGTTTTTCTAATTCAATTCTCAAAATAATTTATATAATGTATAACCGATTTCAAAAGCATTTTTCGTTCCATAAAATGAAGCACTAATAACGTAACTTAATCTGGGTTGGGATTATCTAGATTAAAATAATATATACTTGTGATAGCGGTCGGTTCCTGTTTGACTCTGAAACCCCTTGTCTACATCTAAACCCGGTTAGGTGTGTGGGGGAAACTGAATGATCAACAGACATAATTTAAATCTAATTAATTTATTGTTGCCAAAATATCAATCAGACACAATAACAATCTAATTAAGATAGGTGATTAAATAGTAGAGCACGGAGGTGATATTCACTAACACGGTGAGACTACTACGGACCCTTAACTGAATCTACGATAGCTTAAATACGTTCAATATAAACTACGTCGCACACTAATAAGCTAACTTCTAATTTAGCAAGCTCACGGTACCTGTACTTTTTATGCAACGGATCCTACACTCGAATTTTGCAGGTGATCTTTATCGGGATTGATCAATGTCGTTGGATCCCCTGGTGTAATCCGTTCTCCTGGACAACTCCACGACCTCTTAATAATTCCACTACCTTTCAATCTTCACTTAACAAACTAACTCGCAGACTCTTTGATAACTCCTACTTGGCAACTCCAACTTGTCAACCCCCAGATTCGCGAAAACAGAATTTATATAATATACTTCATTTACATAATCACGTTTACTTGGTGGGCGAAAGGGGTTTGAATAAAATTATTTTTTCCCTGAAGAGTCCCCAAGGTGTTAATATAGTCACGGATAGATCCGTCACATACTTTTAAAATGATAAACAGTTGATTCTATTCGTAAATTTTAATTCTAAATTAAGACAAAAACATTTACCTTTTTGTGATGTATGGACTGATTTTTTTGCTATTGTGCTTTTTGCCATTAAAAAGCAATGAATATAGCTAATGCTGTTTACTGATTGGAGGCTTTATTCCTTTCAATAAGGAAAAATTTTGTTCTATTTTTAGTTTTTATTTCCTCTTTTATCTGGATAGTATAACTACGGAAAATTCATTATATACGTATATCAAATAAATCAGATATGAAACTAAAATTCAGTTATTTAAATTAGGCCTTTGTACGATATAGCCTTTTTAAATAAGACGAGAACGTTTAAAACATTGAGAATAAGTTTACGTTTTTCAAATGCCCTGTAGAAATACTCTTGCCTTATGTTAAAAAACATTTTTCACTTACAAGGCTTTACATTCTCTTTAATTGTAACTTTTAATTCATATTTATATTTTGTAAATAAATTATTATGTTATAATTCCTTAATCCCCAATTCCAGGATCAGTAAGACGATTTTATTTCCATTATATTTTTATATAATTTCAATAATTTAGTCCATCTTTAGGCATTTTGGTTTCTTGGACAACACACAAAGAAGACATGTTAACAGCAAAAGAAACATTACATAACTCTGACTCTACCCGCCAATTAAAAAGTACACTTCTCTCGGATGACTTGCAGCGCCATCTATATAATAAATATTTAATTTACAACATATTATAAAATAAATAAATATGTGCTTAGCTGGTAAAAATAGGGGTTATTAAAATATTTTGTATTTCAGTCTAACAATTTTCTGGTTTTCGATCATTTTCGACATCACCATTTCAATTAAATATCAGAATGTATTAAATAATACAATCTTACACAAAAGTTTTCTTAAAGCTTTTGAATTGTTTCTTTTAATTGAAATTAAAATAACTTTCTCTTTAAAGTATAATATTTTTAACTGTACATAAGCTCCTATTGAATGAATTGTTTTGATATAAAGTATTTATTGATGTAATGATTTTTTTAAATCTTTTTTTTAAAGAACCAAATTATATTTAAATATCTTTCCTGATACAGATCAAAAGTAGTTCACGAACATTTTCAAGTAATATTGTCAGCTAATTAAGTGATAATGTCAAGTGATAATGTTAAGTGCTAATCAAGTGATATCGTCAGCTATTGTTATTTAAGTTCATGAAAAGTTCGGCTTAATTTATTTGAATTATTAAAAAAATATAAAGAATTTGATATTATAAACATATCTAAAAGCGAATCATGTGAAAGAAGTACAAAAATAGTACTTTTCGAATAAACGTAAGTACTCAGAAGACGAATAAACGAAAATTAACCCATCTCTTATCATCTTCTCTCCCATATTAATATTCCCTGGATATTAATGCCTTTTCCATCACGCTTATATCAATAAGCGTGACACGAGAATTCCTCCGTGTATCACTGTCAGAAGGTCTTTGATGTGAAAATTCAATACGCTTTCCCAGAGACGCAGTAAGCCATCCGTAGATGGAGGAAAAACTAAATTCCTTTGATGCTACCAGAACAAACAGTGGAAATGAATATTCTTTGGAATAATTTAAGACTCTTCTGATATCTGTCACTCTTGTAGGCGGAAATAATAAAATATGCTAACAGGTTTTCTAGTTTGCTGAAAATGATGAGAAATGGGTTTTTTAAAAGTGCTTAAGATAACAAGAAAAGTGCAAAATTCTTTTGGAAGATGATAGATTTCCCATTTCAGTCATGAAATTAGGTGTATTTTCAACGTTTTATTGTTAGGAATGTCGAATTTTTTTTAAGGATAAAATATCAAATTAGGCTTCTGTTATCATTTTTTGATGAAGTTTTGCCTTTTATATGGTTAGTTAAATACTTACGTTAGAGATGGCGAAAACCAATGGCACGCATGCCATTGATGGCACGCAACACATTATTTTGGGCTCGCCACGGATCAAAACGGATTGCATTTTCGTTCTAGATAATAAAGTTCACTAAGAATTATTACGAACAAACAAGAGTGTTCGGTCGCGGGGTGGTCGGTAGAGTATTCAAAATCAAGGAATTTTCAGTGAGATTTTCTCAGTTCAAAGAATTATCGAAAACATTCAAGTTTATAAAAACCCTGATGTGATTTCATTGGATAAAATGAACTAGTCCAAATTCGATTGGTTGGAAATTGAAGAATTTGAAATACAATTGACTGATTTTCAGTTTTGTTCAATATGGATTCAAGAATATATTGAAAAAAATTAAACGAGTCTTACAGTAGTCGCATATGATGTGTAGCCTCTAACGTGTTATCATGGTAAATACGCAATACTAACCTGAAAAAAGTGAATCGGGTAGGATTGGAAATAATTTTCTATCGAATGATTATATCTTTAATGAATATTTTATTTAATTAATACAAGGAGTAGTGCAATTTTTTTTTATCAAAAATAATTATTTTTGTTCAATTTGGGGAAAAGTGGAGACAATAGGCTTAGAACTAAAACATAACACAATTACTTATGATTTCAAAGTATTTATATATATATATATATATTATATATAAAATCCGTCAAAACACAGCGTCAATAGCAATATCACTGTTAGTTGTCGAGGCATGTCGATTTGTGTTCATTTCGAGTTTGAGTTCATCATTCAAAAAAGCTATGACTGGCTCGGCTTCTAGCAAACTGAAGTTAATGTTAAATTCACCACTCAAAATCATGGGAAGCCAGTGATAGATTTTTAAAGAGCAGAACCTCCTTCGGTATATGGTAAAAGTACAACATGCAGAAAATCTTTTAATATTTTGAATCGTTTGATTCGGAGAAATGTATACAACAACCGAAATCACTGTCCTAAGATTTCATACACAACGATACCTGAGACTTTGACAACTGAGCGTAAGAATCACAAGTTTATCCTGGATGAAGTCTAATAACACTTGATATGTGCGAAGTGGATTTAGAGTCAAGAAAATGAAACCGAGTTTTTGAATTTGGATTTTTTGAAATGCTAAATTTAACAATATAAAAAAGGCTGACAGCTTGATGGCTACTAGAGTTGGACCCCGATGTAAGGGTAGAGAAGAGACACCACGAAGCGCGCTGAGTGGTCAAATCAAATAATGAGCGCTTCCCCAACTTCCTGTTACACATTTCCGTCCCTTTTCACGAAATCACTCCTACCAATATACAGCAACCGAGAGGAAAGATGTTACACATAAAAAAAAGGAAAAGTTGGAACTGATTGAAACAGAAAGATTAACAAACAATATAAGTAAAAATATTAGTAACGAAAGTTCGGAATCATGGAATTCGACTGCCAACAAATTTAACTATTTGAAGAAGTTGTGTCATGCTATTTTAACCATACTTGTATCTACCTATGTCCGCGAGTCATTATTTTCAGAGATCAATAATATTAAAGACTCACTTAGAAACCTTTTGGAAGTTGACTACAATTCAGCATGCATTTTTCTAAAAGTCACATCTTATAATTTTAATATGTTATTTGTCGTCTAATCTTCAACAACAGAATTCACACTAATGTTACTTTATATATAATTTGAATTATACATATAACTAAAATATTTACTACTACACAGTGCAAAATGTAATTTTTTGTAGTAAATAACGAGTTGCAAGTGGTTAGTATTCAGTTCTATTATTTTCCCAATAATCGCAAGTCACAATTATTTAACTGCACGTTAATACGTCATTTAACATTTCTTAAGAAAAAATGGCACGTTGATCCATGAAGATTCACCACCGCGTATGTTTATTCAATTCAAAATAAGATTTTTATTTAAATTCAGTCTGTTAATTTTATCTATATATCTCATAAAAATATATACAAATTTAAAACTTTCTTCCTTTCAAACTCTCCAAAAGGGATCTTTCAACACCATGAATAGAATTCGGGGAGCTGAATACAAATTACGGAAAGAGTAAAGGTGTAGCTATAGGAAAAAGATTAAATCTACGTGTGCATCTGGTGACACGACATATAGTTTCTGGATATGAAATTCCGCAGCTAGCTAACTTCTTATATATTGTCATCGACACTTTACGTCATCGGAACGTAAGATACGTCTGCGGCATGTCGGCCAGCTGGATACCAGCAATTATTGAATGCGGAATGAGAATACAAAGCGTGGCACAATTAAATTCCCGTACTGAGCATTCCCTAACCGTTAGGCTTGGTGTGAAGGGGTAAGAATAGTTTATCTTGATCTTTTCGGTGCTGGTGGCACGTTATTCCTCCCCTCTATCTAGTAAAGTTTGTTTTTTATCCTTGTTTGAGGAAAACGTTGTTGAGTCGAAGTGCCGCGATCATGATAAAAGTAGAGATCAAGCTGCGCATAAATTTCAAATTCCTCATGAAATTTTAAAAAAAATCTTTTAAATTCTTAAAAGAGGAGTTTGGAGATAGTTGTACTTCACATAGTCCAATGTTTGAATGGCACAAATAATTTTCGGAAGATCGGAAGGTTGCTAAAGATGATGAACGTTTTTGTTGATGTGTGACATCAAGAACAGGTGATTTTTTATCATTTTTTGTTCAATATTAATGGCATCATCATGATTGAATGGGTGCCTCAAAACGAAACCGTAAAACAGCTAGCTGTGTTGCATTGATGTCCTGAGAAAGTTGAGAGAATGAGTGTTGAAGAAAAGGCAAGTATAGTGAGGAAGGGAATCATCAAAACGTAGATTTTGCACCAAGACAACACTTCTGTGCACATTGCGCTCTCTGTAAAATAATTCTTGGAGGACAAACGCATTACTAAGCTCAAGCATCCACCGTACTCACTAGATCTCGCATCAAATGACTTCTGTCTATTTATTAAAGTAAACAAAAATGCAATGAAGGGAACACATTTTTAGTCTGTATGAGAAGTGAAGGTAAAAACGGTACACTTATTGTAGAAAATGACACCAAATGAGCTGAATCACTGCTTAGAAAGGTGGAAAACTCGTATGCAGCTATGTATTGATAAGGAAGGGGAGTATGTTGAAGAGAATTAAAAAGTATTTGTACATTGTTCTCAACAAAGCTTATTTTTAAGACTAGTCCGGATATTTAATTGTCACAGTAGTATATTGTGTAGCTGCATCGCTTCAGTTTGCTTGTGCACTCTAGTGCCTTTGCAAAATGTATAGAAGATATGCGATGTGGATGATAAAGATATACAACAGACTGTACTTGCCGTCAGGTTCTCTGAATGGTGGTTCGTCGAGTCATGTTTGTGTCATCACGTTATGTTTAAAACCCCCTTCCATCAGCAGAGAATGAGTTTGTTTGCAGTCAAACCATCTAGAACAAATTGCAGATGTTCTTGCAGCAACAATCACATGAAAGACGAACAAAGATCCACTGATGATCCTTTAAATACTCAGAAAAAGATTACGCACCTATCTGTTCTAACTTTACCGGCACTGGATCAACGAAGTGGCGACGAGTTCCTCCTTTTAGTTTTTCCTAGCCAGCCAAAGACGAGTGTGCTGGCTTCCCAACTAACGTCATTTGTCTAGCCACCAGCAGTATAACAACAGAGCGGTACGTTTTGGAACCTGAACTGTTTTCTCTGTGATTCAGTCACTTTTGCAGGACACCTTGACACGGTATTATAGCAAGATGATATCCAACCTCAAGTCACTCATTGAACTTACATTAGTCCAAATGGGATTACCGTTTCTCTTTGGAAAGCAGCCTCATATTATATCTTTTTGCCATCAAAAATGTTTACGCCTTTATAAAACCTGCTGTGCATCGGACACTACAAGCGTCTACCAGTGAGAAATTGGATATCTGCAACGGTTAGCTATGCTTGTCAAGGGATATATCATAGTCATTAATGGCTTCTTTGACAAGATTATTTCCGTTTTGAGATTGTATATTTCATTCACCAATTTCTGTTGTTGTTTTTTCCCCTTTTTTCCATTAGTTTTGTAAAAGTTTCTTATAGTTTGTGTCCTTGTTGTTGCAACACACGCATTGCACACATAGTATTTTCCTATTTCTTCCCAATTTGCATATTTGTATTTCCGGTAGATATTCAAAGAACGGAAAGGAATTTCATTTTATCTGGGCACATAAGGATTTTGCTGGAAGCAGTTAGAAGAGAAACCAATATTTTTAATATTACCTTTTTTATACATATAAAAGCGATTAATGTTTTAAATATAGCTATATCTTGGCTTGAATTTTTGATATGCGTTGCATTTAAACTTAGGATAATTTCCTTATACTCCAATAATTCATTTTCAAATGTTGTTTTATAATTCTACGTAAGGACACTATAAAGATTTAATTATTACTATAAATAACCATGAAATTTGAATAAAATGTATTGATTTGATTATTTTACTGATTTTTTTCTATCTAATGTTGCAAATGACAACTATTAATGTTGATTTGTTTGGTTTCAGATCGTAGAATAACATAACTTGCAATATGTAAAAAAAGCAGAGGCTCTAAGAATGATTAAGTGAATTTGTTGATGAATCACACCGCATAACTGTTGTTGGTGACTGTTTAAGGATGCCATAATAATAATAAATAAAAATTAACTTTTTTCAGTTATTTTTAGTATTAATTAAAGAATTTTACGATTTTTCTTTTTTACTTCGGTCTACTGTTCACTGTCATTGCTGTTTATCAATTAAATCACAAAATACATGATTTACTTTTTAATTGCTTTTCCTCATGAAAACTGAAGAGTACATGCAATTCTGTTTCAGATCTTGATTCCTAGAATTATTTAAGTTACATAAACGCGATTTGCCAACAACCTAATTTGCAATCAAAGTAATATGTATTTTCAATCGCGTTTTTTTTTCTAAAAAAAGCTTTTAAATTTAGAAATATTTCAAAGCTTGTTGGTACAAACAGCGGTGGTATGTTACTAATAAAAATATTTCAAGATTTTCATTTATAAATACATGTCTTGAAAGAAATTTACATTTTGGTTCGAATTCCAGAACAATGTGCTTAAGACTTGCCACAACTTTTTTTTTACTAAAGAAATGGAGATATGGAGGTTTATTTTGGAGGTTTTTAGATTTGCTTAGTACATTTATGAAAATTATGCTGAAATTAAAAAGAAAATATTATTACTAAAATGGGAAAAAATGGGTAAATTTGACAAAAAATAACACGAGGCCCATTCTTTACCAAACGTGTGGGAACAAATTTTTAGTTTTTCCATTCTGATGTGTTGCTATATTATTCATTTTTGAAATAACCTTCAGGATAAGAGATATTTTAATTTTTACAAAAAACTAGAGCACTTTACCTTTGTTATTACATAAAACTGCTTAAAAAATCAGTGTTTAGATTCACATAAGGGGCTGTAAATTTTGTAATAAAACAATGATTTATAAATCTGAAGGTTAAAACACTTCTACTGTTTTAAGAACATACACACAAAAATTTCAGTAAATCATTTTCAAAACATTTTTAGCAATCGCTGTCCCCTTTTGAGCATTTAAAAAAACACACACATATTTTGAGTAAAACGCGTTTTAAAGTATGACATGCTTAAAGTAATGGTATCTGCTTTTACTAAAACACTTGTAGTTTTTGTTCTAGTGAACGGAAAATAATAAGCTTGATATTTTTATAAAGCTAATAAGATGGTAATAAAATCATACAAAAATTGTCAATTTTTAACGAAATTCACAATTTTAGGGTAGTCGGATACCTTAAAAGTTGAATTGGAAGGAGAAAAAAATATACAAATGAAGGAAAAAGTTTTTACCAAAAGAGTCGAACCATTAGCAAGCTAAACATCGCAGCTTTCAAAAAGGAGAAAAATTATATCGAAAGGAACAAAAAAATTACAATTCAAAGCATTAAGAAAATATTTTTTTCTTCAGTGAGAAATATACTCTTTTCTTTCCCAAAAGTAAAAATATGGAGCTAATGGGAGACATAAATAATGTATATTACTTTTTATACAATTCGAAACGTAATAAAAAAAATAACTATTTGCATGCATTAGTAGGTATGCGGGAGAAAAAAACTTGCCTTGTACAATATGAATCAAACTGACGTTCAATATAAAAGTTGAATTTAATTCACTTTCCGCAGCAGTCGCTGTAAATAATGATTCAGGAGCGGGAAGTATAAATGGTATTTTGTAGATTGTAATTGATTTTTTTTATTGAGTGAAGAATTTGCATTAGGAAAATATATTTCACATAACTGAATTTATAATAAGACGCGTTTCGAAATTTGGGTTATATCGAAGGAGAAAACGGTAGAAGGGATGTGAGGAGAAATAAAATAGCTTTAAAGACGATTTAAATATTTTAAGAGGTTTTAGAGTTATTTTTCAGTTACTTTTAGAATGCATATACTAAAGTTTGTTGGGGAAATATGTTTCATTTGCACCATGAAACTGATACTCAAAATTGCAAAAGTTATTTTACTTCATTAGTCGAATCGATATTTAATGTGGATTATTTATGTTTTTTTTTTTTTTGGAAAACAATTAAAATAGGGTCTTAACATTTATATTTAGATGTAACTTTCGAATAGAATAACTTCAAAATAAAGTATAAAGAAAAGAAATATTTAATTTATATTATATTCACAAACACATAAAAAATTAAGATACCATTAAAAGCATGAATTGATTAGGACATTTTATCAGTGATCAGTTTCAGTGTTACTTTTACATGTGATAATTGATGTGTTACTTGTATATATCTATTTTAAAAATAACCATATCTATGTTTTCATTTTCTTTGTGATACGTCATGTACAGTACTGTGAAAATAAATTTTGATCATGTAAAGCAGCATTTAAGCAGATAGTCCTGTAATTTTAATTTCCATTCTGTTGTGTTTATGAACTATTATACGCTATATTTTATAAAATATTTTAATTTATATCTTTGAAGTTAATTTTTAAAAATAAGTTCGTTAAAAATTAATGGTATGTTTTTGCTGAAAATAACATTAAACATCAAATTATTTAATTTCAGTCAATTTGCAAAAAACATTTAAAAAACTAAATTTTTTTTAAAAAAATAAAATATAGTAAAATTTTACATTTATTTCCTTTATTTAGATTCCACAGAAATTTTTCATTAAATAATTTAAGTAATAATTTATAACAACTTTTGCTACTATTTGACAAATTAAAAGCGTTTTTTTTTTAAATTTATAGCTAGAAAAATAAATTTGAACTTTAAGCTGATCTAACTATTAGGAGAATGACAGTTAAATTTATCAAAATTTCTCTGATTCCGTATTGCATATTTTTTAAGTTACATTCCGGTTAGATTTAAACACAGTATGAAAAATTGGTACCTAATTTTGTACTGTAGACCAATTTCTTCAAATCAAAAGACGTCGGCAAATGCCTAACGGTATCCAACTACGCTAAAATTGACAAATTTTTTATAACTTTATTCTATAGGCCACCTTATTAGCTTTATAAAAACATCAAGTTTATTATTTTCCGTTCATTAGAACAAAAACTACAAGTGTTTTAGTTAAAACAGATGCCTTTATTTTAAGCAAGATGCCATACTTTAAAACACGTTTTACTCCAAATGTCTTTTTTTTTAAATGCTTAAACGGGAACAGCGATTGCTCAAAAAGTTTTCAAAATAATTATCTGAAATTTTTGTGTATGTTCTGTGTAATATTAGAAGTGTTTTAACCTTCAGACTTATCAGTCACTGTTTTAGTACAAAATTTACAGTCCCTTATGTTAATATAATCACTGTTTTTTTAAGTAATTTCATATAATAACTAAGGTAAAGTTCTCTAGTTTTTGTAAAAACTAAAATATCTCTTATCCTGAAGGTCATTTTAAAAATAAATAATATAGCAACACATCAGAATTGAAAAATTGAAAATTTGTCTATCAAAGTTTATACAAAAGGGGCCGCGTTTATATTATGTTTTGTCAATTTTTACCCATTTTTCTCCGCTTTAATAATAATAATTCCTTTTTCTCTTATTAATTTTAGCATATTCTTTTAAATGTACTAAAAAAATCTAAAAGCAACAAACAATTCCCAAATCTCCATTTAAAAAAAAGTTTTCGCAAGTAGTCGGATATCTTAATATGCAACCAATAGTGGAAAACAATTCTCGAGGTTTTTACAAAACATTAAATAAAATTACAACCTTTAGGAACGTCTTTTGAGCTGTCATCGTCATTTTATTGGGCGAAATTGGTCGACGGCATAATGCGTAAGCACAAAAATTTTATAAACCTTTACGAAATAAACTTTATGCAGGTCATTTTTGAAAATAAAAATGATTTATACTTCGAGATAATTTGTATATTAAACTTGTTTCTACTTTACATTTCCCTAATATGTTACTGATAATAAATACATTAATAATTGTTATTAGATTTCTCAATCTATACAAATTCTCAAGAATATATTTTACCTTAACTTACTTTTCCTGCATATCCATGCGCTCTATTTCATCTCATACCGATAGTAAACATATCAGTAAAATTGATTTACGCACTTTCGGTCTTTATATTAGACTTTATCTCGGATATTAACAACTTATTTGTTCATACCCATATTGGAATTTCAATTTAAAAGAGACGTATTTGCTCCGAATCTGCTTATCCTCATTAAATCGTCGATAATTCAAGACTTAATTGCTCGATGAGTTACCCTTCGAAATTAGATTCCGGGACTCATTAAAGCTAAAGGGTGATATATCTTGTGATTTTACACCACCTCAATTATGTTACACTTAGCCACTCGGGGAAGATATATTTACTGCCTCGTATTATACTCCTAAAGTTGTATGATAAATAATTTAGTGCCAGTGCAGTTTCAAAGTAAGATTAAAATCAAATAAATAGTTTGTGTACTTTTAGTCTTCTTAGTCTAAGGGGAGCTATTCTGGAATAATGAATAGCATTGTTTGATTTTTAAGACTTAGGAGAAATTCAGCCTTAATTCTTTGATATAAATTACGATGGATTTGAAACTATTAAATTTAAAAGTACTTAAAATAAAAGTACGCTCTAAAATCTATCCATTCCTATGAAATTGTAAAAACAGGACAAAAACTAAAAAATCATGTTGGCTTCATGGTTGTTGTTATTCTAAATATGAATTCATGAAAAAATATACAAGTGATAGTAGAATTAAACCTTGAATATATCTTTTATCTTCGTATTTTATTATTCCATTTTAATCTTTTCGCGACGGCGTTCTGATCAACGGAAAGTATTTTAAAGAGATGGGGGTGTCACAGATGCATACACCCCAAATGTCATCAGCAGCCGGATGATGCACCGGTGAATCGCATTTCCTATTTCTACAGGATTGGTTTTCACCACGGAAAAGTGCATTGAACGGACTTCCACCCAAAAAGGGGGGTTGAGACTGGTGCATACATTGCACGCCCTTCGCGAAAGTGTTAACTACACTGATAGTCATTCAAATTGTATCATCATGAATGTGTTCTTATACAATCATTACAGTAGAACGTCGTTTATCCGAACGTTTACTATCCGGAGTGTCAAATATCCGAGCCAAAGTCTGGATCCGTTTTGGAACAGTGCAATGCTCAACATCTGTTTCACGTCAGGCCATAAGTGACGGGAAAACCCAAGGTGAGGGATATTTGGGGAATTTCGGTTGTGTGATTTGGTAAACATCTGAGTAGAATATTAGGTCAGTTTGTTTCCAAGTGAGGTAGTGTATACATGCTCTTTTGTTGAGTTTTGTTAATGTAGAAACCTGGATGGCATGTGATGCAGAAGATTGGGGATTTCAAATACTAAAAGAGGACGAGTTTGTGACTTCCGTCAAGAAGAATCCGACCCTGTCAACGATGAAACGGATGATAACGATAACAACAACAACAACGAAAGTAGCAAAATTCTGACGCGTTTTTCTGAGTTAGAGACAGCTGTGGAGTGGTACGGACAGCAATCAGAGTGCTGTTCTACTCAACTACTGCTGCTGAAGAGAATCAGAGACCTTGCATTGAAAAAACGAAGTTGTACAATGGTACAGCGAAAAATAAGTGATTAATTTCCAAAATCAAGGTAAAATTGCGACATTTTGCACCTATTTGGCTTTCTTTTCAAGCACGTTTCCCGCATGTGATAATTTTCAATATTTGTATAATGTCCAGTATCATATACTGCATGGATCGTATTCGGTTTTTGGTTATCCGAACAATGGCGTATCCCAACGGTGCCCGATCCCAATTGATTCAGATAAATGACGTTCTACTGTAAATTCGCACGAAAGGAAGAAAATTGTGGGAGATGCAAATGATTAACTTTTAAGTGCAACTGAACAACGCAGTAAGGAGAGGAGACATGTCAAACCATGTTTAAAAAGAAAAACTACGCAGCAAGTTTCTCATTCACATTTCAATTTTGGCCGTGTGTGTGTCTATGAGAATATTCTATTATACCTCTTATAAGAAGTAGCTACCAACACGTGCCGGAATGTGATAACGGAAAAATTGTGACCCATCAAGAGGGCGGGTTATCGTTTTCCGGAATTGCTACTCGCATTAGTCGGAATTCAACGGCTGTAGTGCGGAAATGGAATCGATTGGTTCAGGAAGATTATACTGAAATGCATACATGATCTCAATGGGCTCCCTCCACTAACCCTGAGGGGACAGATAAACTATTAGATCAATCTTTGAGAATTGTACAATCACATACTGAACTTTTCTTGAGGCAGTAAGTGGTTTTGTTTGCAGCACAAGGGTAGGGTGACGGTGCCTTGAAATATGTTACATGAAGTTTATTGTGCTTTACTCTGACACAGCAGCATAGAGACGCGTGGTGAAAGTTGTACTCCAAACGACGTATCTGATACGTAAGTGACTCTTTGTCTTTCAGACCAGTTCTGGTTCTACGTGTATCATCGTGATGGACGGATCTATGTCAGTAGCACGTAGGAGAACCTAATGGGCCCGCTTGCATTTATTATCGTTATACAAAACTTGTGTTGTGGTTTGTACCGTAAATACATTAAATGATTTAGAGCATGACTAGTCTTCCTTCCCTTTCTTCCATACCTTTAGACGCGCAGGTAAGACCTTTACATGTCCAATCTAAAAGCCATTTTTTCCAGGGTACAGCCCGTCATTTATTTCTGTTTCATGTAGTTGCGTGTATTTGTGGCTATAAAAATGCAGAAGAATTTGTGGACACTGGGATTTATAACTGCAGAAAGTCAAATATATAATGCTATAAGTAAAATCTTCAATTACGTTTGTCAATTCTTAGAGTTTTACTTCCATTGAAAATCTTTAATTCGTTTTAGTTCTCAAGCAGTTATACTCTTACATTGGAATTTAAAAAAAAAAATGCATGAACTACATAGCGGAGGAAGCTTCCGATATTTTCTTGGTCATTTCACGTGACCCTGAAGATTAAGAATTAGATAGATTATGAAACGGAGGAAGAATTTTCAACTGAAAGTAAAACTGTTGATTTATCTGATCCATAGCTTAGCACTAGGGGAAGTACAGGTGTGAGCCAGAGAATCATTCCCATGTCTAGGATTATCTTAGATCAGAATGTTTTTAGTTGAGTAGAATATAGAGAAGAATAACTGAGTATACAGATGTGAATGAGGAAGAAAGAAAGGATTGTGGTCTTTGTTTCCCTTGGTGTTTGTATGAATAGTGAAAAAATTGTTAATTTTAGTCTAACACGAGATGGTACAGAGAAGGATTCTTTTTAAAAAATATACAACATTCCATTTTTTCAGTTTCCTTCTTTTTAATAGCTCTTAATAGGTAATGATTTAGCATACTTAGAGCCAAAAATATTACGTAATTACTAAATATATTTTAATATCCATTAAATAAACAAATACCTATTTCAATTTATTTGGTGAACCTAACAATTTTTGAAGACTTAAGAGAGCTTAAGTAAAAATAAATGCATCACACGCTTAACAACGTTGAATTCAAAAATTATGAATATCATGTAAAAAAAAAACTATTTTATAAAAAAATATTGCTTACTAATGATTAAAATTAAGCTATAATCTAAGTATCTGAATGTTTATAGACCCTATATATTGAAACTATATGATTAATAATTCTACATTACTATTATATAAAGGAATTGTTTGCAGTAGTCAATGGAAACAAAATTTAGGTTTTAACAAATTATTACTGATAAGAAAAAATTTAAAAAAATAAACTTTAAAAATTTTTAATTTCTGTGTTTTTTAAAAAAATAATAATGCTTAGTTAATTTTATAAGTATTTTTAACGAAACGTTGGCTATTAAGTTTTGTAAAAGTATTTTAATTTCAGTTTAAGATGCACATAATTTTTTATCATATTTTTGATTTAAAACTGCTTTTTCATAAAGAAAAAAAATTTTATTTTATTAAAATAGCTATATTTAAAAAAATTAACAATACACACTTTTGTTTTAATCATTCTGTCTTACATTCATGTCTTTGTTAATGTTTACAAATTAGAAAAAAATGCACAAGTGTTAGACTACTAAATATTCAATAATATTTAAATTGCCAACTCTATAAGAAAACAGTTCTTAGAGCTATCAGAAAATTCCCTTCATTCTTTAATTTTTAAAAAAAAAATTTTGCTTTGCTTTATGAGTTTTAGTTTTTGCAGAAAGCTCTTAATCATTCTCAAAACTGATGATGCAAATTTGCTAAGTATTGAAGTGAAATACATTTTAAATCTTTTAGTAATTAATGACGTTTGTGAACGCAGTCGAAAGAGAGATACTTAAAATGAATTAAATTGCTTAGTTAAGAGAATTATAAGACATCTCTCTTTGCAGCGTGTATGGATTAAACATTTGAATTCGATAATTTTAGATGTAATCCAGTTTCTGCGTTGAATTGCATAGAGTCAAGTTATGGATTAATTTGTGCTGCAGAGTTTATATGATGTTATTAATTTCTACTAAATTGCTTACTTGTTATATTTACTTCTAAAGGATGCATGCTTAAACTCTTATACTCATAATCTTGTAAAATAATCACTCTAGGTAATAAAACAAATTTAGTTTTTTTTTTTTGTATTATGTGATTTAGACTTTTTTCAAACTTTAGAACTACATAAATAGCAATAATAAAAATAAAAATACATAAATAAATAAATTCGAGGTTCAGGATTCATAGCATTATTTAAATTCTTTGAAGTACCTTTCCTACTAACATTGCATTATTAAAAAATTATTTATAATTTTTTGATGTTCTAAAGATTGGATGATGTTATGTATTGACACACAAAATCATATTTTTTTACTCATAGGAAGTAATTAGTTTTCCATTCATTTTAAGGAAAGTTGTGTTGTAATTTCGATAGAATATTATAAGTCAAAAAAATTATAATGAAAGATCAAGTTACAAAATTTTTAATAGAATAATATACAGTTATTATGTTACGGCATCAAGTAATTCGGAAATTAATATAAAGCTCAATATATCTGAAACGCATTCTTAATTATTTTAACATTTAGACAACAATACTATTAATAATTTGGAAAATTTATATCTTTTCCTCATAATAAATTATCGTAATTCTGTATTTAATTTAACTAAAGTCAATAGAATTCTAATTTATATTTTTAAATCAAATTTTTTTAAGCTTTTTAGTTATTTGTTAATCTTTTTTCATCCAAATTCCATTCAAAATGGGCATTGATACAGCAGCTGTGTTTACAATACGTATTTCTTAAGCAGAACAGATTTTAATTAAAGTAAATTAAAATGGACGTCAATGATTATTTAAGCGAATCGTTCCATGCTGAAAAATAAATATATTAAAAAAGTTTAATTTCACATTACTTTAAAATTATTTAACATCGTGGGTTAACATTAATTATTTCTGTTCTCGCCAAATAAGTATTTTCTGCCTATTGAGTCAAGACTCCGCATCTAACATTATTATCTTTTCAGTATCAGAGCATTGATTATAATTCTAATTAAAGTGTACATTCCTATTCTCAAATGTATTTGCTTCCGCTAATGAATATCCTTTAGATGTTTCATCGTCGCTTTTTGTTAATGATACTATTTTATATTTACATATCACTACATTACATTGTAGGCAGCATTTTGGAAGTTTTAATCATTATTTCTTATTTTTCTTTGATTTCTTTAAAGTTCATTAAAACGGTTTCAGCACTTAGTATTTTTATTTGGTTATAGTTTTGCTTACATTAATTTAAAGGAATAAATGACTCAAAATGATTAAGTATCCAACTCTTGCCGACTCTTCATGAGATTTATAAAAATTTACTTTCGTCAGTGTACTTGAAAGGTATTTATTAAAATGGTTCTTTATGTTGTGATATATATTTAAATTGCTACTTTTATTTTTAAACTTAAGATAATAGTTTTATAAAATACATAGTTTATTTAAACATAAAATAATAAATTTGATCCATAAGGATTTTTTGATTGCATCATCAAGAGAAAAGAAGACAGTTTCGAATTCTGTGATAATTTTCTTCCAAAAAACTGCAGATGTTTCCAAAATTCATTAACTTGTAAAAATTTTAAATAAACCATTTAAATGATAAAATGATTAAGTTAAATAATAATTTAATTTTAAATAAACTATTAAATAATTCTGGGGGAAAAAAGGAAATTTAAGAAAAATTGATGCAGTGGAAGTAAATTGTCGTTGAAAGAACAAATACTTTAACACAAAATAGAATTTAAAGGATTGAAAAAAAGTGTTCAATTTATATAAATGTTTACGCATGTTTACAAAATATAACAGTTTATGGAATGTTTAAAAAAATTACTGAGTTTGATTTTGTATCCTGTAAATAATGTATCGTTTTATAATTATTTTAGATTATTTTGACCAGATAAAAGGATGAATTGTTTATCCCAAGGGTATTTGAAAATATACATAAAAAAATTCAAACTTATATTTAGAATATTTTAAAATATTATACAAAAAAATATGGCTCATGTATTAAAATTATGTAAGTAAATTGGCTATAATAGTTTGGTGACTTGGTATACATAAAGATTTATGAATATTCAGTCATGGCTGCTTTTAATTTAAATATTACGAGCAAAATCTGAATTTTCACCTAAAAATAGATTATTTTTAATTGAATATTCATATAAAAGGCCCATACACTTTGAAAGAAAGAATTTACAGTAATTTTACTTATAATCAGATAAATAATTTTGTTTTAAAACCATTCTGTTAATCCATGGTTCGTATTGAATGGTGTATTACTACAATATTCCTTTAGATGTGTGTGTAAAACTTGCAGAGTATTGCATTTTAAAGTTAATATTCGAATCAAATAAACCAAGAATTTCTCTAGAGCCTTCAAAATTACGGTCCTACTCATGAAGACCTGACTGCCCTGACTAGATTGGTCAGCCATTGTCGTGATTGTTTGATTCACCAACCATTTCAGTGACTGCGTCATTCTAGTACATATCATCTTCCTGGACGAGAATCCTGCGACCGGAAACATGTAAAGCTGTGCGATGAGGGGTGGAACAATTCGGGCAATTATGCTAAACCACATTGGGTGACATGATCTGAGAATCGCTTGGCTGCGATAACCGTTTCGCTTTAGTGGGTATTGTTAGCTACGTCATAGAACTAGAACAGTCCATGAAACATTTTCTAATGCCCGTGCCTTATTTCAGTATATCAAAATCCCGATTAAGTTGTAAATATTTTAAATAACTGCAGAATAATATAACAATTGTTTAAGTTTTGTGTTTATTTTTGGTTAAAAGTTTGTAGAGAACTTCGATGCATCATCTTCAGTAATAAGAATACAAGTTTTTATAACGTTACTAATGATTACCTGGCCACTTCGCTGAGTATTTGATGATGCTGTTTGACTATATATTGGTTTTAAATCATTCATATCTAAGTCTAGTATTAAGCTGAAAAATACCATTATAGTTCATGCCTTTTCATTTCAAAAGGAAGTACTTTAATTTTTAAGAGGGAAATATTTTATATTTTATGCTTCGGTAGCTCCCCACCTCGAGTTGATTTCAGCAGATGGTCAACACCTGCCGTTACGCAAGTGCAGCGTTTTATTTTACCAGTGTTGCCAGATCGTCCGTTTTGACTTAATTCACCGAACTTTATTGCCAGAGGTTGTAATTCTTTCGTATAAAAAGCTATTTATTCTGAAATAAACACTTAATTACTCGAAAATAATTTTGCAGTTTCATATTTTGTTAGTATTGTTAACAATTCCCCTTTAATTAAATTCTTCTAATTATTATAACTAATTCTGATTTACATTTTTCGATTTATAAAAAAAAATAATAAGTCATTCAAATCCGCACTGAATACAACGTTAAATTATATCGGCTGTGATGAAATGCCTAAGTAATGATTATGGGTATTTTATTGCTTTTAATCAACAATATTCTTTTGGTTGCGCCATTTCGAATGATTCAAACATTCGTCCTTCAAAAACTCCAATCAGTTTCTAAATCACATCAAAACGAGCTTTCATCTGACTTCTACCAGTTCACCCCGAAAAGCCCCATTCTATAATATAAAGGCTCGGGTTATTATTTAATTGAGTTGGCTTCATTTCATGAACACATGAGGCACTGCTTTTTTTGTGCTGCTTTTAATTATTTTAGACGATATAAAAATTGTATTCCGTTATCCTTACATAGGGAACTGTTGACACTATGCGGATATGCGATAAATTGGAAAAAACTACAAAGAATCATAGGGAAGATTTTAACTTAATTTATTTACCTTCATATTCTTTTACCCGTCGCTAAGATAGGGAAAAAATAAATAAATAAAGCAAATTCAATTTCCTTCTGCGGCTTGCAAGGCATTTTGTTTATTGGATTAGGAAAGCAAGAATCTAGTCCTCGCCTTCACGGAGACATCGTAATTAATTTAGGATTTTTCCCTCAATAAAATCGGGAATCTGTGCCTTAGAATGAGAGGGGCGATAGTAGGGAATTTAGAATTAATGAGAGTAGGGAATATTTTGTAACTGTGGTGTCATAATAGCAAGAATGGGGAACTAAGTTGATTGGAGTTGTGTATTGGAATCGTGAGTTTTAGTAAAAAAAAATCTGTTAAGTCTGATTGCCCTGATTGCTTTTATAAGTTTTTCAATCATGTAAAGCTTTATTCTGTTGGGAAATTGCCCATTAAACTTTAAGTTAGGCTAAGTGTAACTCGTTACGGAAAACTTCATATGTTTAATTTTCAATATATATATAATAACTAAAACTAATATATATATATATAATAACTAAAACTGATATATATATATACTTAAAATTCGAATTTTATTTGTAATACATATATCATAATGCCAAATACCCTATTTTGAAACACGTCTAATATCATTTAACATTAAAAGAATTGACAGATTTGTGATTCTTTGTAAAAAAAATTAGACCTTAAATTTTGATTGGTTTATTGGAAAAGGGAAAGGTATTTTGATAGATTTATTGGTATTCTGAGAGATAGAATATCGTAATGGCTTCCACCTACCTTACTAACTGGTTGAAAATATTCCATAAGACATTGATGTAATTTCTAAAAACTAGATATATTTATCTTCACTTGAACATGTGATAGTATTTTTTATATTACTTCTTTCCATGTTGTTCCTTAATGTATTTTTTAGTGTAAAAATGTAATAATTCGCTCTCGCATTTTTTCCCCTCTTGGGCGAAACACATTTTCAAAATAACTCTCCTGATGCTAAAATCATGTAAACGACAATAAGATTAATATCAAGAAGCTTTATTTTTAATGTCTCGACTACATCAATATATTTAACAAAATGATTACCATCTCATCGTGTATTCTATATTTGGAAAGTTTGGACTTCATTCTCTTTCCAACCTGAAAGGATATTGTGGCCGGAAAGATGGTTAGAGGTTAAATATAAAGTATAACCTCTTGTCAGTGTTGCGAAATAGTTTACGTGACATTGGCAACAAGTTTGGCAACAAATTTGCTCTTCAAATCTCACCAAGTTACAAAATTTGGTGGCAAAAGTAGTTGCCTTGAGAAAAATCTACAAAGGTCAAGAAAGATTATTTGAGAGAATACATTTAAAAGTCCCTAGCATGCAATTTAAAAAACATCCTTTAAAAATAACATTTAATGAAGTGAGTTCAGTGATAGAATTTAATAGCGATTGTTTATTTCTTTCACTTTATATGATATGTAATTATGGATTTCAATTGCTTTGTTTTATGTGTAACGGATTCTTTTCGCATATTCCAACTAACCATCAAAGGGAAAATCTTCTAATAAATTGCTTGATTTTTGAGAACCTATCTCTGTGGAGAAACCGTGAATCATGCAAATTTATATATCTATTTAAAGCTTAATGAAACGAGTTCAAGAAGGAAGTTAATGGTGGATTTTGGATGGTGTTAGTTGAATTACATCGGTTAAAGCTACTATTTAAGGACATCATAATATGCCTTGATATAGAACTTGGAGCCTTATTATCATTGTTAGGATTACTACAAACTTTGATAACATGAGCTTCTATCTATCATCATCTACTCTTGATAAGTAAAATTTGTTATTAATAAAAATAATCAGGACTGACTCATTCTTATTTTGCTAGTTGCAATCATATTAGATTTTGGACCAATTTAAATAAAAGTGGTTAATTTTTAAATATGTCTTCCTTTTAATATCTTCGCTATCTAAAAGCTGATAAACAGCAGAGGCTCTATGGCAGGGGTACTCAGTCTTTTTTACGGCTGGGTCACATACGTATGTCAGCAATTTCACGCGGGCCGCAACATGAGGGAAAATGAGTGGGGGTTGGGAGAAACGCTTTAAAACCAAGATAACATTGGAAATTTAACAAGTTAAAAATTAATCAAAATATTATAACCCAACGTTCTATTTCCCTGGTAAATGAGATCAACTGGCGTTGAGAATCGTTGCTCAGATTGAAACGACCCTAGTCAGTTAACATAATGACTCTATTGTTGGGATGTCTAGTCTTTATGCTCTTGACACCCTTCTAAGTGCGCCACTGATGAACTGTTAATGGTATGCAGCGTTTTATACGACGGGCCCAAATAAGTTACCTTTATGCATATGTCCGTCTACAGTAAAATGTAATACAAATGTCCTACAGTTCCCATATGTGGCTACTGAGCAATGTTTTTTGCCTGATGTCTGATTCTTGTCTCTTTTCGTCTGAAAAACGATATACTATTCATCAATTATCGTTGCTGATCACTGCCAACCTTTCTTACAGCTGTACCTGTAATTTTAAAGGATTTTCGAGATTTTGAAACTACACTTTTGTGAATTCCAAACAATTGTGCAACACTCGCCGATATATGTCCCGATTCAAGTTTGTCGATCATTCTACCACGTGTAAAAGTATCTTGATAATTTCTTGTAGTCATTATGAAAGCACGATTTCCTTTTCACTAGCAGGGAAAGTCTGAAAATGCATCTTTTCCCCCTTTTTAATTTGCCTTGGTACTTAGGGCAAGTATTTCGAGTGCTTGCGTGCTGTGCCGTCCCCTTTGATGTCATAGTGTTGATATTTGTATGTGCATATCTTTATTGCACTGAGCTGCCTTTTCACTGCGCTGGTCGCAAAAAACTGTTTTCAGCAATTTCCTGATAGCATGCTGAAAAAGCATTTGTTGTTTAAGTTATGCATGCTAGTGTTTTTTTATTTCCAATGGTAGATTATGAACAGTTACAGCAGAGAACAAGTATAAAAGAAAACATAATACAACAAAAAAATCTGAAACAGAGTTAATTAATCTAACATATCTCTAGCCTCCCAGCAGAGTTCAGTGAGAAACGCCTTGTACAGAGGAAGACAGTGTAGAAGATGTCTGGTGTCCATGACCTCTCCAGGGCTGCACAAAGTTCATATCGGGGTAGGATAAACTTTGAGTCTACACAGATGGTTTCGCAGGCAGTCATATCCATTGGCTAGGTGGAACTCAGCAACCGCTCTACGCCTTGGGCCATTACGCAAAATAAGGATAGCATTCCTCCAAGACTCGTGGAAAACACGGATATAGAGGTCTTTCCTGAGCACAGTCTTTTATAGATCTCTTAATAAGATTTTTAACGGAATGGAAGGACATATGACGAGAAATGTTCTGCATGATAAAGAACACACTTTTTAGCCTGGAAATCAGCTTTCTAGTTACCTAAAACTCCGTAGAGGGCCATAACCTACTGGGGGACTACAGTTTTCTGTAGTGATACGAGGTTTTTAAGATGATAATGGCAATGCAATATGTACTGTGTTATGGATTATTATCAAAAATGATAGCCAACATACATGCTAGTGTATATTCATGAATAAATGACTAAATCTAAATACATACTTGATATAATCTCATTGGAAATTAACATAATCTACAACAGAAATTCTACATTATTTCCCGGCACGACATAAAATCAAATTGTATCTCTTGTACCTAAGAACATTATATATAAATCAAGAAGATACAGTTCACTCAATTTTGTAACAATTTGCATGAAACAACATCGAAAAATTAAATTAGATTCTTTAACAATAGTAGAATCAACATAACAGTATGAAATCATACTAAATGAAAAATAAACACAAGGACAAATCTCAAACGGTTCATGTTTAAATCATTATACTACATTTAAATTCGATGTTGATCATTTTGTAATACTATCAAAATGACATTGAAAATTTTAGGGAAACTAGTTGAAGGTGCCTAAAGCCAGTAAAGAATCATCTCTTAATATTCGCAGAGATACTTTATCCATTGAATAGAATTGTTTCTATAAATGACATATCCTTGTTTATGGAACCGCTTAAAATGGGAAGCCCTGTTGAACAAACACTTGAAATATGAGAATGATATAAATTCACAAAAGCTGAAATATGTTCCAAAACTAATGAGGTATGTTCGTGATTCCCATTTGTTAACTGGCTTCTAGAGAGTTATTTTGAGGGAATGTGAGATGCGGAAGCTTTTGAAGCAGTTTCAATTAAACCTTTATTTATGTTTATGCAAATAATGCATTTCATCTGATTAAACTAACGTTTAATCATCTAGTAATGATGATTTTCTTTCTTTCATTTCTAGATTATCATTTTTATTTTTATTTTTTTAATTTTTATATCCAGAAAAAACAGGGGGAATGTCGTTTGTTGCATTTAAATGATTTTGAAAAAATGAATGAGTTCAATGATACATGTCGTTGTTGTTGTTTCTAATGCCACCTGTCTGACGGTGTCATATCGACGCCCACGAAATTTATCGTGGCACGGGGCTAGATGTACGCCTGTCATTAGCTTTTAGCTTTGAGCACCATGCAGGTGACAGTGCGATTTTTTTCGGTTCTTACACGATAGATGGCGACACCACCTACCTCCACCTTCACAATTTAGGCATAGAACTGGAGGGGAGGGAATAATGTCCAGTCCCCTGAACTTGTGGTTTCTGTTCTAAACGTCCACATGACTTTCGGACCACTGATTTAATGAGCACTTACTCCGTGTGTACTCGGATGGTATTTGGTAGCATCGGGTATCGAAACCAGGCCTTCTGGTCTGGAGTCCGATGCTCTAACCACTAGGCTAACCACGGCCCACTGATACATAAATAGATTGATCGTGTAATAATGACACACTTCGAAGCAACAAAAAGGCTTTTGAAAATGGACCTTGTAAGTTTGATTCCTGACTAGGACGGCATCTGAGATGTCACTGCACTCTCCAAACGTTTCAACTACAGCAGCGTATGTACTTTGAGCCGCGACAGATTTCATGTGCAAAAGCCTTTCAGCACGGCGTAGTGGCCTGGGTAACCGAGAGTCTAAAATCGTAAGTTCATGGTTGGTGTGTCATGGGTTCGAGTCCTAGTGCCGTTGAAGAACTGTCGTGTAGAGGAGTCAATGTACCTTAAATTTGTCATACATCAAAGCCGACATAGCGATTGAGGAGGTGGGGTAATTTGGAGGGGAATGCCAATCCAACTGTCGTACTCGTCATTTAACCAATTTAAGACTGGCATTGCAAAAACGCAATATAAAATTCTAAACTTTTTTTAAAATATTTTTCTGCTTAAATTTCAGTCAAACGAAAATTTTAATTTTATTTTTCATACTTTAATCGTTGATTATAAATTAATTTTATTTACAATTAGCAAGATTTTCACACCTAGATAAAAGGTTTTTATTTTCATGTTTTGAAAAAAGATTTGTAATTTGAAGCGGTCTATAATGGGTTAATTGTGACTCAAAACTACGAGGTCCATCGCCAGTAGGACTTGTGTTGCTTTTTAGGGCAACTTTAACAAACAGGGTTTTTCCTTAACTTTTGAAGGCTAGTGTTTCATTTTATTCCGTATAATATTTGTAATTTCACTAAATCCTTGCCAAAAATGTAAAGAAAAATAAATTGCTCTATGGAAAGTTGGACATATCGTCCATGATTGTGATCCATATGACTTAACTTCATCAGAATTTAAGACCATATAAAATAAAAATAATTAAAATAGTGAATAATGAAAAAGGACTGCTAATCAAAAAAGTCCGAAACCAATTTTGTGCGCATCATAGAGCACATATATATATTTTTAATTGTATACAATTCTTATAGATATTGACGTTTGAGAAAATTAATGGTAGCGTGAGAGTTAGGAAAGTTAAATAACTAGTGTTTATTTAATTCATAGCTATTAATTGCCATGTATATGTTACTGGCAAAGTATGAAATGCCGGCATTCTATACAATGCCGGGCATTTTTAGGCAAAGTATGAAATATGAGATTTATTACATACTTTCCTGGGCATTGTATAGAATGCCCAGACATTCCAAAGAATACCTAAATCTATTTAGGCAAAGTATGAAAAAGGTCATGATTAGGATATTTTATCAATGACTTACATTTCTAGAAGTACAAATATTATTCTGACAAAATAATGAGACTTCTATTAAAAAAAAATATTGTTAAATTGCGATTCCGCTTATACTTGTATTCAAATTCCTTCAGAAGTTCTAACCGTCGATAGAAACCATCTTATATACCACTCATTACAAGTACCAATATATTGGTATTCGGAAAAAAAATCAAAGTTTTTACTACAATACTTTTAAAATTATTTCTGGCAAGGCTCACAAAGGTGGATGTACAAGTTCAATATCATAACGTGTAACATTTTGGTATTTGGTTGAAAGTTCTTTCAGAATTCTATCACATCCCCAGAATTCGGAATTTAATTTTGCTCATGACAAATTAAATTCCTAGAACAAGTTCACATCATCGGAGGTCAGGTACCTTCCTCTGGGAAGAAAACTGGGTGTCAAAATTACCGGTGGCAATTGGTATCGCCTACATGGTGCCGCACTAAAAAGGGATAGCAGACCCTGGGGAATGTACTAGGTCTGGAAATGGTAAAAATATCAATCTGTAGCCTCATTGGGGAAAAAAGGAATCCGTGACGTAATACTGTACAGTAGTTCTTCCCAACATTTTATCTTCGGGACCAGTCAACATTTGATAATTTTACGGTGGCCCGCTGAGAGTATGACGTTGATTATTTATATTTAAAATTGTTTTGATTTCATAATTTGCAGTAGAACGTCGCTTTTTCAAATCAATTGGGACTGGACTCCGCTTGGATACGGGGTTGTTCGGATAACGGAGAACCGAAAGCGAGCCATGCAGTATATGAAACCGGACACTATTCGAATATTTAAAATCACCACATGCGGGAAACGTGCTTGAAGTAAAAGCAAAATAGGTGCAAAATGTCGCGTGAGTGAACGAATATTAACGTCGCACTGTTCAGCAATACGAGGGCTTTTGGCGATGGACCTCGTAATTTTGAACCATGGTCAAGTGACGAGGACGAGACCTGAGCTATAATTCCTTCTCCTAATGACCACACCAAAGGGAGTACTTCTGAGCTCTCGACAGATTTAACGTGCATCGCTCCCCTACACGGTGGATCTTCAGTCATACTGGGCTTGAAGTCATGACACGCCAGCCGCGAGTCCGATACCTTGACCACTAGGCTACCACAGCCATGCATATTTTCCAGCAGTACACATCATGTAATCTAATAATAATTTAACCGTCTGTGACTGCTCAAAGATACAGAGACGAAGTTCTTGAGCCTTATGTTCGCTTGTTTCGAGGTGCTGTCGGTCCATATTCATGGATGGTAACGCGCAATGTCATCAAGTGGTGCTGATTGATGACTTCCTTGAAACGGTAAACATCCAGCGCATGTCGTGGCCTGCGAACTCCCCTGATTTAATTCCTATCGAGCATGTATGGGATATGCTCCGGAGACAAATTACAGCACGTTCGCACTTACCAAGCTCCGTTACAGAACTGAAGAGAGTTCTCCAAGAAGCTTGGAACCGTTTGAGCCTACAACTCATTCATCATCTCATAGCAAGTACGGTAAATCGCTGTGCAGCGTGCCTGACTGTCAGAGATGACCACACGCCTTATTCAACTGAAGCATCAGTGTTTTATTTAATGTTTTCTTTCATTTTTTCTTTAAAGTGTGAATCCTTGCTATGCTCAGTTTTCTTTCAAACTGCTACTTTGGATAATAAAATTAATTATTATCATTCTTTTGATTAGCTTCCTTATTTTATAACCATTTTAACTCGCATATCACGTTTCCCACCATTCTGATTTACAGTTCCTTCTTTATTCATATAATTATCAATTATGCTTAACTTTTGGACACCAGTGTACATACACTACTCCTAACGAAGTTCTCGTTGAAAGAGGAATAACATACCCAAGCTCATCCGTCTTCCTTTATCCATCAACACCTGTTAAAGTCGCATTTTAGCTTTAGTGTCGAATTTCATTTTTTTTTTGCATTCCATACAATATTATTTTATGAAGGGGGGGGGGTGATGAACTTTATGAAAGGAAATGCGGACGCAAATACTGAAAGTTTGAGAAGCAATGTCTTATATGCAACCTATAATTCGGAATAGAACTCGGTTTGGAGTCTACAGAAAATTCATACCTATTAGATTATTAGAGAAAAAGTTGCAAAATAAAATATTAGAAATAGATTTTTTAATAGAGTTTTTAATAAAGTGTTAGAATTTTTTTATATTTTTAATGCATTTGTATTACGAATTAAACTTTGCACTTTTCCACTTTAAATCATTTTACCGCCAGAAATTAATAATGGTTATTATGGGAAGCCTGTTTTTATTGTTCTGATATTACATTGTATTTTTTAAAACAACAAAACAAAATAATACATTTAAAAAATGAAAAACAACGTTCATGCCAAGCATTTCTACGCATATTCTTGTGAGAAAGGTTACAGCAATTCACGAAAATACCTCAACCTTTTCAAAATATTGGCAATTTGAGATCAGCCGTTCCTTATGGAATTCTCGTTTTTCTTTCAACTTGTATAAAGCTAGAAAATCCTCAAGAAATAAAAAAGGGGGGAAATGAAAAAAAAAAGAGTATGCGATTGCTTTTACTCAATGTACATGGAATTCCCGACCTTTTATTGAATTTGGGGATATTTTAATGTCAAAGAAATGTTCCGTTGCTGCTGCGATCCTTTGATTATTTTGCCATCAATCAGTTTGGGTGTCAGGCGCTGAAAACTTGATTTTGGATAAGGGACCGGGAATGTTGCATCTTTTCTCTGGAGATTTTTTTGGTTTGTTTTCTTTTTACTTTTCCACATACGTGAATACGGGATTTTCAGAACTTTTTTCTATTTCTGCGGCCCTTTATTTTTGTGTTATTTTATTTTGGGGAAAGAAGAAGATTTTTTGTTTTTTTCTTATCATTCCGAAGGGAATCTGTTTGTTACAAGAGAAAAATATTCTAACAATGCTATTTATTCAATTATAAAACCTTCGCATCCTGAATAATAGAAATGTTGGGGGAAAATGTAAGTATTTGCATAAAGCAAGAAAAGGAGATATTTTAAAACTTTTTTCGCTTCAATTCCTTAGTTTAAGTTGCTTGTTTTAAATATATAATACAATGTGTAAGACTTTAAATCCCCATTCAATGTAAATTTAAGCAAAACTTTTGTATTAAGTATCAAGCTCAAGCTTGTAATACAGAACTGCGTTGGTTGTGCGGACACAGTACAAAATTAGTATAGCAAAATTGTGGACCTGTATTTGTTAAATATATATTTACTATAAATTGGCTCATTAGTTAGATTATTGTAAAAGTAACTTAAACACTTGTTAAATGTGTATTGATGTACTAATTTTTTCGCTTGAAGTATTTTGTATATTTTTTTAATTTGCTAATAGTACATATACAAGGTGATTTTCTACCATACCGACAGACTTGCAGGGTGTGTAGGGGGTGACAACTTGGAATTACATAGTAATACAGGGTCACAAAGGCCGCAGTTATAAGCTATAGTGCAAAGAAGCATAGAAAAAGAATTGAAACAGCAAACATTTTCGTTACAGAAAACATTTTATTGAAAGGTTGTTCTGCAATAGGTTTTCGAAATTACGACTTGAAGTCGTCTGGTAGGCTTGCCAGCAGCACTGCATGGAATTCCTTAAGTTCTGGAAGTTTCCTGGCATGTCACGCATCCTTTCGAAAACTACTGTTATTCCTATAAGTCTTCAACTGAAGAAAGGGGTTTCTAACTAGAACCAGTTAAGTATTTAAAGAACCAGCTCACAATCTTCTGTTCCCACTTGTGGAGGTTATGTGATATGGAACACGCCTGATCGGGTAACGTTCCAGGTACAATCTTGGAACGTCGTGCCCGTTATAATCCGCATCTCCATACACTCTCAGTATGTCGTCAGTTCCTAGTTTGAATACGAGAGTTCATCCTACTATCTCGGAAAACGGATCGCAAATGACGACTTAAAGAAGGACTGATGTTCATTTAGCCTTCAATTCAACTGACCTACCACAAGACTTCCTGGAGGAATCCTCCAGAACGTCAGGAATTTCATACAGCGTAGTTGTTAGACTTGCCAGACGACTTCTGGTCGTAATTCCAAACACTTTGAACCACAACCGTACAACCGTTTGAACCACTGTTTCATTTATGTGTTGCTATTTCTGTTCTTTTTCTTTTCTTCATTGCACCATAGGTCATAACTGCGGCATTTGTGAAGTTGCATTCCTACATGATTCCGTCTTTGTAACCCCTACACACCCTGCATGTTTGTCGGTCTGGTAGCGAATTACCCTGTATAAATATATGTATAAATATATATATGCACACAAACTGAGGGACATCTGTTTAAATCCAGAGCCGTTTTAAGGCATGGATCAAGACAGTCTCGATCTCGATTTTGCCTTTAATAAGATAATGATACGAATAATTTTAATCGTCAAATCCTATTCCTGGACATATTCTCCAAAAAGGCGGACATTTCAAATTATATCCCAACTGGCAACAGCGGCAGACTGTATTATTACGTTATTTCCGTCTTGCATGTTCTAGACTTAAGCCTACAACCATACACATCATTAGCTAAAAGGCAGCAGTCGGTTGAGTCGGCTTATGCCCCAATTTGTGTTTGTGAATTAATGAGTCATGAGTTTGACATTCTTTTGCATAAGCATGGAGGTCTTCAAGAAGTTTTAAGACGGCACATCTAATATCGTGTGGTAAATTCCTTTAGCCTGCGAAATTTAGCATCTTGACTTGCATTCAATCAAGAAGTTATCGAAAATTCCCAGAAGAAATATTCAACCATGCTGCCAGCCGTAATTGAAAAATGTTGCTCTTGCGAGATTTTGTATACGAACTGACCTTTCGAATTTGCCCTTTGTATATTCGATAGGATTCGGTCCAACAATTTAAATAAAAAACTAATTTTATAAAAATTCTGCAGAATGTTCCTCAAACCAATCGTGATTGAATTTTGCCAATCTTCTTACTATAAATTTACTTACTTGTTTACCTACACAAAAATCATAAAATTCTGCAAGGTTGTTAAACATAATAATTTCTAGTCGACAATCAGTTCAGTTTAAAGCACAATACCAAATCCATGTAACATAACAGTTGCCCACGCCATTATGGAGCGACCATCAAATTCCACAGTGCCATTTTGATAACCTGGGCCCTTGGGGCTTCATAAAGTCTACACTAACTCCAAACTTTACCATTAGCTGTTGTTCAATAGAATAATTATGACTCATATGATTCAGCAACGTATTTCGAGTGTTCTAGAGGCCTACCAATATGTAAACGAACCCTCACAAAGGCTCTGCAGCCAATGGTGGACTCTTAGTGAGGATACTGTTACAGGCCTTCAGCTGCTATATCCCATCAACAAAAAATTTGCTGGCGCATCTGTCATATGCCTCACATTGATAATTTTTTTACAATTTATTGCAATACCCCTTGTTTATTAACATTAACTACTTTACTCAAACGTTGCTGTTTTCAGTTATTAAATAGACGCGGTTAACCACTGCATTGCACATTTTAGAATATAATACCGGGAATTATATATTCTCGGCGCATTCTTGACACTATGAATCTATGAATGTAGAATTTCCTAACAATTTCCGAAATGGAAAGCTCCTTGCGTCTAGCATTCCGCTTACAAAGCCGGTTAATTCCCGTCGTGCGGCTATAATCGCCTCAGAAAACTTTTAAACCGTTCATATGAACCACTTGAGTGCCAAATTAAATCTTAGTAGTGTACTATCGGTGTGTGAAGCTACAGTTTTATGCGATGATACAGCTATTTAGATATCTGCGTGCTACTACGTTAATGCTTATTTATTTACATAATTATGTTCGGTTTCTTATAAATAATTAATTACTTTATTAACATCGGTTCCTAAAATTATTCAACCAAAAAGAGTGTCTTAAAATGTTATAAGATTTTAAACTAAGATCATAAAATAAAAATAACTGCTGAAAAATTTACTAAAATTGTATTAAGTATATGTACACGTTCAGAGTAGTTTTTTTTAAGAATAGCACACTAGAACATATAAACAATTTCTGGGGTATCAATACCAATATATATTGATAATTAACCACCAATTTTTAAAATAAATTATTTAAATCTTACAAAAATCACAATTATAAGTGAAATTTCAGCATTTAAAAAAAATACTTTAAATTAGTTAAAGGAAAAAGTAATAAGCTAATATCACATAAAAGTATTATTAAAAATGAACTTCATATATTTATTAAGAAATGTATTAAAGTTTTTGTTTTATAAAAAAATATAAAAATTTTAGAGCTGATCAAATAAGTATTTTAAGAAATGTGATGTATTTTGAGGTTATTATTGAAATAACGGGCCTAACTCAATCAATATTCACACAGTAAGAATAATTTTAGTGCGTGATCTAGAAATTAATATATCATGTTTAAAAGTTTCATAAGAATACATTAATAATATTTTAGATTATCAGACTCTCCATGGAAGATATGGAATAATTTACTGCCCACTTCATGTAGATTAAGGATCCACTTCCAGTTTTTCTAATTTCATGTAATTTATTGTAACTTGGCACAATACTCTGGAATGTAGAAACTAAATAATATATGTTTCTAATGTAGAATCTAAATAATATATGTTTCTACTGTAGAAACTAAAAAATATATGTTTAAAAAAAAATATTGCTCTATTCAATAAAATAAGTAATACCTCGACTTATATACACGAATTTGGAGTTACACGAATTTCTAATCTCGTCTATCCATCTTTTTTTTCTTTCGTTACTTGAAGTCAGGCGGAATGAGTACCAGAACTTGATGAAATTGGTAATATGATTGAATAAGCTGCAGATGTTGCCAGGCAAACAAATTTAAAAGTCGATAGTGATGACATTCAAGAATTACTCAATTCTCATAATCATCAGCTGACAATTGACGAGCTTATAGAAATGCATGAGCAAGAGTAAGGCATTGGAGAACTTGAATCTTTAGACTTAGTTCAATCAGAAAATAGAATGACGGTGTTGGGAATTCGACAGAAGCCCTCAGGTTAGTTGAAAAAAGGGTTAGAAATTTTAGAAAATACATATTCAAACGAAGAGCGTATTTTTTCCAGCAAAACAAGGAATAAAAAATATCATCATGCTACCAGAAAATTTTGTGGGGAAAAAAAATCTTTGAGCCGGTGCACTGCTTGTTAGATTTTATGAAACCTTCTACATTAAAATAACTTCGGCGTGCAATTTTGTATTTGTGTTATTGATTGTGTATCATTTTTTTTTCTAAATTATTATTTTCTTTCTTCCCCGGCCCTAACTAAGAATAATTTGTACGTATTTATATGATAAATTATACAACGTCTTATGTGTGAAATTGACTTATGCGGTTTTCGCTCAATCCCACCTATCGCGTAAGTTCTGAATGTATCATTGTGTAAAAAAGGTGTGTTTTGATCGAAATGGTAATTTCAATGTGTTCGAATACTTTAACATGATAATAATTTCTTAAAATAAAATAAATTTTGTTAGAAAATATTGTAGGCTTTTCGTCACAGAATATTGGCTGAATCATTTATCAAAATGTTATCGGTATGTCATTTCTAAATTTTATCTTACAAAAAGGACGCGAATCAGGTTTATTTTTGCAAATGTTTCAGAATTGGGCTATTACAGCGTTTTTCAAACTGTGCGGCTCACCCCTCTAAAGGAGCGTGAAAACTCTAGGAGGGGGTGCGAGCATATTAAAAAGTAGAAAACAAAATATTGCTTTTAAATATTATTAATACACTGAAAGTAAGCAAACAAAATACAAACAATAAAATACATGCTTAAACTGGTATAATACACTTATAAATGTATCATTATCAAAAAATATATTTTATAATTAATTTAATAATACTAAGTTAAGCACAATTTTAATAATGAACAATGACACCCATGGGTTTATCATATATGAAATTGTATGCGAAAATTAACACTTATCTTGATAATTTGTACGACTCATAATTACTTCCTAAACTGTCGATTAAAAGTTACGTGAATCGCTCCCTAGTGCGTCTTCCACATAGGCACGAATATGTGGTGTATCGGATGGGGGGGAGGGAGAGGAACAAATAAGCAAATCCTCTGAAATAAGTAAATTCCATTTATTGCATTCTAAATCCTTCGGAATAATTTTATGGATAGCAGTGCGCAGAAAAGATCGTACTTCGGAAAACGTATATATACTTCCGGGGTAATTAACGCTTTGGTGGAGCGAAACGTTTATATACGCCTTTTACACTTAAGAGGTTTAAGTCGCATTGTATTTTTAGCATCAAAGTACAGTATTATTGAATTCAAAACATTGTTATTTTATGAAGGGGCCGATGAAAATTATAATTGAATACTGGGCCACAAATATTGAAAGTTTGAGAAGCACTGGGCTATTATTATAAGCGAACCATGAAAGAATGTATTGATAATGTTCTTTGAAATATTTCATTTTCTTAATATTCCATAATGTTTATGTGCTACTGCATATCAATAAACTATCATCAAACTAAAGATATTAGATATCGATACATAGAAACTAATAACTCCTTTAGATCACAGAGAAACATGCGTATGCAATTTGATTTCCAATAGAAAATATCCAAAGACAATTTGTCATATTTACAGTTTCCTATATAACTATGCATTGCATTTCAAAGCAATTCCAATATCATTAACAGGACCTCATCAATCATGGGTGGCACACACCTGCACAATTTTTAAATGTTTCATAATCGGTCATGGATGATATATGATGATTTATGACTTTGAAATAAGTGCCAATTTTGCATTGGTGTTTCGAATGTGTTAATGAAACAAATTGTATTACTATCGCTATACAAGACAAGGGATGACAAAGTATTGCTTGATAGATGGTATTTTTAATCACCAGCCTCAGTCATTTATTTTTCTTGGTTTCTTCCAATTTCCCAATTCTAAACCAATGTATTTATAGAACTAAAAGCAATAAAAGCATTTATTGGTAATTTTGATAAGGATTTATTAAAAATCCTGTGATACCTATCTGAAGTATTTATTTTCAATGTCTTTGAAGAGCTCAGACTAGTATCCTCAATAATTTGAATTTCTTAACATTGAATCCTATAATTGAAAAAATAATTTTGAATCATAATGCAATGTGGTCTCTTCATCAAGAATAAGGTCTTTTCTTCTTAAGCTTAATTGTATCAACCTTTTCAAATCAGGAAAAAAGTCTTCTGAATTTTTATATTTTATTCTAATTGTATATTTAATTTGGTTCTTATATTACCTTTGAAATATTTTAAATCTAAAATATAATATCATTGCGAGGTTTAATTGCTTGCGTTAATTTTTATCGAATATAGTTACGTTCACGAAAATGAATTTTAGTACAACATACCTACTAAAATTTAAAATAATTTCTATTTTTACAAGGATGTGAAGTGTTATTTGGGGCACGAATTCTTTTGGAGTTAGTTAAAGGGTTTCAAAATGGATTGCATTTTTAACCCTAAAATACATGAAGGATTTCAAAAAACCCTTCAAAATCAAAATTATCTATGTTTCTTATAACTCTTATCTAGATTATAATTTAAATTATATTTCCAAAAAAATTTGCGTTCTTTGAAAATGAGTGCACAATGCATCTTCTTAAATACTTCATAAAAGTATTCTAAAAATTCGATTTTCTAGTTATTGATACACATGGACGGAATGGATGGAAAATTTTCGGTAATTTCTTGGATAGATCAAGAGAAAAATTAGTTTTAGAAATTTACCAGTTTTGCTTTAGAAAAAAATTAGGCAATTGAAGTGCATCATTAGGTTAAGTTTTATTAGACTTATAAGAAAATGTTTTTTTTTTTTTTATAATTTTAGTAACTCGTACCTTTTTTAATCCAGTTGTTAAAATTATAATTTCGTTGTCACACGGGCTTGAATTCCAACTTCGTGGAAAACTATAGTATATAAGTATTAAGGGAGTTTTATTCGAATAAAACATCATATTTTCACATTTTGTGTAAGTAATACCAGTTAGCTCATGTATGATATAATTAATCATACACTCAACAATTATCATAATTATCATTCCCATATTTTTCACTAGTAGTCCTATAATGCATTTTTAGAATGATACCAATTTAAAACTAACAAACTCTTTTACTTGCACCGAGCTGCCTGTAGAAGAATGAATCTTCTAGGCTCGGACACTGGCATTCTTTGACCAAATTATAGATAACTTTTAACGTACGAGGAACAAATTTACTAAGCATTTTATTTTTTAGATAAAGACAATTCTACTCTCTAGTGCTGGAATAATTATTATAAAATTACCTTTGGTACTATTAATTCACTTTCAACAAATAAAATAAAATGATCTGCGACACCATTTCTAGATCGGTTCCAAGAAAATTATCTGACCCTCTAGAAAGGCGTCTTTTACTTCGATTTTAACCCATAGGTTCCCAAACTTTTTTGTCTCATAGACTCTTTGCCATATTTTTCGCTTTGTGGTGAACCCCTGATTAAGTAATATTAACTTAATTAATTATTAACTTATATTTTAAATTAATTAACACATGTTAATTAATTAAAAATTTAAGTGATACATAAAATAACTGATTAAAAACAAATATTTATAATGATAGGGATGAATCTTTTGCTTCAATTACAAATTTTCAACAATTGTCCTCAATCTTGTCAGGTTTAACCCTAAATTTCTTCAGTTAGTAGTTTCCAACCTACAGCTACGCGCTAAAATTCCTTTTTTCTCACTAGAAAAAACAAATGATAGCTTTCCCCAATACTCCATAATTCGAGATAAATGACATCTTTAAAGCCAAAATTGCTGACATCCGTCTCTAAACCTTACTTTAACATCTCCGCTACTTGCTATTCCAATCAGTTCCTCTTGTAATATAACTTTTTTTCAAGTTGATCGTAGGAATTAATTGCCTTCTGTGGTAATTACCAAGTACATGCGTTCTCAAAACAAGTTTCAAAATCTGAATAAAGGGAAATTAAATGTGGAACGTAGGTTAAAACATTTTCTTGGCAGATTGTCTGTGACCAATTGAGAAACTAGGAAAATTCGCTACCGTTCATTATTATACTTAACTTTCCTAACTTAATTTTGGCCAGAAATGCTGAAATTATGGTCCTTGTTTTAATAAAACTTATGCTGTCACATAACTGCAAATTAGTCTCATTAAATTCAGTAAATAAATGTGTTAAATTCATGAAATCTAGTTTCCATTTGATTCAATTTTCTTTTTAAATTAAAATCACGATCTGGTTTAATAAGAACAACTGTCGTAGATTCCAATTTACACCTCATGGCCCCTCAAATTATTTTCCTGCTGTCGTAGACCCCTTCCAGGTCGCCATAGACGCCTGTGAGTCTATATAGATTACTTTGGCAATCACTGGATTAATCACACCATAGTTTCCCGAAGTGATTTCTGGTGGTCCTTGTCGGGACTGCTAAGAGGGTCCGGGGAAAATTAAAATTAATTTGAGGAGATGCATGGACAACATTAAAAGGGTCGCTAAGGGTTTAATATAAAGTTAAATATTTTTGAATCATTTCCATTTTATAAGAGTTAATATAAATTCGTCATAATTTTTACGTATTATAAAAGTTTAGAATAAAAATTTAGAATATTGGACTAAAATTTACATAGATAGATGTTGTTGTTGCTTATGCCACATGTCTGACGTTGTCAGATCCAGGCCCACGGAATTCATCATGGCAACGGCCTAGATCTACACCTGTCGTTTGCCTAAGCTTTGAGCCCCATGAGGTGGCAGTACGATTTTTGCTCGATAGATGGCGACACCATTTGGACCCACTGATTTAACGAGCACGTACTCCGTGTGTACTCGGTGGATATTTGGTGGCATCGGTCATCGAACTAAGGTCTTCCAGTCTGGAGTCTGATGCTCTAACCAATTGGCTACCCACGGCCATTATAGATAGATACTTAAATTATAAGTAATGACAAGCTTTGTGTGATGGAAGTCGGGCCGATCACGAATGAAGCCCTATATGCAGGTTTAAAAGAAACGAAATTTCGTCACTACTAGCAATGTCTGAAATATGGCATTATATAAGAGTCGTCTACCTAGTCACCCGTTTTAATTTTGTTTTATGCATAATCCCGTGATGTAAAGCAAATGCAACAAGTTTTGAACAGAAAACTATATTATTATTTGTATTGTTAAAAAGATAAAATGCCTTACGTAAGTTTAAGGGGAGTCAATAACCTCTATACCGACAATGTTAAATTAGTTTGTTTCGATGTACCTTTTCTCAAAATGTGTCCTATTTACATGCTTGAAATTTTTTGTACAATGAAAGGACACCTTTTTCATTACACTGCAATGAGTTTTTAGCTAATTTGGATTTTTTTTAAATAATTTATAAAATATTTTATCAAACATAGAGAAATTTGACCTATTTTTCACATAAAAAATTTGTAAAAAATAAATTTTGTAGTTTTTTACACAAAAAGCTCATTTTAGTACATATTAGCCATCATCATAAATATGTCATAAAATTACATACTTGTGAAAATTATTTTACCGGAAAAAGTGCATCGAACACCAAAAATTGACATTTTGAGATAAAGGAATTTTATATACATATATATATATATATATATATATATATATATATATATAATGTATAATTACTCTTTTATTAAAACATTATGCCCCCTACTCCAAATGATCTACATTTTTTTTAATCTCATCATTCTCTTCCTTTTAAGACCTTTATCTTTCCTAGCTTCCCTTGTTTTTTGTAAACATAAGTATTTAGCCTTTAACAGATTCTGTTTGTCGAGGTGCTCCATTGCCTGTTCCGTGTAATCATCCGGCTCAACAGTGGCGTAACGAAGAATATAAGGCCCTGTGCAAACTCAGGTTTTGGGCCCCAAGTCCATATACATACTTGGTGTCAATCAAGCTTTGGGCCCCTGGAGTCCATGGACCCCCCTCAATGCGGGAGTGTACGTTACGCCACTGCGGCTCAATAATAAGTATTCTCAAGATTTCTATTTTTTATACATTTCCCATATTAAATGATGAAATTGCATCATATGTACCCAATGATAATACTTCTATTTGTGCAAATGTTTTCTTCGGTCACAAGTTCTTTCACGAGATCCCATTACGTTGTTTACACTTTCATTGAGATTTTGTGTACCTCCATGCAAACATCTTTATAACAATTCTGGAATTTTAGTAATTAAATTTTTTGATTTCCATCATTCATTCAACTTTTAAATAAACAAGAAGAACTTTGCTTAAATTTTTTTTTGCCATTTAAATGGGCGTAGATGAGTTTCAATGATTAATTAAATATAAGATTTAAAGGCTTCTTATTATCCTAGAGATTAAAGTAAGGTATTTTTAGAAAGGTTAATATATATATAATTTGAAAATGGTAAAAATCTCAAATTATCATTTAAAGAAGATTTTAAGTTTCCAACACCAAATGCAATTGATATCTTTTACGTAAATTTATTGACTAAAGCTACAACTTTGTTAAAGTTAATATATGAAATGATCTATTATATATAGCGTGTATCATTATTAAAACATCAATGTTAAATTTGTAATGTTCCTAGTATGTACTAAAATAGAGTTATTTCAATTGAGGGTTCATGGCAAACGTTTTGGTATAAAAAGGGTGCATGGGCACAAAAAGTTCAGACACATTGAGCTACACACTCCAGCCTTTCTTTTCACTTTTCGACCCCAACCCCGACGACAGTGGGTGGGTGAAAAGGGTTGTTGCCATCAGAAAACAACAATCCTCTCGCTCTAAACGCTGAAAATCCTCCGTCGAATACAAAATATCCCTACTATGCGCTATTTCAACCCTTCTCCAAATTCACTCTCACCCACATTTTCAAACGCATGCCTACATTACATATCCATCTATATATCCTCACTCCTCTCCCTCCCTTTACGTTAAAGCGCATCCTTCTCCTTCTCTTCCAATAAAAATATCAACTTTTTCACGTCGTCTCGACCGAATCTAACATTCATAGCATCACCCATAAAAAAAAAACGAGGAAAACAGGAGAAGGAGGAGGGAGAGCTAAGAGATGCGTCTCCCCTCTGCCGAAAACTCTGCTGACACGTTGCCATGACTGATGGTAAAATGATGACTGCACATGCTCCGGACGAAGGCGTGACCAGTTCGCTTGCGATTTTCTGTGAGCAGAGGCGAGGGGGTAGGGGGCGTCCCTTCCCTTTGAAAACTTTGGCCCCAATCGAGATATTGAATGGACACGTTTGCCTTTCAGTAACAGCTGTGGTGCAGGGGCTCTTGTCTATTGATTTTAGCGCGCCCTTTTCAGTATCGGGGTAAGCTGACGCCCCCCCCCCTTTGAAATGTCGACGTCATCAGAAAAGGGGGTCTCGGGATAGACTTGTCAAGATTGATGTCTTGTGTGTTAATCATTGTCAGTCTATCTCCTTATAAACTGCAAGAGAATGTTTATTAACAGGAAATCGAGACTTTTGTTCTGAGTGTAAAGGTTGATACTGTGTAGTTTAGAGTTAGTGTATTGATGGTATAGAAATCAGGGAGTGAGAGTCATTAATCAAATGTAGAGTTACATAGTTATTGTAGATTAGAAGCTGAGTCGGAGATCTATGGTACTTAACGAGAAGCCCGCCAGGATTAATTTCTAATGTACGCTACATCAGAAGGACATTATAATTCAAATACCTATTTACTCAGTAATATCCTATTTATATACTGAATTTATTAGTGCTTAGAGCAGTAAAAGATGTAATTCAATTACAAACAGTTCAATATTAGGATTATTTCGAATCAATGCGTTAAACTAAATTTAAATCTGCAATGTTTTTAAATAGATAAGTTCACAAAAATAATATAAATTCGGGATTAACATAGAGTGCTCCATAGAGTAACAAAGTGGTTTTCAAACCTTAGAAACTCATAGAACCCCTGAAACTATGAAGTGTTTCTAGGGAAGCCCATCCAAAAGACCGTTGAAAGAAAGTATTTTAAAGTATCCAACTTCTGTAAAATCGTGATTTTTTCAAAAATTGACACACACACACACACACACATTTTTAGTATTTTAAGTTATAGGCTATCTTATTAGCTTCATAAAAATATAAAGTTTTTTATTTTCCATTCACTAGCTCAAAAACTACAATTGTTTTATTAAAAACAGGTACCATAACTTTAAACAAGATGTCAAACTTTAAAATGCGTTTGTCTTGAAATGTGTTAATTTTTAGAAAATGCTGAAGCAGGGACAGAAAGATTGCTCAAAAAGTTCTAAGAATTACTTACTGAATTTTTTTGCATTTGTTCTGTATAATAGTAGAAGTGTCAATCACTATACTTTAAAGAGATATTTTAGTTTTTGTAAAAAAATTCAAATATCTCTTATCCTGAAGGTCATTTAAAAAATGAATGGCAAAGTAACACACAAAGAATGAAAAATTGAGAATCTTTTAATAAACTTTTGGTACAGAATAAGCCCCATTTATGTAATTTTTTGTAAATTTTATCAATTTTTTTTTCATTTTGGTAATAATATTTAATTTTTCTCTTCTTAATTTTAGTATATTTTTAAAAAATGTACTGAATATAAATCTAAAAACCACAAAAAAAATCTCCACTTCTTTTTTTAAAAAAAAAGTTTTTGCAAGTAGTCACATACCTTAAAATAATATTTAAAGTACATCTACATGTTATATATATGGGTACTTTAATTAAAAACAATTAAAAATACTGTGTGTTTTAATTAAATTTTTTAACAATATTAATATAATTTACTCATTAATTCGTACTCTAGGTATCAACTACTATTGCATTATATTTAATAACTGAGATATGTGTGTTTTTCCTTTTTTTTTATACAAAATATAGAAGTCGATGTATTCTGAAGCTACCTGCAATCGCATTTCATATTCTGCATTAAATTTGCTTCTTCATTTTTGTTTTTGTCACCACATATACTTTGAGAAATATTCTTAACTTAAATACATCATTTAGAATGGAAATAAACTGTTTATAAATGTGTGAGAGGAAATTTTTGTGTATTTTCCAATTTTTTGAAACCTGCTTAAATTTAAGCTTTAGTGTCAAATCTGTTCATGTGTCGATAAGTTATTCTTCCTTCTTTATTAGCAAGCCTTCTAATATATCTACCAATGCTTGAAGCTCGTGAGTTTTATGAAATTTAAGATTTTATCTTATGCATAAAATGTTTATTTATTATTATTATTAAAAGAAAACTAACTGCCTTAAAGATTTTGACCTTTTTTAAAAAATCTAAGTTTGAGTCAAATTTTGACACTTTACTTAAGAAAATAAGGATGTTTGTCAAATTTCCAGGAATCCCAGATTGAAGATATCTAGATTAACACGTCGAGTATTTTTCCCGAATTTCAAAAACTTAGAATATAAAACTATGACATATGCAAAAAGAGTTGTCATTGACAGATATAAACTGTTTCTTAAAAACCATTCATGTGAATGTTAAATTAGAGTTGGACTAACCTTGCACTTTGAAACTACACGAGGGATTTTAGTGCAATGTCCGAGGACACTGCTGACCCAAAAGGGCTTAGAGATACAAACAAACGTCCGTGGAAGCAATCACAGCTACAGTCAGTTTTTATTGAGCAAAAATATTTTAGTTTTTTAACAGAAATTTACTGACTGATTTTAACAGAACTTGTTTAAATAGGAATTACATAATTTCTTCAAATAAGTTACATAGTTTCAAATCACAAAAGTACGTGAATCATACAGAAAATACTGACAAAGGAAAATAAGAGGCAAGAGAAAAACACTGCATTTAAATTTGTTATTTGCAATACAAAGGTATATACACTGCTGGCCACCAAAAATGCAACACCCTGAAGAAAGCACGCATATAATATGAAATTTACAACATGCATTAGCGGAGGTGAGATTTGCAAATGATTAGAATTTCAGAGCAGACATACATCACGCACGCCTGTGGCACCACCTCAAAGCGCTAGATAAGGCTTGGAGATTTCGACGATTTCAAGTTCGGCAATTGTATTTTTCTTGTGGTTTTTTTCAAAAAACAATCAGTTATATCTCGTAGAAAACAGCGATCAGCTTTTGATCAAGTATCCGAGTTCGACAGAGGAAGGATAATGACGTACCGAGATTGTGGATTACCTTTCAGGGAAATCGGTAGTCGTGTTGGACGAAACCAAAGAACTGTAATGCGGATATGTGACCGTTGGATGCAGGAGGGTACGACGGACCGACGTGGTCGATCGCATCCACCTCAGTGCACCACTTCACGTGAGGACAGCCAAATTATGCGCATGACAGTGACGGATCGCTCAGTCATATTACAAACCATAGCACAGCACATTGAGTCTGTAACGCATCATTCGGTGTCTGCGCGTACCATTCAACGCCGTTTACAGCAGAGTGGTGTGTCCACAAGACGTCTATTGCTTGGTCTACCCTTAACGCAGAACCAAAGACGTCTCCGCCTCCAATGGTGCGATGAAAGAAGGATGTGGGCGGCAGAATGGAATGAAGTTGCGTTTACTGACGAGTCACGCATCTGTCTGCAACAGCACGTTGGTCGGATTCGAGTCTGGAGACACCTTGGAGAGAGGATGCTGAACAGCTGCGTTATGCACCGCCATACTGGTCCTGCACCAGGTATTATGGTATTGGGTGGTATTGGATATCACTTTGGCACTCCTGTAGTACGCATTGCCGGTACTTTAAAGAGCCAGCGCTACATTTCCGAGGTGTTGGGGCCAGTTGCACTCCCTTACATTCAGGGCTTGGTCACAGCCACATTTCTACAAGATAATGCGCAACCACACGTGGCACGCATTGCCCAAAGGTTCTTCGTCAATCACCAAATTGAATTGCTTCCCTGGCCGGCTCGCTCTCCGGATCTTTCGCCGATAGAAAACATGTGGTCCATGGTTGCCCAACGATTGACCCAAATTACACCCCCAGCTGCCACACCAGATCAACTTTGGCAACGTGTGGAAGCTGCCTGGTCTGCTGTACCCCAACAACACATCCAAAGTTTCTTTGAATCAATGCTGAGGCGTGTGGCAGCGGTGTTATCCAACAATGGCGGCTACTCTGGCTACTGATTCTGGCATGAACCACACTTCACAGAAGTCTATAAATTTAATCATTTGATACTTCGTCAACATGTTATCTACAAAATAAATTTTGTTGTGCGGTCTCTTGTCTTTCTTGGTGTTGCATTTACTGTGGCCAGCAGTGTAGTTGATACAAAAATAAACACAATAAGACATGTTAATAATAAAAAGAAATATCAACAAAATTTATCAAATAATACAATAAGATTTTTAATTTGTTTAATGACGTCATAGCTCCCCCTTTCTATATTCCTCTTTTCTTGCCAATTGAAACAAATAATAGTTCTAGGCAATGATTCATCTTAAGAATTTAGAATTAATAAATACATTCCACATACATATACCAGCATATACACATACAAACCACAAAACTTGTGACGGATCTATGCGGTTCCTTCTACTAACCCCTTGGGGATTCCTTTTGGGCCATCATTTGTTCAACCAACTTTCTCCGAGGGCAGAAAGCGTGATTATGCAAATTACTTTTAATATATATATTCTGTATTCGCGAGTTTAAGAATTAGTGAAGTGAGAATTGAAGGTTAGTGAAGTGAGGATCGCTTGGATGTGAAGTGAATAGTTTAGAAGTTTAATAAATCGGCAGAAAAACGTGTACGCAAACAGTGTACGAAGCGGGAAGTTAGAATCTTAAAGAAGCGCTTAGTTCACCTGTTGGAGCCGTGTTAACATAATTACAAGGATAAGACCACAAATTTCAAGTGCTGTGATATTATTTCAAGTTAGAGAGTTAAATTATTAGCACGGTCCTAAATTAATCAAGCCTTACATAAGTTATCGTAAGGGTATAGATTTGTATGATCAGATATATTATCCCCACGCCATCTTGTCTCACCTTCGTAATCTGACTGATCATATTTATCCTATTTAGAGTAGTATTTGTGTCTGAGTTGATTATAGTGATATATAAATAATTGAAGTTCATTATATCTTCTGATCATTTAGTGCCTCCTACACCTCTTTTCGGGCTACAGGGAAGAAGGGATGTAAACTGTTTGAAATAGCAAGGAACAGAGAATTAATTATACATGGAACGTTTAAAAAGGAAATATTCAAATAAAACACATTATAAAACTAGATGTACATAGAACTGAACTGTAGTACCAGAGATTACGAGCAAAAAACAAAAGGGGAGAGAGAGGATTAGCTTTAAAAAAAACCCCTTTAAAAAAAATGGCACAATTCTTGTTTCAAACTTAGAAATGTGATTGGCTGATTTCTTTGTTTTCTAGAAGTCCTACCGAAGCTTCCGTGCAAATTAATTGGGATAAAATACAATTTAAGAATAGCATTTGTTCTACCTTTGTATATCCCTTTTATGCCCGTATTATTTGCATGTCTTCTACATTGCTAATTCATTTAATCAAGGTTTATGGATGAGGCAAACTTTACTTCCATCGAATGCTTTTTTTATGGTATTGCATTTTGAAAGATGAGCAATGTGTATTTTTAAACTGTATGAAACAAAAGATTTCAAAAGTGAATAAGCTTAACATTTGTAATTTTTTTCTATCCATAGAATATTTTTTTATATTTATAAGATATACATTTAATTTTTAAGACTAATAATCTTTTTTGAAAATACATGATCTCAATTGGGAACAACAAATGACAAATAAGCTTAAAAGCTATATTTGGTCAATATTGGCTTGGCAGAATTAACATTTATAGATGAAAGATAACTGAGCTTTCAAATAATAGCTATATTTCTGTAAATAATGGAAAAATTTGCCGAACATCGTACAAATGATCATTTTTATCCCGTTTCAGAGAGCACAGCTAAAAAATTCATAGAAATGTAAAAAAAAAAGAATCCATCACTCAAAATTATTTATACATTTAAAACTATTTTCATTATTAAAATACGGCATCAATTTAGATTATACACTCTGCCTCAAAAATATATACATCCAGAAGGAAGCGAGCTAGTATCACGAAACTTAACAGGTATGTGTTGTAGGAGGAAACCCGCAAAGTATTGCAAATTCAGAAGAACATACTGTTTAATTAAGAAGATACGGCATGAAAAATGTTACAAATCAGTAGGTAATACGGCAGTGTACACATGGCAGCTATATATGACCGAAATACGCGTGACATCGAATGAATTAGATTCGGTACGACTCTTTGCAGAATATTATGAAATAATCTTGGTAACTAGGCAGTTAATTCACCAATATGACGGGATGGCGACAATTGTCTTCCAAACACGTCCCAGACCTTCAATAATGTTGTGAGTTCTGGTGACCTGGCAGGCCATGTTAAAAAAGTCATATCCTTAAAGACATTGTCGTGAGAGTCGCGTAGTATGTGGGCAAAAGTAGTTTTGCTGATAAATGGCACTGTGCAACTTGATAGCATAGACAGTACAACTGTCGTTAAAATCTCGTCCATGTAACTGTGTGCCGTCAAAGTACGTTGAAGGATAACTAGAGATGATCGTGTGTCCCAACAAATAGCTCCCCACACTGTCACACCATTTGTAGTCGGCATATCCCTCTTGACCACAAATGTCGGATCGGACTGGTAGCCTGGACGCTTCCACACTTATATGCGCTGGTCATAAGCATTAAAACTGAATCGGGATTCATTGCTGAAGATCACTTGACTCAAGTTAATCACATTCCAGCTTGTCCGAAGTGGGCAAAAATCCAATTGACACTGTCTATAATGGGGTTAGTGGTAGTCGTTTTAATGGTCTTCGGGTCCTTATACTGGAATCGGCCAAACATCTTCAATTGTTTTCCCTTGATACCACTAGATGTCTGGAACGTAGTAAATGGCGTCGAACCGATTAAACGACCATTTGGGTAAGGACGGGGTCACTCTTATGATTGCGCAATCATCGCTTGTATTTGTGTTCCTGAGATGCCCTGACCCTCTTCAATGGCAGACTATCCCTTTTGTGATCCCTTGCTGTCAATTTCGAGCAATTACCATATCACTCCCACTGAGGTGACCACCGATACGCCTGTTCGAACGACTTGCTTCTTTGAGGCCCCCTTTCAAAGTCCGGCAATTGTTCGTCCTGTCACTCACTGGTTAAGACTCGGATGCATCCCTAGTCACAATACTGCCCATCCAAGTCAACAGATTAGTTTGAATTAACCTTCTGGTACGAGCAATCATGCTTTTAAACTCTCCTAGTTGCGGTACTCATATGCGCATATCGAGCATACCCTTGTCTCATTGGAGTCAAAAGTTTGATCATTTGCATATTTCTTACCTGGCTACATTCCTGCCAAGTTTCGTGATAGTAGTTCGATTTCTTCTGGGTGCATATATTATTTGTGGCAGAGTGTATTAAACAGGAACACACTGAAAATAATTTATTAAACTTTCATATTCACAAAGGGTAGTTCCATAAATTTTATAGTACAATTTGTCTCATTTTTTATGTCTAATATTTTACCTTTTACCTGTCTAATCTTTACCTTACTTAGACTTTCTTACCGATACTATAAGACATTTAAATAATTTAAATTCAAGATTGCAAGAAAACGATGTTCTTTTCCAATCCTGATTCAACTTATATCTTCTTTCATGAACACACGTTTGCTTTTTGTCTCGATTTAGGAGAAAAAAAGAAAAACTGATGCCCACACCTGAAACAAACCGATTTTGTTAGCATCTTCAAGAACTAATACTAATCCTAATTAGTAGATGGCTCAGTAAAAAATCTACTAATTGAAAATCCACATTAAGAAAGTACTGCTTGTTTAATACGTTTTTTTTTTTACTTCGGATTGGTGATTTACCATTGCAAATCTAGTACATTCGCCGGGAAATGGTATCTCTTTCTAGCGCGGGCATCTTATAGGCGGATACCAATCACGGCAGGTAATTTTGAGGCCCAGTTTCCTCCACATATGAAGGCACCTGAGCTCTGACAATGTGAACCTTTACTAAGAATTAATTTTGCCGAAAGCACCCACGCCAAACAGACCGCAATCTTTTACATGCCATATAATCATACGACATGGCTGCTGTCGATTTTCTGCATCATAAAAATCCCCCGACTTGGACTGGGGTCGAGCCCACAACCTTAGGTGTAGAAGGTCAGCGATAAACCAACCACACCACCCAGTCAGCATATATCTGAACTAAGGCATTACAATGTAAACCGTGCAAAAATGAAATAATTTGAAATGTATTTGGATCTGAATTTGGTTTGTAATCGGATTCGGATTATCTGAATTAAATGAAATATTGCATTACATTACGAGTAGAACAAATGCATGGAATCAATTTAACCTATTTTAATTTTGCCATCTTATTAATCGAAACGAGACCGTGACGCACTCCAGACAATGAGCACTCAGCTATGTAGACTTCACTTGAGATACGGGATTCTTGAAATTAGAATTTTGTGTCGTTTGATATGTCTGTGGTGGCTCTAATGATTACTAAAATGAACTGAAATTTGACATTGAAACTAATCTTTTTGCACTTTTAAAATATTTTATTTCGTTTCATGTTACCGCTTAGAATTCTGTAGCCTTACAACACTTCATAAATATTTTTAGTTTAGATTTCGGTGCTGCATCTGACCACCAATAACTCCAGAAAGCCAACATCTTCACTGATTTTTCCGTTATTGTATTTTTATGAGATAATATTACTGATGCTACTTTTTTTAAACATTATTTTCTTCTAGTTATTGTTTTACGCTCTTTGGTGTTGTAAGTATTGTATATCATTAAAGATTTAATATGTAGGACTGATTCACGTCAAATATTTCGATTTTCAAGTTTCCCTCACTGATGTGGTTTTGAGCCAAGAGAATGGGGTATCAATTGAGGTGTGTGCTCATAATTTGACCGCAGCTTAAAATTACGGAGTCCTTTGGCAATAACGTTTGTTTTGCATCAATAAACAATCAATCGTGCAAATATTGTGATAATAATTGCAATATCTCTGAAAAATATCTCATTTTATGGATTCTACATAAATTTCATTAAAGCTAAATTTGCATGTTACTTTTTTTAATTAATGCACTTGTTCTTTATTTTAACCTTCACCTACTTAAAAATTTTTTTTGATTGACCAGTACGATGTATGACCCCTATTATCCCTAAACAATTTCTCATACGATCTTCCTTTCGAAACATTTACAATTGTTACATTCCGAAAAAAAATTATCTACAAACAATTCTACTGACACCATTTCTAGCACCTAATCTGGTCATTAGTTAAAAAAAAAAAATACTACAAAACTAGAATCGAAGCTTTTTCATGATCCAAACAAAAGTTTCTGTACACAACAAAACCCAAACCTATGACACGATCAGCGACTGATGTCCCCGATAGTTATTTTTTTCACTCCAAGATAGAAGAAGAATTATTGAAAAGAATAAGCTCATTGGACATCCCATCCAAACATTTCATGCCTTTTCCCAACCCCTACCCCCATCCGAACATTCCAGAAATCGATCTGGTAAGGAGAACAATGGGCAGAATGGTCAATAGCCGGGGTCTTTTCTCTTTAATGGGCCGATGCCCGATAAGATCTTGGACCCAAACGACGGGTGTAGGAATGCAGGGCTTGATAGCGATATTGGTAGTTGCCTTAGTGAGCGTCGAAAGCTCGTAAATTGGTCGACGCCAAGATAGAATGAATGATGGTCTTTGTTCTATTGCCAGTTCTCGAAAAGAGCCCAGGACGTCATAAGCAGCGGAGATTGAGGATAAACAATGAAATGATTTGCATTTATTTAAATAAAGGCGACTGCAGAGTTATAATTAGGGATTGTTTCGGGCGTCTAGACTAAGAGACGCTGAGTAATTATTCTTGCTAAATGAGACTTGCCCGTACGGTTTTAATCGAGAAGAGGAGCTAGAATTTCGTCATTTCGTAATGAAGTTGTGTGATAGTGTGTCTATTGTGTAGGAGTTTTAATACTGTGTTGTGTGCTTCGTTGCTTGATTAATTTACTTTAAACTTAAGCTTTTGCTGACTTATAGTGTGGTGATGGAAGAAGGTTTTAATTAAGAACTATTCGAAATTAAAATAATATACTCTGCGTAAGTTTCTGTGGATTTTTGAGATGGACTGTGAAAATTTTCACGTTCGGAAATGAAGTGTTTTAGAATTTTAAGTCGGAGTAATTTGCGTTGTGTCAAAATTTCTCTACATATTATTATAGCACTACATATATCTGTGAAACCTGATAGTAAAAATAGCATTGCTGTTTCATTTGTTTGAAATATTTTTGGAATTTTTTTTAAAAATAATTTATATTTGTTGTTAAAGTAAATTAAAATCTCTCTGTAAAAAAAAATAATGTAATGTAATGATTAATCATGAAAGAAGGATTTAAAAATGGGGTATATAATTCCGAAATATTTTATTAGAAGATATTTGTAACAAGAAGACAGAAATTGAAAATCAAAACTTCAAGTAATAGGGGTATAATTTAATTTTATTTATCGATCAGACTTACATTAATAACTTTTTTCACTCTTGACTACTTTAGATATTAATTTTAGCACAAAATGTATTTTTACTATTTCCTTGCGAAAAACTATTAATTTTTTCTCAGAATTATAGTATTATTAAGTTTTTTTGCCTGATTATATATTATGCTTACATCTTATTTTTTCTTGAAAATGAAATGTTTATTATTATGCGATTTATTTGTATAATCAGATGCTTAAATTTCGTTTTAAAATTTTTTTTTGTTGTATACAGATTAGAAAATATTTAATAATGATATAAAGTTTTTCGTAAAAATATACTGCATACATTGTTCTTTATTTCTCGGTTTAATTTTTTCATGTTACTTAGTTTCCATTTCTAACTATGAGAAATAACTAATGATATTTTATGCTATGCTATAGGATTAAACTTCTTGTCAATTTAACACTGGCTCTACCATTGATCGAAAATCGGAACACGTTATTACTTTCTCATTGATATTTAATTTTATTATTTTTATTTGTTCTACTAATAGTGAGCATTATGCTTTGAAAATAAGTTTTTTTTAAAGTAAAAATAAACCACATTACGTATTTTTAATACAGCTTTCAATTGTAATAGTAAACATGATAAAACTGTGGTGATAAAATTTACTTTTCAAAAATGCTTTGGAAACTTTGGTTAATTATAAATTTGATAATTTTTCTTTGAATGTTTCGGTTGAATACACTGAAATTTTACGTATTATAATTTTATAATTAATTATGATCTTTCTGATCCTAATCGTAGCTGAATTTTTCCATAGAACTTTATCACTTTATAAACCGTATCACTTTTCGTATCATTTTAGAAACTAGGAGGAAAATTGTGAATGAAATTTTGTGACATTTCTTTTTATAATTAAAACTGGTAATATCTTGTAAAAACAAATAGATCAATTATAATGTTTCAGTATATTTTTTTACTATAGCAAATAAAGATAAAATTTATTATTGTTACAGAGAAACTCCCCTTTTCAAATTTTTCTACTCTTGTAGCGATTTAACATCACTGGCATACACCATTTTTTCGCGCAGTACATCCCATATCTCGTCCCATTCCAGTCAATGGTCCATAAATGTTTTGTTAACCCACGGGTCAACTGCTAACTGACCAGCGGGCGAGGCTTAATCCAGGATATCCGCCTTGTAGCAGATAAGAGCGTCTGCCTGCGATGATGAACATCGTAAAGGTTCGTAATCTCTCCGTTTCTAGGCTACAAGATTCGAGCTATTATTGCGACCAGAGATAGGCGCTATTGTTCCCTTTCTTCCTTTTTTGCCGCCATCTTGTTGATGGGAATTGCAGTTGGCGATAAAATTATGCGACCAAATGATTTATAACGGAATTTCGAATACTAGAAGAGTAAAGGAACTAGTCAGGAGTCTAGTGGTTTAATGCTGAGTAATTCTGTTTTATCTCTGCTTTATGTGATCATATAAACTGTTATAATATCTGTGCCAGTGTACTTTATGAACCGTAATAATTTGTGTTCATCAAATGTTAAAAACTGAAAAAGGAAATTAAATAGAGTATTATATTATGATCTGTATATTCATTCTTAAAACCATTCGTAAAAATTTTATATATTATAAAAGATAAAGCGAAAAATTTCATTTCGCTTTATCTTTTTTTTCTATTTTTAATTTTATAAGGAATTAATATTCCTTCTTCCCTCTAACCCGGATAGATGTGTGAGAGGAAGTAATTGATCAGACGACATGTTTCACTATAATTGTTTATTTGTCACAATATTGAACACAAACACAATAACAATCCAATTAAGATACATTTGATCAACACTTAGAAGACTGAGGTGAGACAAGATAGCGTGGGGATTATATATACGATCATTTAAATATATTCCTACGATAGCTTATACAAGCTCGTTTTACTTCGGACTTGCGGCTAACAATTTAACTCTTTAACTTCTACTTAAAATATGAGCACAGTACCTGAACTTTTGCAATTCTTTATCCGTTAGACGAAGCCTTGAACACTAATAGTTGACTTGAGCACTTCTTAGAGATTCCCACTTCACACGTCCTACACTGTTTACGTACTACGGTCGGATTGCTCGCTTCTCATTAATTCACTTCATATCCGAACTATCCTCCTTCAGTAAACCTCAATTCTCACTTTACTGATCTTCGATTCTCATTTCTCTAAATCTCGCGAATACAGAATATATACACTAAACTTAATTTGCATAATCACGTTTTCTTGTCTTCGGTGAAAGTTCGTTGAAAGAATTATTGGCCTAAAGGAATTCTAAGGTGTTTAGTAAGAGAACGCGTATAGACCAGTCGCAATTTTTAGTTCAATTTCAGTACATTTGATAGAATATTCCTCTTTAACTCTCGATTAACTATTCACAGATTTATCGAGTTTCTCACCTACACTTAAATCCAAAATTGCTGACCTCTCTGATCAGCCACATAATCCCAGAAGCTCCAATCGATTCTTAAACTTTCTTTCTTTTTATTAATTTACAATCGTTTTATTTTAAATATTATTTATTAAAAAGGGTGGTTTTTTAAATCGCATTAATGTCAACTAAAATGTCATGAAAAGAGAGGAAGGTCGGAAGAACTAAGTGCTTCCCCATCCCACTAAACTACATTTACTACATATTCATCTAATATTGCGAATGATTTCACACCTTTTGGGATTTATAAAATAATGGAGGAAAATTGAGGTTATATTGGGAGAAAATATTTGATGAAGACTGAAATTTAACTATAATGTTTAATTTACGTCCGATAGTCATCCAGAAAATAAAGATCGGTTAGTTACACAATATGAAAAGCACAATAATTATTTAACGGGAAAAAATTTTATATGTCTGAGGCTTCCGTTTCTTCTTTACATAATCATCGCTTATAATTAAACATTTATTGCATCTTTTCACGCGAGCCTCAAAATACCCATGTTATACTCTTCTGCCGCTAGTGCATTAAGTCATGTGTTCAATGAATATCGTTTTGGTGAAAATATGAAAAATTAGTGAGAGCCATCTGGAATATTAGATGAAGAGATTCAACATGAATTGTGTTTCATAACAACAATGCTTGTCGTAACAGTACTGTTACGACTCAATAAATGCTGAATCAATTCGGTTTGGATGTTTTTAACAATCCAGCTTACATCCCGGACCTTGCTCCTAGCGATTACCATCTTTTCCCTAAGCTTACTGAGTTTCTAAGCGGAAAACGTTTTGGAAACAATGAGGAGTCTGAGAATGCAAGAAACACCTGGCTTGATGCACTTGTAGTACCATTTTGGAATTGTCACTAAATGGGCGATCTTTTTAAATAATTTTCTTGGGGTAGTATGTAATATTTTCTTTTTAATGTAGCGCCAAAGTTAGGTGACATCATTTTTTCAAACCGGCTCAAACTATGTTACTTTAACTCAATCAGCAAAGGTTTTTGTCTAATTGTGATGAAGCATGGCTATGAAAGATTAAAAGTAGTAAAAACATCATCATGAAATTGTGGAATTTGCGGTAACAGTACCTAATGATGGGATGGAAGATATCAACAGAGGTGTTTTTAAAAAGAAGTTCTGCAAATAAAAAAAATTTGTATGATGGGTATGCATAGGAAAGACTAACCGTTGTACCATTTTGAAATGGGGCAACCTTTAAGAAACTTCCCTGGGGTTGTTTGTGCAATAGTTTTCTTTTTATGGAGAGTCAAAGTTAAGTGACATCGTTTCTCAAATCCCGACACACACAAATTATGTTAATTTTAACAAAACCAGCAGTCTTTTGTTCGAGTTGTGTGACTGTGACTAATAGTCCGTCTATATAAAGGGAAAAATCATCGTAAAATTGTGAAATTTGTAGTCACAGTAGCTAATAATGTTATACGTCAATTTTAAGTGTCAAAATTAAGTGTCAATTTTCAACACTTTCAAAAATGTGCTCGTTCTCATTTAGCCAAATGTAGGGAGATTTTTTTTATTTTTCCCAGAACAGATATCACCCCATCATCCTGAGCTCCATTATCGTCAAGTATCTTGACACCCTGTATAAACATTGTCTTTGTAGCCCCTCCCCTTGTCTAATCTCGGACCAGGCTAAAAGTGTGTGAGGAAGTGAAGGACGTCTCAACATGATCCTTTTTAAATATTTATTCAGCACATTGACACAGACAAAATTCAAATAACCAATTAGGTTGAGATGTTTCCCAAGAAATAGCAGGGGGTTTGCAACGAGGGTCACGAGTTCGGAGAATACTTCTATTCAATTGATCCACCTTTTATGAATCAATCTTCTACTTTAATAAATGATTTACTCTGTAGCTATGTGACTAATTGTCACTTAAATCTCGTTAACAATTTAAAGTCCAAAACGCGCTATCAATATGACTAATACCTGATCTGTAGGTATTCTTCCCATCTTCTACTTCTTAATATTTCAATCTCCTGGCAACTTCAACTAAGCATCAATTCTCCTCTATCTATCTCCTTTACTAGCAAGCAGACCTATACCATGTATAATAGACCTAATCTGCATATAACGGTTTCTTCTTCAGTAAGGGTTGTTATTATTCATAGCTCAAAGATTTTCCAAGAGGGTTAATATAAGGATACGTATAGATCTGTCACATTCTTTTTAATAAATATTGCATTCCTTTTTATTTCGTGTAACTAAATGGTGTTTCCATTTTGGATAAACCTCATAAATATACCATGGAATTATTAAAACATATGAATATTGTATCTCAAATGTTACAAAATGAACATAAGAAGTGAAGACCAGACAAAGAATTGTAAAAAAATGAGTAATGGGTCAGTAAATAAATTACAGAGCACAAGTTTATTTTTATATATTTATGATGTATGACCCTTTATTACCTAAATTATATTTCCTATAATCCATTCCTTCAGGAATCAAATGTGAAGTACCCTGAGTTGCCTTTTTAATTCTTGTACTTGCCCCAACATCATTTCTTTCTTCTTTTCCTGTATTAATTGAATTTAGTCTAGACTCTAGGCACGCAATTTTTTTTAATCTAACAATCGTTTGGTATTTTTAAGACTACAATCCCCTTAACCAATCAGTAAAATAAGTATCCAGGATCTGAACAAAAAAAGGTAAAAAGAACACACAAGAAAGAATAGAAATAACGAGAAGGATTGTTATGGTATGCCGCAGGTGTATCACTGGTATTTATATAAAATAGATAAGTTTTTTGACGGTAAGCAGGATTAAACGTACAAATTAAGAGGACACAATACAATTCAATTGAAAAAAATCGGTTAAAAATTAAGTTATTTAGCCTAAATTATTCTTTGTACAATTTTATATAATTTCACGAAGTTCAAAAGCTCTAAGTGCAAACAATCCAGGAGTTATGATATTGTTTATGTTCATTTTTATTCTCTTGTTGTCTACTCTAAAATTGTAAATTTTGCTAAAAGTGACAACTTTTTTTTATGATTTTATCTTATAGGTAATTTAATTAACTTTATAAAAATACCAACTTAATTATTTTCCGTTCACTAGAACAAAAACCACAAGCGTTTTAGTAAAAGCAGATGCCATTACTTTACGCGAGATGTCATACTTTGAAAAGCGTTTTACTCGAAATGTGTTTTTTTTAAATGCTCAAACGGGGACAGAGCCGCGATTGCTAAAAAAGTTTTAAAAAAAATTAACTTACATTTTTTGTGTATGTTTTGTATAATAGTAGAAGCGTTTTAACCGTCAGATTTATCAATCACTGTTTTATTTCAAAATTTACAGTCCCTTATCTTAATATAATAACTTTTAAAGCAATTTAACATAATAACTGATATAAAGTACTCTAGTTTTTATAAAAATTAAAATATCTCTTATCCTGAAGGTCATTTCAAAAATAAATAACATAGCAACACATCAGAATTAAAAAATTGAAAATTTATTTATAAACTTTTGGTACAGAATGGGCCCCTTTTATGTTACTTTATGTAAATTTTTTACCATTTTTTTTTCCATTTTAATGCTAATAGTTCTTTTTCTGTTCTTAATTTTAGCATATTTTTCTTAAAATGTGCTAAAAAAATCTGCAAACAACAAAAAAATCACCATATCTCCCTTTTTTTTAAAAAAAAAAAGTTATCGCAAGTAGTCGGATACCTTAATGGCAAATGAAAACTTTAAGCTGATTTATCTCAGAAAGAAAAAATATTTTGTTTACTTCAGTTTTAAATTCTAAGGGTTTTTTTTTTCTATAATGTGGTAAATGTGTTTGGATATTTTTTCTAATAATTTCTATATAGATGTAACAAAAATGGGTATGCATTTTTGAATCAAAGCAATACTTATTTTCTAAAAACTAATTGAATTTATAATTTATATATTTGTAAGGAATTTTCAATAAGCTTTGATAGGTAAATTATTTTACGAATATCAATCATGTTATCTGCAAACCCATACCAACTTTTGTTATATATAATTAGTTCAATGTACTTGTATAAATCAGATTTCATGAGTGTATGCCAATAATTGTGTGACAGATCTGTACGCGTCTATATCTAACCCATTGGGGACTTTCTGGGGGCAATAATTTTCCCAACCAACTTTCACTGAAGAAAGGAGACGTGATTATGCACAAATTAAGTATATTATATAAATTCTGTATTCGCGAGTTTTGAGAGTTAGTTGGTGAGTGGAGGATCATGATTTGATTTAGTGCAATCTTAGTTTATCAATTGAAGAAGTCTAACAGAGGATCATTCGACGGTGATTAAATCCGGATAAGGATTGCATTCAAGGCCTCAACTGGAGGAGTTAATTTCATAAAAATACAGGTATCGTGATTCTTGTTTAAATAGAATTTAGCTTATTAGTGCGCGACGTAGTTTATATTGAGCTTGTATAAGTTGCCGTGGAATCAGTTGAGGGTCCGTAATATTATCCCCAAGCTAACGAGTCTCACCTTCGCGTTTTGCTATCTGATCATTTATTGTAATTAGATTATCATTGTGCTTGCTTGATATTTTGTGTCAATAAAATAATTAGAGTGAATCATATCGACTGATTATTCAGTTCCTCCCACACATCTAGCCGGGTCCCAGAGTAGACAAGGGGGCTTAGAGGAAAGCAGGAACCGACAAGCATTACAATTGCAGGAACAGTTCCATTTAAAATCACTTCATAAATTTTAAAAAATTTTCTTATCAAATTAAATGCTTAGATTTTAGTGGTTATTTTAGAGTATAAAAGCTGTTTTACATAATGCTTTAGAGAGGCAATCAAAAAAATTTTGAAAACTGTTAAATCAGAGAATTTTGATAATTTGTACCCTCCCCCTTGTCGTCTTAATATTGCAATACTATATTGAACAACAATTTCCTATGCCCAGAGTAGCATAGAAGGGCTCAAATAAGGTTAACTTAATCAGATTTTCTGGTTATAAATTTTGATTCTCTAGTGCTAAGGGGGCCTGTTGATCTTCTGCGCCCAGGGACCGAAATGAACTTAAATCGGCTCTGTAACGACGTTCATTTGTGAATTTGAGTTTTTGTAGCTCAAAGTGCCAATTATATTGGAAGGGGGGAAAACCCTGAATTAGGGATGGTAGATCTGGCGGATAGCGAAATTTTACACACTGTTTCAGTCAAAATACATTATTGATCTATTGATTAAATTGTACTTTATAATTATTAATTTTACCCGAAAAATAAAAAAACCGGTAAAGAAAAATCAAATACTTGAAAAGTTCTCGTGAAAGTCGTTCTTCTCTCTCTCTCTTCCAACAATCTTTCTCGAAAATATTTCAAACTTTTACTTTATTAAACTATACCACGAATTAATTCCAACAAGCCCCGTAACACAAACCGAAGGATGTGTGCTATCATTAGAAAGGAAAGATACACGTGCCTGGGGAGTCTCGCAAAACTTTTCTATCTTCCCACTTTAATTAAATTCACTTCTTTATTACATTAGAATATCACGAGCCTGGTGTCTGAGAAATTTTTAGTTTCTTCGAGAAAAAGAAGGAAAAAAAAAGAGAATTAAAAAGGTTCTTTGGAATACAGAAGATAAATGTTCTGTCCCGAAGTGGCGTGGTGTACGTCTGTCTCTCACATTGTGTGGAGAACTTTTTGTTTGTTTCTCAAAAGCTGGTTTTTTTCCCTTTCTTTTGCAACTTAGAAACGGAGAGAAAGAAGGTATATATTTTTACAAAAGGAAAAGAGTAAGACACAAACATTATTCTTTAGTTTGTTTGTAGAAAAAAAATTCAGAAAGAAAAAGAATATGTGTCTCGAATTGCTAAATAGGAAACGTTGTAGAAATAATAATAAAGAAAAAAAGAAGAAAACAACTAGATGTGCAAACGGAAAAGAAAACACGATATAAAAAGTTCAAAAAGTTAAAATGAATTGTTTGGAGTATTATAATAGGTTTTCCTAATTTAAATGCATTATTTCTACATGATTTATTGTTTAAAAATATTTTAGCAGAACTAATTTTTCGTGGAATAAGAATTTAGCTATTACCTCCTGGTGTCTGTTATCAGGGGAAAACAAACTTTGTTTTTTGAATTAAGGAATGACAAATTATAGAAAAGTGCGAAACAATGTTAAAGTTGCAAATTAAATAATTACTTCTAATCCCGTACAAACTTTCATTGCATCGAAATCCTACTCTGTGTAGTATAATTTATGATATTTTAATCTAATAAGTAAAACCCTAAATGCAGTTATAATAAAAATGATTATTTGGAAAGAAAAATTGAGAGAGATAGTCTTCTAAATTACCTTAAGAAGTCTTCCTTATCCTCCTAACCCTCCGTTCGGCGAGCGAATCTCTCAGATGCATAGTAAAAATAATTTCGGTGCTGCGTTCACACGTTGGGTTGGAACACACCCGTCCTTCTTTTGTCTGGTTTTCGTCACTCTCCCTAAGATTCAGTATCAAGGACGAAGGCAAATTCTTTGTATTTCGGGCGACAGGAACCATTGAATCTGATAGATGCAGCGCGCCCAATAACGTCAGTTTTTATGACTTGTACTACTTTTCATTTTGATTTTGTTTTCCCTTGTAAAAAATTGTGTAGTTTTCGATTTTATTCGAAAATAATTCGAAACAAGTATTTTGTAAGTTCTGTATAATAGCTTTTTTTGCTGAGAGTTAAGATACATCTAAGGGATGCCGTGCGCCTAGCCAGTGACTGTACATTATTCAATCCTTAATGTAGCTGGAATAAACTCCTAAGATATCTATATGACAATCAAAATCACTCGGATCCTTGCGCACGTACCTAGGAAAACTAGGTCATGAATTTTTAAAAGAGCACCTGCTATAAGACGGTCTAAATGTAACTTTCACGTGCCTCGTCCATTTTGACTCCGGATTGAAGAAATATCTGATATATAACACTCCATTCAAGACGAAAACCCAATAGAAACATCACCAGGAACTTGGAAAAGAAGGCAATGTTACCTCATTCAAATGACATCAAGAAAAGATTAATAAAATTTTGTAATGTATTATGCAAAAACTACATGTGCCTTGAACAATGTAAGGTCATTCGTGAAGACTACAAAAAGACATATTACAATGTAAACAGTCTTGACACAGTGAGAACTAACATATATCTTTTTGATGATTTTTCGTTTAAATATCTCTTTGAATTTTTAATTCAATTTTAAATATTTTTTATATCAAATATATTTTAATGTCAAATTTCACCAATAAAATGAGTAAACCATCTTCAAACGTAAGTTTGAGGTGATGCATCTGAGAGATGCCGTGCGCTTATGGATGGAACTTTTTGAAGCATACCTAGCGGAAGGCTAATCTGAATCAGATTAGAATTCTGGGTTTATTCGCCTTCAGCACCCTCACCTACATCGGGTCTTTTGAACAGTTAGCCTTGAATCAAGGCAACACAACCGAGCTTCACACGTATTGTACTGTGTACAAACTCTCGTAGGAGAGGAGTGGCTTCACACGTATTGTGTGCGGCCGCGGTGGCCGAGTGGTCTAGGCATCGGATCATGACTAGCATGTCATGGGTTCGATCCTAGTACCACTGAAGACCCGCCGTGTAGGGGTGCGATGCACGTTAAATCTGTCGAGAGCTCAAACGTCCTCCCGTTGGTGTGGTGTGGTAGTTAGGAGAGGGGGTGCCAGCTCAGGTGTCGTCCACGTCACTTGACCATGGTTCAAAATTACGCGGACCGTCGCCAAAAGCCCTCGTGTTGCTAATCAGTGCGACGTTAATATTCTCTCACTCACTCACACGTATTGTACTGTGTACAAACTCTCGTAGGAGAGGAGTGGCTTCACACGTATTGTACTGTGTACAAACTCTGAAGTTTTAAAAAACCACATGGGAAACTTATAGACTCTAAGTAACCAGAAGTTAAACATGCCACAGCAGTTTGATCTTTTCTGCCCCGTCAAATTTTATAGCAATGCGGGGATTTTTTTACTATGACACCATGCGTGATTTTCTCCACGTAATATTGATGGAGTTTGCTTTTTGAGTATAATTCGAAGCAAGTAAAAGGATCCCCATTTATCTGATAATAACGATGCCATCTTTAGCCAGAACACAATTTTGTTTTTTGTCTCGATTTTGCAGAAAAAAAGAGAAACTGATGCCCACCTAAGACAACCCTATTTTGTAAGAATCTTCGAGAATTAATCCTAATGTAGATGACTCAATAAAACATCTATAAATGGAAAAGGCACCTTAAGAAAGTACTGACTGTTTAATACGTATTTAGAATGAAATTTTTCTGGTTATTCATTTTTATTTTATACCTAACCTAATTGATTGAAACTGAAAAGAAAATTTTAACAATAAAACTTCAGTTCGTACGTTTGTTTATTTATTATATTATCTTTAAATTTCCACTACTTAGACTTGCATAAAATATGTGCTATTTACGTAAAAAATTTCATAATAAGCCTATAAGTAACATTTTTTTTCACCTTTTCATATTATTTTGTTTGTTTTAAAAGTTTGAAGTGGCACGCTTATTTTTTTTTATCAAATAGTGGCACTCTTTCCAAAATGGTTGGCCACCTCTGTCTTAATGATTTGAAAGGAATAATTAAAAAGTTCGAAGAAACAGAGACACTGACAATGCCTAGGTAGAGGACACAGGCCTGTGTCAGAAGATGTGGTAATAGAAGTTGCAACCTTAATCATTGACAAATCATAGGGAACTATTGTTTCTATACAAATCACAGATAGTATGGAATATTCCTTTGTGGCATGTTGCGCACGGCCATAGGAAGTGTTCCAATGCACTCTAAGAATAGCGGCCATATTGAGCACGAAGTGAATGTAGTCAATGAAACTTAACATTCCACTGTTATTTTGTTATTTATCATTATTTTCTTTTGAAATGCACAGTGCCGCAAATACCCCTATCGGTGTATTTTGGAATTAATTGTTTTCCACGGAACCTTACTTCCCATGCTATCATTAGTTTCCATAACAAGTTTGGTGGTGTCATTGCGCTTGTTAGATCGAGCTACAGGTTGCTGAGAATAGTGTCAGTTAAAAAAAATTATCCAATGTGCTATTCCTTTTATATCATGTATTATCTAAAAGTAAATATATGTATAAAAATGTCAGTATTAAAAATAGCCTAAAAGTTAAATTAAATTAAAATTGAAATTTTAATGGGTATTTACTTAGAAATATAAAGAAATGGGCAAATAAATGGTTCTTGAATGCTTTGAATTAAAACTTTTAGATTTTCACATTCATGTGTATGGTTATTACTAAATCCGGATAAAAATTCCAAATGAACAGTCATATCACTAAAAGATAGAATCAGAAGAAATCTGAATTATATTGTGGATTTTTTTAATACTTTAAAAGTTTGTACTAAAAATGTATCATCATTTTTATTCCTAAAAAATTATTCATTGGAATAGCTCCTCCCATTGGTGTGGTGTGATAGTTAGGAGGGGGGGGGGGCTGCCAGCTCAGGTGCCGTCTTCGTCACTTGATCGTGAATCAAAATTACGAGGTCCGCCGCCAAACGCCCTCGTGTAGCTGAACAGTGCGACGTTAATATTCACTCACTCACTTATTCGAATAGCATGAATTAAAATTTTCTGCTTCTTTGAAATATGTTTTAAAATGAACATAATACTCAAATATTATATTAACTACAGTGGTATTATTTTTGTTAAATCCTATGATCGAAATTGTCACAAATACAAATGCATTTTATATTCGTTTTCCTTTGGTTATTTTAATGTCTTATTCTAAATGCTTCTCTGTTGTAAATTATGTCGTTTTTCAAAAGAATTTACAGAAAGAAATCGCTAAGTTTTTATGGCCTTGATATCATAGCCGACATTGTTTTTGTCGAATTGTCGATCAGTTGTGTCTCGGCTCCACTAAAGACACGCTGCGCAAGGAAGATTAAATCTGACAAGGCTCAAAGTCCTCACATTGGTGTGGTTGGAAATTTTGGAAAGTAAGGTGTAAGCTCAGGTGTTGGCCTCATCGTTTGACCGTGGTTCAAAGTCACGAGGTTTACCAATAGATCTAGCTTGACTTTTTAATTTCAACTTGATTAAATAAGCAATATCATTCCTTAAGGTTCTTGTGGATAATCTTTTTAAAGTTAATAGGAGTATAAATTTCAATAATTAGTATATTTTTTCGAGTTATTTGAACATTATAGAGCAATTCTACTCTTCAATTAATTAGGTAACTTGGAATTAAGGAAGTCTGAAAATTAATTTTTCATATTTAATTTTTACATTGTATTATTTTTTAAACTTTTTAAAAATATGTGTTACTTACAATTTTGATTAGGAAAAGCAATAGAGGAAGAATTTTAAGTTGATTATAAACATATTTTTTTAAAAAATGATGAATGATATTGAAGTTCGTGTTTTATTTCTCCTTAATAAATTCTTGGCTAGGAATAGTCTACAACAATTTTGTAATGTTTACATTTAATAAATATTTTTTTTTAAAAAAATTATGAAAATTTAATCAATGTTAGTCATTGCCAATTTTATTCCATTTCAAGTAATGTTCCTTTATTCAATATTGCATCATTAAGAGGACATGGAAGGGATTACACAATTTTTTTTAATTTAATGATTTTCATAATTTTTTTTTGTTGTCTCTTACGTGTATGTATGATGTAAAACAGATTGTGTGCTCAAAATTTCATAAAAAGCTGACCATTTAATTTTTAAGGGAAAAGTTTGAAACTTCTGAAAAGATTTTAAAACGCAACTTCTCCTACAAAAGCTACGTACATGTACGAAATTTGATTCACAAATACGTCAAACTATGTATAACAAAAGTTGTTATGGGTTTTACAATAACATAATTGGTATTCGTACAATTCTTCTTTTTATGATTGCTTATTGAAAATTACTTAAAAAATGTGTAAATTCTAAATTCAATTATTTTTAAGAAAATAAGTATTGCCTTCATTGAAAAATGCACATACCAGCTTTTATTTTATGTACTATTAGCAACAAGTGAAAATTTTTTCCAAGTATAAGGCGCAATAGATAAAAAGCCATAGCATTTTAAATGAAGACAATCTAGTTATTTTATCTTTTCGAGGTAAGTCAGTTTAAAGTTTTGATTTTCCATTGGAATTGATTTGCCAAATCTAAAAGTTGTCACAACTCTGCGTTTTTTAAACTTGTAGATTTCAAATTTTGTGTGTTTGTAGAAAAGTATATAAAAAAAAATTTAGTCTAAAAAAATTAGATTTGATTGTTTGACCGATTTTAGTCAATTGAATCGTACTGTGTGATGATACATTTTCTAGAAAACTCATTAATAAACCTTACTTCCCCATTAATAAACCTATTTTCAATTATTTTTATTTTTCTTCAATAATGCTTAATTCTCTTCATTGACTAATGTTTGGAAATATAGTACCAAACTCTTTCTGCAAAATTCTTTTACTAATGCTTCTAAAAACAACTGAATAAGTTAAGTAAATAAGGGCAATCTAAACATTTATAACATATATTTTTAATCATGTATATGTTGAATGAATTAAAAAACAATTTATTGCACAACAATTATGAATACAAATATACTTTCTGATATAAAGAAAAAAAATTAGAAGAATTTAAAAATCATATTGAATAATGTATATTATCTTGCTTATTTTAAACGGTATAAGTGCTAAATTTATATAAGAATCCAGGACAAGAAAGCCCTTTAATCCGATTGTTAAATATTTACGTTTTCGAAAAGAGAAAAGCTCCATTTTTCTCTAAATGGGATTGAACTTCTAAAAAAATCTTCCAGAGATTCTCCACAACTATTTTGCAAAAGAACGCTTGCTAATTACATTTACTTAAATTATAGCGCTCTTTCTTCTTTTTGAGATTACAATATTTTTTTCTATCTATGCAGAAGGAGAGATACCATCATTAAGAAAAGCAAACAGTGAAGCTAATAAAATTAGCGTGTTATATTGCATGGAACAAACACGTCGTGATTACTTTTAAATGTAGCCCTATTTTTTAAACCTGAAATAAGCCGAAACTAAAAGGGAGGAAAGTCTTGGAAGAGGAGTTTGTGTATCCCTTTTAATGTCAGGAGCTGAAAAATTTTCATCGTAAACAAAAGCACTACGACAGCTAATTTAATTTTCACGTGGATTTGGATAAAAAAAAAGTGTGGCAAATAGAGTTTTATGATTTTGAAGATAAGAAAGATATCTTTAAAATTTAGAATGATTTTTTCCCGGAAAGTAATTTATTTTTCCCACTCAAAATAGCGGCCCCAATTCTCTTAAACACAAAATGCATTTATCTTTAGGGAAGAAAATGTATGAAATGAGATAAAGATTTCTTTTATATGCATTTAAAAATTAAACACGATTAGACATACAATTTTTCCACAGTATTTGTGTTGAAGCGCATGGATAAAGAGATAATGGATTTTTGAAACTATGCAAAAGTTTTGTGTTGACTAAAATGAAACTTTCTGTAATTAATAAAGGAGTACGAAAGTTAACACTCGAAATTATTAATATCTTAATATTTTTATGTGAAATTTATAAAATATTTTATGATAATACTTTAATCGTTTTATAAAAATATTTAAATTATTATTTTGCAGCAAGTCGAATGGGTTTTGTTATAAATGAAAAAAGGCTAAATATATGCTATTATCAAAAGACAGAATCCCAAATCATTTCTTGAAATAGATTCATATAAATTTGAAACAGTTACATACATGGGATCAATTATTACCTCTGATCACAGAATATCCCATGAAATCCAGAATCAATTATACCTGGCAAATAAGGCTTTTTATGGACAAAAGAGGTTTTTAAAATCTAAATTTCTTTCAAGAAACACAAAATTTTTCATTTACAAAACTCTTATTAGACCACTTTTGACACATGCATCTGATACTTGGACAATAACAAAACTGGAAGAAAATGGAATCGCATCTTTTGAGAGAAAAATACTTTGAAGTATACTTGGAGGAGTAAACGAGAATAAACCTCTGGAGAAGAAGATGCAATTTTGAAATATATAGAATTTATAAGCAACCTGGCATCAATAAGTAAATAAATTGGATTGGTCCATATAATTCGAATGCCAGATGGTAATGTTGTCAAAAAGGTACTGCAATTCAAAGTCATTGGGATTCAGAAGCGTAGAAGACCAAGACTGAGATGGACAGATTCAGTGGAATAAACAAGAAAACTTGGAGAACGAAGGTGAAGGAGAAGTCGAGTCGAGTTGCCCGGCCAATAGTAAAGCTTGCTCTCCTACCTCCGAAGGTTTTACCTTCCTCCGAGCCATTCTGAACCCCCTGTCTTTCCCCCCAATTATCTAGACATCTCATCTACACTCAGACACCTCCCCCCCCCCTACAAAAAGATTTTTTAACTCATCTTACATATGGAAATTTTACATTTCAAGTTATAACAAAAAGGGTAAACTATGAGACGAAAGCTTACCACCCAACTTGAAAAGATAGGAGATTATGATCTCGACAGAGATCGAGTGCTCCAACGAAATATTCAACACCTGTAGCGGAAACTTCAAGGAAAGGCAATGACCCACGAGGTCTTGCTGGATATGATGATGATTAAATTGTTATTTAATGCAGAGGAGCCAATTGTTTTGTCTTGAGAACCACATTGTGGCAGAGGAGGATATCACACCTTTTCAAAGTTATGGCATTCATTAGTTAATTTTTCATCCCAGAAGAGGTATAGAATGTACCATGAAAATCAATAAATATAAGTTAAATAAAATAATGACACTTTGATTCAATTTATTGATTGTGCTAATTCATATCATCAAGACTTGAACAAAGACATTTAATTTTAGAATGAGTTTAACGAGACAGACGTACTCTATATCACACTTTTCTATAATTTGAAATCAGGAGTGATATTTGATTGTTGAAATTCTCATTACAGCCCACAAGTTAATGTCAGCCACTCTTGTTGATCTTCATGCAAGAAAAACTTTGCACGCAAATGTAGAGAAAATTTTCTGTCTATTTCGTTTTCTAATCGTCTTGACGAGCTGTAAAATCTCTTTGCAAGCAGCATGTGACTCGTGGGCTGTTATTTGTTCACTCGTTTGTTTTTAATGAGTTGGATTATCATAAAAAATTTGCATTAAATTCACGTTGTCTGAGATCTCTATATTTATGAGGAGTTTAATAAGTTTTTTTATCTATCAAAGTCATATTTTCTTCTCTCAGGTAATCTTAATCTGGAGAAATATATACTTCCTGAAAGACTTCAAAAAAGTTAATGTAATTATACAGCTTAATAATTTTTAATGTAAAAGTCAGTAATGTAAAGTCAGATAAAGGAACACAAAATAGTTCAGTTGAGAAAAATCAATCAAAATATCAAATGGAGGCTTTTTTTAGCCTGAGTTATTCTTTATATATTTTTCTATTATTTGAGAAAATTAGATAGCTTTAAATTAAAAATATCCTGGCGTTATGAAAGTTTTTACGTTCGTTTTTACTCAAATCCCATTAGAAAATAAGAAAATAATACTAATTTATCTCAAAGCAAAAATTCTTTGTTTTAAATTCTAAGGATTTTTCCTTTTGTGTCAAATGTCTTGTTATTTTTTCTAATAATTGCTATTATTACATACATCAAAAATTGATATACATTTTTTCTTAGGCAGTAGTTATTTTTTTTTAAATTGTTAAATTAAGAATCTGCACACACACACACTTTTTAAGAAATTTTTAATAAGCATTTCTTAATATGATTTTTTTTAAAATTTCAATCATATTATCGCAAAAAAACATATCAAGTGTTGTACATAGTTCAATATGCTTGAAAATTTAAATTCATGTTTGTGCGTCATTCATTGTAGGAGGAGGCGTATTTTCAACTCATTTCATGAAATTTTAATTTTTCAAAAAAGAGCTAAATGTAATTTTTTTATGTTATTTTGAGGAAATATTTAGTTTTATAAGAGGGTTACCCAATGTAATAATATGTTGGGCGCCAAATTATAAGGGGTTGACCCAATGTAATAAAGTAACACGCGGGGAATGGGTTCTTAACTAAGTTCACTAGTTAGTTAAAACACATTTCTTAAACAAAACAAACATTTACATATACAACTAGAATGCATTTACATAGAGAACTAACATTTAGATTACAACTGAAAGGGATCGGAGCGCATGACCGAACGTCCTTACAGTTCCAAAGCTTGGCCATCACTGAAGATTGTTCTACCCGCTAGAGGGCGTAAAGTCTTTCTACTGTTAATAAGGGAAGATTCTAAGAAAAGGGTGGTTACAGTTTTACATATTACATATACATAGGTTACAAGTAAAACACTTGGAAAAGCCATTAAATACATGATTTTTATTTACAACATGCTTCTTCACCTTAAAAATCAAATGAAATATATTATTTTAAATCATGGTTTATTTTGGACCTTATCAATTAGTTACTTGAATACTTAATCATGTATCTTTTAATTTTTTTTTTTATCTAAATTCTGTTTTGAGAAAACTCATTCACCGCAATAAAATCCCAGTCAGAGTTTTCAACTATCTGTAGAACGATTTACTCGGCTGCAATGCATTTGTTGCTGGAAAGCCATTTAATTTTGGAAGAAAGTATAACATCCATTTTCAACAAAGTTCCTCACATATAATATTAATTTCAGTAAAATAATGCCACATTTTTAAATTTGTTATGTTTGTGATTATTCGCCAACCATTTTTGAATTTTTCTAGCTATTAATTTTCGATTTTTTACAAATATGAATCATTAATGTTATAAAAGCGCAAGTAATATTCTGCTTTTTAAGACATTATACTAGATTTTATCATCCTCTGTAAAACAGTTTTCCTTATTAATATGTTTTACCTACTGGGAAGTTGATATACAAATGTTCTTTGACGCTTATTTTTTAGGGGACTTAGCAACTTTTGAACAATATTTTTTATTTATGTACTTAAAAATTATATTTTAGCATTTCATATAATGTTTCCATTAAAAAAAAACTGATACGAAATGAAATTTTATACATATTATTCACACAAGTTTAAAAATTTTAAAATTCAAAAATTTGGACAAATTTGGAAATTTTTTAAATAATACTCCTTTTGTATTTATAAGTTTTTTTACTTCAAATTTTTTTGTAATATTCCTAAAAATGTTTTAAACAGCTTTTTAAGGATCGATTTTACAATAAGTAATTAGTTTTGATGAGAAACAATAAATTGTGTGTGCTGATATGTATGATAAAATTCAACAAAAAATTCAAACTCTTCTGCATTGAAATTTTTTTTTAAAAAAGTATTAAGTTTACAGCAAAATTGATTCTTAATTTTGTTATATGTATTATTTATAACACACAGAAAAAAATTTTAAGTGATTGGTTAATAATTGTGGAAGAAGAAGCATTTTGAATGCGAAAGGAAACACAAACTGAGAAAAACCTTTTTTAAGTTTATAATTCTAAAAAATAATTATGATTTTAAATAAAAATGAAATATCAATTTAAAATATTAGCTACGTATTTTTCTTAAAAATAATATAATTTTCATATTATTTCAAGCGATATATTTTATAAATTATCCCTTTTTCGAGAGTATTAATTGCATAAGAAATGATAGGAAAGATTGTAGGGAAATGATAAAACGATTTTTTTTTTTGTCATGACAAATTTAAAAATTTTGGCTTCGCATAAAATTGAGATATTATATTTTTTATGAAAAATATATGATGAACATAAACTTAAATTATAAAATGATTAATACAAAATGCCTGAATTAAAAACAATTTCATGCTCATATCTCAAAAGAAAAAAAAATTACATTTGTGTATTACTTCCAAAATATCCTGCTTTATTTGCAACACCTTTTTTAGTTATTATTTTCAATTTTAAAATAGTTTTTCTTTATCGAAAGCTTTTTTTAGCCTTTTTATATCTAAAAAGGGAACGTGTTCGAATTCCTTAATTTGTTTTTGTTTTTTTTTACATTTTTTATATAATTTTTTCCAATTTCTAATTTTCAGGCATACAAAAATGATATATCAATCGAAAGGTAATAATGCAAAGAATATAACTAAATAAAAACATTAAAAAATTATTAAGGTCATCTTCAGGGTGCCAAGTTTCTTTAATGTAAAAGCTCCCGCATAATATTTGACTCAGGATATAGGACACATTTTTAAGCTTAAGTGAAAAGGAATAAAAATTATTTAAATATTTCAAACCCGTTATTAAACAAAAGCATTTTAAACTTTAAGTGTAAAATGAAAGCACGAGAAATAAGTGATAGAGTAAATTAGCTGTTTTACTGGAACTTCTAAATTCTTGTACTTATAGCTAGTTACTGAAATAATCACAATTTGAAATATTACTACGGACCTTCTCTGAACAACTGTGGCAACAAAAATAACATAACATTTAATAAGGCTCTAAAGTTGCATTAGGAGTAACGACGTAAAAGTGTTACCCAATATTTTAATTTAAGCTTTTTATTGCAAAATAGTTGTGAACAAAATATTTATTCTCAATATTAGGGCTCAAATATTATATTAATCCATTTACAAAGAGAATATGTGTTAAAAATAGAAACATGTTAAAAATATCTATAGAAACGAAATGAAATTTTGCAACATATAATTCATAGTAAAATTGAATCTTTGAATTAAAAATAATTTTGAGTTTCTCATAACGTTTGAAAAACTGTGTGTTTTTGATTACTTAAGAGCAATTTGAAACATTTTAATGGAGAGAGTTAAATATAAAAATTAAATGTGAGAGCTACTTTCACAAATATGATTTCAAAGGGCATTGAGAAATATTTTGAAGTAATCTATTTGAGATCTTTATTGAAAAATTTCATGGGATAAATTTGAAAGAAAAACTAAGTCTGAAGAGGAATTAAATTTCTCTTTAACTATTTGAAAACAATTCAGAATATTTTTAACGCTTGCTACTTTTGTAGTAATAAATTTAAGAGTGACGCATTGAGGGAAAATTTTAAGTATGATTCATTTAAAACTATAGCATTTTTACAGAAACAATTTCAATTATTATATTGAAAATTTTTAAAAATTAATAATTTTGTAACGAAACATTTTGATTAGAGGTTTTGAATTCAATGATAGTAATTTCTTCATTAGTATTCATTTTCCAAAAGCAAACAGGAGTTTCCTAAAAAAATAATAAATTTCGAATGTGTTAATACATTTTACAGCAAATGCTATAGAAAAATTTTAAAATTATGTTATTAATATACTTGTTCTAACAAATTTCAGTGTTTGATAACCACTTCAGGAAAATAAAATACTTTTTTTTAAAACTGTATAAACATTTCTTCTGTTTCGATACATAAGTTTTAATATGTGAAGTACTGTGGTGGCTGGGTCTTATTTTGGACCCCACTCACTCCGCCCGACGCGTCTCTAAGTGTGGGAGGAAACATATCATCACCAACAAACGCCATGATAACAAATATATTTATTCAGGACTAACAAACACTTAAACAATCACAAGTTTAACTATAAGTGGAAACCTAGGAGTGATTCCCTAATACTTCGATTAATCCTAACACTCAATTCTAATATTCAATTCTAAGTAAACCCGTCTACCAGAATGGACAAGGAGACGAACACTAGCTAACCAAGTCGGTACTGAATCTATTCTCTTCAATCGTCAATCTAACAATTTACTCTTATAATTTATATCTTTTAAATGCGCGCTAAGTTCGTGAAGTAATTCACCGACGTTACGTGACAGCTTGGCAACTCCTTCTCCTACATTTACAAAATCTATATATATATAGACTTTATATAGTCGAACTAATTAACATATAACTATCTCGTGTTTTTCCTGAAAAGGCTGTGAAATAGTATAAATGCTTCCCAAAGTTTCCCAAGAGGATTAGTACTGAAATCTCGCGAATAGCCCAGTCACAGTACGGATAATTTCTTTATAAGTTTTGTGACTGAAAAGGTTCAATAAATCTAATGCTTGATACAGTTGACTAAGTTAAGAGCCGTAATTTTAATAAAGCGTACAAATGAATATTTTTAAAAAGTTTAATGTCGCTTATATAAATTAGAATATATGTATAAGTTATTTTATGAATATTATTACAATAAAAAATTATTTAAATGCAATTTTATGTCAAATAATGAAAAAAAAATCTCTTTTCAAAACATTCTATGGAAAATGTTTCTACAGGGTGTCCCCGAATGCCGTGTACAAACTTGGATGGGAGGTAGAGAACATCGCGAGGGTCCACACTTACATATGAAAGCATGGGCGGAAAGCGATAAGCGCGAGTTCGAAAGGTCCGCACGTGTGGTTTCCTCACTTCAGACATGGACAGCGTGCTGTGAACATGAATCTAAAAACGAACGCCGAGTTGGCGTATATTCACTTCATTTACGGTCAAGTCAACGGAAATGGACGTGCTGTTGTTCGGTTGTATGGAGAAAGATATCTAACGAGGTGGCTACCGAATCATTGAACATTCACTCGAGTCTGGAATCTGGCGGAGAATGGATATTTCAGAACCACGATTGAAGGTACTGGACGGTCGCGAATAGCACGAACATCCATATTCAAAGAGGGTGTGTTGCATGCTGTGTACCGAAATCTTGATAGCAGTGTATGTTCACTTGCCATTGAAAAGGAAAGATCTCGAGTAACTGCAGGGCAAAGACTTACTCCCGTTTCATGTACAGAAAGAACAAACATTACAGCCAGATGATCGTCCACGACGTGTCACGTTTGTGTAGTGATTTGTTAACTAAAGTGCGGCAGACATGCACTTTGCCAGTTACGTGTTGGTCTGTGATGAAACAATGTTTTCACGTAAAGGGTGTTTCAATATGCACTACGTGCACATGTGGCTCTTTAACAATCCACAGAGCGCCCGACCACGAGCCACACAACAAAGCCTCACTATTAATATGAGGGCAAGCATCATGGGGGGGGGGGCAGTTTACTCGGCACCTACCATCTTTCAGCTTCTTCTGGACTCTAAGTATTTCGTCTTTCTACAAGATGTACTTCCGGAATTACCGATGTCCCCGCACCTGTTGGACGCCGCTTGGGGTTTCAATAGGATGGGGTGTCATCTCATTATGGAAGGTGTGTGTCATGACCATTTGGACCATATATTTCCAAACAAGTGAATTAGGCGTGATGGTTTCCTCGCTTGGCCTCCCAGATCTCCTGATTTGTCTCCTCTGGCATTTTTTTCTTTGGAGTGCCATGAAGAGCCTTGTGTAAGACATGTTTATTAATTCTGAAATGGACCTGGTGGTACGAATATCCATCGTTGCTGCTACGATCCGTGCAACTCGGTATTTTCGAACATGTTCGCCAATCCCTGTAGCGTCGGTGTTGCGCGTGCATACATGCCGATGGCAGTGATTTTGAGCCCCTCCTGTTATGCTTTTATGTCATACTTTTTGTATATTTTTGTGTGTAATAAAGCGTTTTACACTACATTCTGTGTTGTGGCCTTACCCTCTTTGTGTCTCTTTATCCCGTTAGGCTTACGTTTACGCCCATGCTTTTCTATGTAATGATGGTTCCATAGGATGCTCTCTACCACCCCACCGTTTGTAAACGGCATTCGGGGACACCATGTATAATAATATTTTGCCTATATATAGCTAAAACTTCTGTATAGACTGAACAAGGATTTTTGAAATAAATAACTTACAAGTGGATTTATTAAAATTTTAATGCATCAAAATAATGAAATTTTAACAAGACACTGGTTATTATTTTGGTTGATAAAAGCTCTGAAAAAAGTGAATTTTTTAAAAATCCTGGTTCAGGTTATGTAGAAAATTCTTATCAATACAAAGGGAAAATATTATTATAGAACATTTTTCTATAAAATGAGAATGATATGTAAATATGTAATTTAATCCTTATTTTTTGCCAAAAAATTTGAATTTAATTTTTTTTCTTATTGTAATAACATTCTCAAAATTATTTATATGTATATTTTAATTCAAGCACCACTAAATGCCGAAAACATAATACGCTTTTACAGAATCGTGATTCCGAATGTTGTCAGTTACCTAAAATAAAAATAAAATATTACTTTAAATTAAAATGCTGAAAATATAACAGTGTTTTAAATATTTTCATAAATTTATGAATACAGAAATTTATGAACAATTTTTTGATATTTTGAATAACGTTAATTTTATTTTTATCTTTACTGATCTTTTTTCAAAACCTTGATTCTAAGATTATATTTTCTTAGAAAGAAACCACCACTTCGCCCCATGTTATGTTGTTAAAACTAAACCTAACTTTTAATATGCTTCTCCCCTTAAAATGGTCTCGTAGCTCCATTACATTGTACTAAAATTTACAATCTCCAGTTTCAAAGGCTTAACCATATTTAAACCCAGAGCTCTTTTCTGCAATTTTCATCCCAGCAAATATTACCCTTTCTCTCCTCGGCGATAAAAACCGGATGAAAATTTCGCCAAATGGCATCATTTAAGCTACAAGATTCCATTGTGCTAACAGTGACAGACCCATCTAGTTAGTCTCTAACTGGTTCACCGCTTATAAACGCCAGATAAAAGGCCCAGTTAGAATCTCTTTTGGTCCATGATTCCCTCGAGGGTGAGGTAGGGGCACTTTATGCCTAACGGGCAATTGCAAAGGGTAGACGTCCCCCCTCGGAAAAGAGAGGGGTGTTTGTGTAATGCTCCCAACAAAAGGCCATTCATTAAACCGAGCCACCTCTGAGTATTGAAGTTAATTTAATATTAAGGTTAAAGAGATAACCTCTTTTGTTGGGCTCTCCTTTGGGCTCTTTATGGTATACTCGAGGCACGCAATGGATCCGTCTGTTTTGGGGGCTGTTCTGCTGGTGATTAACAGAAAGGACGTGGGGTGTTATCTTGGATGGAAAGGGTGGTAATTTGTATGGGAATGTGCACGATGAAATTTTCGTTTAAGTGAGAAAAACATTGTCTAAAGTATCAAATAAGAGGGTTTTCGAAAGATCTGTAACGAGAAGGGTTTTCATTTTTGTTTGGATAGAAAGTTTAAGTGTTATTTTAGAAAGGTAGGTGAGGTAGAAAAGGGAAAGTATGAAAACGTAGAATATGTATGCGATACAGCAGTGATTCCTACATAAAAGAAGGGTATATATATAATCAAAATCTCTCTACAAGAGAGAGATGAATAAACATGATTAAAACTGAAAATAATTGAAATTGCAAGATAACCTGACAACAGAATTATATAAACGGAAGTATATATAACAGAATATATGTATATATACACACAGATATGATGAGTCCACAGCCCTTTACATGTCAGTTTGGGTAAACTTCCTGCCAGGACATCTCAACTTCTTCCCGCATAAGTACTTTGACTTCCACTTCGGCGGACTTACAAAAAACACGTGGACGAACGGACGCTCTGTCCTAATCAACTCTTGAAACAGTACTTGTCATGGCTTGGGGTACAGAACGAATTGCTGATTCATTGGAATAAAGCATTATATGATAAACGGCTACACTTCTCATTACTCCAAATCATGATATTTTATATATAAACTCTTTTTTTTTATATTTATTTTAGAGATTCAATAACTTTGTGTTTTTCTTTTATATTTTTATTATATTATTTCTTTCTATGTTCCTTGCTCTTGTTTAATATTTCTTGTTTTTTGATATATTATATATATTTATTCCTTATATATATATATATATATATATATATATATATATATCCGGTGGAATCCCAATTGGCCTTCAGAACTAGACAATAAATTTTACTTTAAATTGTGAATTTAATTATGGTAAACTTTGAACTGAATTATTTACATTATATTTACAATTAAATTATATAAAAATTTAAATTTCTCGCTGTTGCTTTATGATAGATGTCTTGCTTGTCTATCGTCTAACAAACAAACACAACGCATAGTCGTCTTCATTCTCGTCATGGCGTTCTTCAACGTAGTCCAACATCATTCAAAACTCCAACACCACCATCAAACATACAGTGCTCCATCAGACAAACGCAAAAACGTTCAGAACAGAGCACCGTAGAAGCGACCGGCACCACACACACATAAAAATTATATATATATATATATATATATATGTGTGTGTGTGTGTGTGTATGTGTGTGTGTGTGTGTGTAATAATTCACGTTGAGATTTTTCTATATCCATAATTGCCTTGAGCCCTCCAGGACTTCATGTAATAATCACCGCGTTCTACGGCATATAACCATAACATTATTTCTTGGAAACCAAACGTTCAGCGCTTTTAAACTAAGAATTTTGTTTTCTCTGCATCATGCGATTATCTGAGCCAATCAGGAAAGGCCTTTAACGTAAGTCACATGATTTTAAGAGCTTCCGGTTGCCCATCAGTAAAAATAGATTTCTTTAAGGAACGAAACTGCTTTTAGTGATTGTCACGTAAGCAACACGTGTTCGTGTATTGCTTTGAATTGCATGTTTGTGAGTGTGTTTTCTACGTAAATAAAAAAAAATGTAAAAACTAGTAAGCTTGCTCATCCTTTCCAGGCTGAATTAAACACCAAAATGCTTTAGTTTAACACTTGAATTATGACTTGTAAAAACATATAAGGCCCAGTTTGGATTTTTCTTTCTTGATTTACCATGTCTCAAAGAACTGGTACTATCAAACTGGTTTAACCCCACTTTTTTGTACCTAAATCCCAAATTGCCTTTTGACCTGCTAGGCACCATTTTTATCTGTTGTTTGATTGTATTTTTTTCATTATTACTTTTTAAATATGTATCATGCATTTAAAATTTTGTATTTTCCTTTTTTTATTTATATAAAATATTTACATATAGTAGTTTATTGAATTCATATAAGAATATTAAAATTTAGTACTATAAGTAAATATATATCATAGTTTAATTAAATATATTTCACTTTTAGAATAATTTTGTAAAAATATATGCATTTATCTAATCGGCCTTCAATGAAAGTAATATCTGTTTATATAGTAAAGGTTAAATAAAAAGTGGATCTCTAAAAGTTTTAACTGGCTTTCTTATTAAATTGATTAAATAAGAAATGTAAAATAAGCAGATTTCTACTTGCCCATAATAATGTATAACATCATGAATTACAAGATATTTACTTTGGAATGAAAGTAAATTTTAGTAGAATTAAGAATTGAGATTATATTAAGAATTTGAAACAAAATTTCAGTGACGAGAAAGAAAATACATTGTGTATCCAACATAAAAAGTTCTTTGAATGCTTTAAAATTCAACAAGGAATTGAAAATATATTATTACAACATTCAATTCATGTTTTCCCCTACAAAGTTGAACGCCATGAATTAGCATTTATTTTAATATTTTTCAAATACTTAAATTAACCTTTTTATTTAGCTTTCAAGTTAATAGTTTACGCTTGACTTCTTTTCTGAAGAATTATTTAACAAAATTCATTCTGATCAAAATTTTAAATAATTCTTTAAAAATCTGAGTTTTATATTTTTAACGTTCTATAGTAAAAAAAAATGTCTCCGTACAAACTGAAAATCTTTAATACTCTAAAAGAATAAACAGCGGTAGATGGCAATAAATTGAACCGGAAATTCTAAAGAAGGTTTTGAATGCAAAATGATGTCATTAGAAAAGAAGAAATGACTTCAAAATGCTAATGAAGAATCATATAATCCTTTTAAGTCAGAACCATAGGACAATAGAATATTCGAATTTCAATGGTTTGGAGGAAATGAGTACCTGAATCTTAAAAAACTGAAATAAATGAAGAGGAAATTAAAGGCTCTCTGGAGATGGCTAGTCCTATGATCGAGTTAGAAAAAGATTTGTGAAGTTAAATAAATTTAATGGGTGAAGCTAGAAAATGAGATTATACTTTTTTAAATGAAGAAAGAGGTAAGAGGTATAAAATTTATGGTTACAAATTATTAATTATCTATTTTATGCGAGCCTTATAAAATTCAATTTATCATACATTTTTAATAAGTTACATTGTTAATTTGATGTGTAAAAGATGAAAAATATATTCATGCTTTAATATATTATTATTTTATTTTTGTGTTCAGAATTCCTATCCTTTAACATTTTAAATAGAATCTTAAAATAATGAGTAAAATAAACATTAATTTTAAAATTAAAAAAAATGTATTTTGTAAAATAAATATTCTTTTGGAATTCAAATTGTAATTGTATATACTTATTTTTTACGATTTGATAATGTTATTTCAAATTAAATTTGTACGGCAAGCAGTCGGACACCAAACATCTTTGGGTGAAAAGTTTAATAAGAGATTTAAAAGCATAAGAACAAACATTTATAAGAAATTGAATATTCAAAGATAACAATGAACTTAGGTTTTACGGAAAATACAATATTTAGATCAAAACATTAAGTTTTGTTAACGCAAACAGAGGTTCAACTCGATGCTTATGGTTCGACAGTCAAACGTCGACTGACAACTTCTTGAATTGTCCGCTAGAGGTCACTATCGAGATATTGGTTTGTTACACTTGGAATTTGTGGGAGAGAAAGTTTTCAAAACTTTAAAAGGAATCAAATTATATGACTGTTATAAAAAAAATTTGTTTGTCATTCAACTGAATTTGTGAATAATAAGACCTTTCCACATAGCATGCTCTTAACTTATGTTTGTTTATCTTATTCTTGTACGTGAATAATACAGGAGTTGTCAATTTTACCCCATTAACATGCTTTCTTAAAATATTTGTTATTAATTAGTGTTTTAACTTGAAAAACTTCAGAAAAAATTTAGAATGTTATACACTAAATTATATATCTTAACTTTCTGCTGATTTATTTATTATTTATATGTGTTTTAGATCGAAATACAAAACACTAATTATGAGCAACTAAAACTTAGTATTAATCCATCTTTTATGCCCTTTACTTAATATAAATCCCTTTATTTTACTTTAAATGCATTGAAGTTTCTATTTCTTTTAATTGAGTTCATATTGTTTATCATATTTAAAACAAATCATAATTTCCATTTAATGGCAATATTACCATAAATTTCTACAATCAGCATAAACTCGCATAACTTCCTTAGAATACTGAAATAATAATATCATTCGAATATTAAATGCTAAATTTTCACCAAATTTTATTTGTGGTTTCTCTTCTGCTTCAAACAATGTTGTATCGCTTTAAAATCTCTCTCTGGAGTTTTAAATCTAAAAAATCCAGAATCGAATGTAAAAATAAGTTCAAATTGACCTGATCAATCACAAGGAATCCTTTCCTTGTCAATCTAAGTAAAATTTATATTCCTAATATAGTATGGGCTTGTCCCTTGACCTACAGTTTTATTTTTTGCAAAGAAATACATTAATTTTTCTGATGATAATTCATTTTTAAACTGAACACATTTTACTGAATGTTTCACAAAGGAAAATTAAAACTGATAAAAAAAAGAAGCTACAAAATATAATCTATGCGTGATTCTGTACTAAATCTGAGCAACAAATCCAATTGTGGAAAAGAAAATGGTCCGTGCTTTTCCGGTTAATAGATTAGCGGGCTATTAACTGATGAAAACCAGGCTCGTGCATTGTGCTACCAAAAATTGCCGAATAGAGGAGGTAATGGGAGGTAAATTTATCGAGGTTATTAAACTGAATGATGGAGTAGATGTAAATATTATAGTTGCTCGTGCAAGAGATTACAATTCAAAAATAAATGAGAAATAGTGTTCGAATTATTTCTAGAGTGACGTTTCGACAAGCTAAAGATATCTAACGAAGGATAACAAGTAATTCAAAGTTTTTTAATACTACTAGACGTTGAAAATGCAACGCCAAGAAGGGTGGTTGCTGTTATAATTCCTGATTGTTTAATTCCATAGGTCAGCTAGGTGATTATATCCGTTGTATTTTTACGGTATTCCATAAATTCGATCCATCTTTTATACATTTGATTTATATTCTAGGACGATACAGAAGACACGCATACACAAGTCAAAGAACATTACATAACTGATTCTACAAGCTAAAAAACCCTCGGATGACTCGCAGCGCCATCTATTCATTTTACATTTAATTTTTATTAGTCACAATAAGGGGTTGTAATTTGAAAAATATTTTTATTTTCTTCTATATTCACAAGTAGAATTGTCTTAATTCACAGCAGGTTTTTGAAAGAGAGGTTGCATCAAGTTTGTCAACACATTCTAGTGTAAATACACTACATGATACTTAAAACGCATCACTAAGAAGGAGTAATAAGGTAGCAAAGAAACTTTTCAGACAGCAGTGGACTGCAAATGTTGTGTTTTGAAATGTTACTCGTAATGCAGAATACTTACACTATTGGCTCAAACAACGTGTAGCATCACTGAGGACAGCAATATACGGAACAACACGCCCAAATACAGAGTTAATGAGGGTAAGGATTCGTTCTGAGGGATGGATCTCCACTTCCTGTCAACAGTTTGTCTTCTGAACGCGGCCGTGCTGGAGGAAAGTCCAAACGCGTTCCAGTCATATTAGTTTGGTGAGAAATGAGAAGAGAAATGTGACCACATGCACAAGAAAGCATCTGTTCATTCTACAGAGCCCATGTTGATGCGTTCGATTGAGAATTACCATGGAGAAAAGGGCATTGAGAACCCTCGAAGTAAAGGTAGTGTTACTGGTATTTGAAGATCATCTAAGTACTTTTGGATCACCATAGTGAACTGAATACAAACCAGTGATTTGATGACGCCCCAATCCCTGACAGCGTGTTTCTCTTGAAGGAGTGTTCCACAGATGCCACGAAATGGATATGCTACCACCTGAACCATTTGCATACCACCACAATCATTCGACACTAAGAAACTTGATTTATTTGAAAACGTGACCCTGAGCCAGTCATTCCTTCATCCATATTTCTCTAAAACGCGGCACCATTCCAAAGGGTCTTTGCAGCAGGGATAATGGTAGTCTTGGCAACAGATGCCATAAGTGCATCCTAGCAACGCATCAGCGGGTAAAGGTTCTAGTCGACATGAGAATATCAAAAAATGGAATTCAAACTTATTGACATCGTTATGCCTGCATTGACACCCCTCATATTTACCGTATTTCCTTCCGATCTTCGCTATAGCGGGGGATTTGTAAACGTGGCTGGGTGAATGTCCATCGAGGTTTGAAGTATGGATCAACCTGCCTTCAGTCCAATCACCATGTTCTTCGTAAATTCGCGTGGAATAAGATTGATCTCTATTGATGGAGCCTGAATTCTCTGTTATAAAACCGTGTCCTCTCGACGAGAAAGTAAATTTGACAATAATTTCATGACAGAAATGACAGAACGAATATTGCTCATTTTTTTTCAGGTCCTTACCCTTAAGTTCTACTCAAAGTGCGCTGATGATCTGCACTTTTCACGTCTTTTTCATTAATGAGGGAAATGTTGTGCCTTCTCTGAAATTTTCAAAATTTTCTGACCACTTCTTCCTGGTATTGCAATTTCAATGTCACGTAGTGCATAATTAACAAACTTCTTCCATCAAGTATTATTTTTAAAAAAAATTATTTTAAACCATTATTTATATTTTTTTAACCAACTAACAATAAAAATGAAGAATTTATTCTGAAAAACTAAGGCACTGATATAAAAATAAAATTATTTTAACTCTTAAACGAATAATATAAGTACAAAAATAGTTCCTTTGCTTATCTTTACTATGCAGTTTAAATACCATATTTTCTCAAAGACAAGATTTTAAAATAAGATTAAATCTTGCATGTTTGAAGTTTTAAATATAATTTGTGTATAATTTATTGTAACTTATGTAACTACTTTTCTTTTCTTTTTTTAGATAAAATTTCTTATTTCCTCTAATTACCGCTTTAACGTTTGTGAGAGGGCTTTTAAGTATATAGCTGACATATATGCACATACTTTATACAACTCAAAAAGCCACACATAATTCATTAAGTGTGTAATTTAAATGGTAAAACGTTTCATTAAAAGCTTCATGTTTATTTAAAAATAAATTTACGAGAAGAATATATTGACACATTGGTATATTTAAAATAATTACAAAACTCTTACTTCAGAAGAAATAGCAGTACTCTTAATTTTAATGAAGTATTCAACTGGCCTATTAAATTTAATATTTAAATGTATGTAAGTAAATATTGCTCAATGTGATGAAGACCCGGTACTTGCTGTTTTTAAATTTGTACAGAGTCCCTTTTCTCCTCATCTCCCTGCAAGGCTAACACATTCAAGACCGGACAGGCGGAATGAGCGAATTTTATTAGTAGTTTCTCCCACAAGTGTATGGAAACCAGCACGAATTCCCGTGTTCGCAGTGGCGTTAAACTGCGGCACAGAGTCGCGACTTCTAATAAAAATTTCCAGCCTAGGGGTAAACTTTACATTAACGTAAATAATCTCCAGAATTGGTGGCAAATTCCAACGATAAAAAGGGTTATGTTGGGACTAAGGGGCAAGTTATAAAACGAATTCTAATCATAACGACCGCTTGTCCCGTGGCAATTGGTGTGGGAAATACACCATTCCGGTTAACAGCCTGTTATGAAGGGTGTTTTTAATCCCAGCTTTTTATATGCGCACGTCCGCCATTAGCCTTCATAAATGAAAGCATTAAAGTTTTTGTTTTCGGGTTGCTTGTGTTTTTTATTGTTCTTCGGCTTGGGAGATGCGTTCTTTCTTTCACAACGATAGCACCCATCTTAAAGTAGAAAAAAAGTGCATTTTAATATCTGGAAAGCCTTATTATGTGATTTTATTTCGGCTAAGGCGTAAGGTTATTATCGTTATAGCTCCCAGGAGTGAATGCGTCAATGGGTTTGAAGAGGTTTTTTAGGAGATATCAATTAAAAATTGGGTTGTAAAATAATTTAATAGCTTGAAATTCTCTTAAGAGTCCTTTCTTTGTGGGAAATTTATGTTCTTGATGGTGCGATTTCTTGTAGGAATAAAATTTAAGCGATTCATATAGTGTTTTAAGTTAATATTTTCTAAACTAACGTAAGCAAAAACCTATGAATAGTTGCACAAGATGTAAGGTAAGGTTTTAAAGTTTAAATGCGTCCTACAATATTTTTAGAAATTATGAACAAAAAGGAAATGCCATGAGGCAAAAACATTCTTAAAACTAGTTGTTTGAAACAATTAAAAATTGTTATGACTGTTTTTGATACTTAAGCAATAAGACTTTATTATAATTAAATTTATTTAAATTAGCTCATATTGCTCGTTATGCTTACAAATAATTATCAAAAACTCGTATCAAGTTTTGAGATGAAATTCGCTCAAAAACATATATTTTTGTAGCACAAAAAGTCTCGGTGGAATATTGTTCAACCCTAAAATGTTTTTAAGAGAGTTAAGGTTCTTATAAACAAGTAAAAAAAACAATATTTTTTAGTCAATTCTTACTTTGAATGGATGAATAGAAAGTATTTTATTAACGATTGAAAATTTGAACAGGATATATATATATATATATATATATATATATATATATTGGGAGAGAGGGAACTAATAGTAGTGGTTGAATAAAGAGCCTGATTTGTCTACATTGTTGTACCAATGCACACCCGGTTTGGCTAGTTTGGCTGACGAATGCAGACGAATCTAAGTTGGCGTTGAAAACTGGTAATTAATTTAATTAATTAACCGATGGTTAATGAATTAATATTTGAAAAAACTGTATAAACATCAAGTGTCATCCACTACAAGTTTAAATGATTTGTATTTAAACAAGATATATATATATACACACTGGTGTGCAAAAATTAAGGACGAAGTCGAAAAATTATCATATCAGCTGAACGAAGGGGCAGAGCGGACAGAAAGACCAATCAGGAGATTAAGTGAGGTGATGTACGGTAGCACATGCGCAGATATGAAGGTAAACGTAATGGGGAGTGTCTGAGTAGTAAAGCATGTTGTCGGTGTAAGATTAGTATTTCTGGCAAAGAGATTGCACACCGTATAGCAGTTAAAATCACACCGAGTTGCTGCCTCAGCGAGAAATGGCGAATAATCAATCTGTTAGACGACATATGGATGCTTTTACCCGAGGTCGAATCATTGGGAAGTTGGAGGAAGGTCGCAGTGTGACAAGTGTGGCTGCAGAGTTCGGAATTGCATACAGCATCGTTTCACGACTTTAGAGACAATTTCAAACTACAGGAACAGCTATCCGGGGGTTCAGTAGTGGTCGTCCACGAGGAACCACACCCGCAGATGACCGGTATATTGCCTTACAGGCCAGAAGAAACAGACGGCAGACAGCGGGAGAAATCGCTAGACACACGACACAGGCGACTGGACGACCGATATCGCGTTTTACCGTGGCCAGAAGACTGCACGGTGGTGGTCTGTTTGCACGACGCCCTGTACGGTGTGTACCTCTAACGCCTGCCCATCGGAGACGGCGTTCTCTGTGGTGCCGGGAACCCCGAAATTGGAGAGACAATGAATGGGTACGAGTACTCTTTACAGATGAGAGCAGATTCAGTCTGAGTAGCGATTCTCATCGCATACCCATCTGGAGAGAGCGGGGAAGCCGCAATCATCCCTCTAACATCATTGAAAGGGACAGGTATGGAGGTGGTGGTGTTCTCGTTTGGAAAGGCATCATGCTTGGTAGTCGTACAGACCTTCACATCTTCGACGCAGGTTCAGTCAACGGGACCCGTTATTGTAACGAGATTCTTCTTCCATATGTGCGTCTTTTTAGAAGCGCTATGGGTCCGCAGTTCTTTTTCATGGACGACAATACACCATATCATCGCACAGTAGCTGCCGAACAGCTCTTAGAGAGTGAGGATATTGAACGTATGGATTGGCCGGCACGATCTCCGGATCTCAATCCCATCGAGCATGTATGGGATTTTCTAGGCAGACGCTTGGCAGCTCGTACCTTACCACCAGTAACGATTCCGAGCTTCGATTGGCGCTGCAAGACGTATGAGCAGCAATGCCTCAACAACTCATTGACACCCTCATTCTCAGCATGGGCAGACGCTGTGAAACCTGCCTAGCAGTCAGGGGAGATCATATCCCCTACTAAAGATCGGATATTTCTTGCTGGACACCCATCACAGGGATGTTTCGGCCTTCAGTCGCATTGCGCTCCATGCTACTTTTTCAATAAAGCTTCTTTTTATCCCTCTGATTTCTCTTTTAGTAAGTGTTGCTTACATTACTCATGTCCTTACGTATTGGGGATCTTAAGGTATTAAATGTGTTGATTTGGAATGCTTTTGTACAAAGTTACATTGAAAAAACCGTCTCGTCCTTAATTTTTGCACACCAGTGTATGTATATATATATATATATATATAGAGAGAGAGAGAGAGAGAGAACTAATAGTAGAAATTGAAAAATTGGGAAAAACTACAGAAGAAAAGTTTTAAGTTTTCTGTAAGATTGTTAAGTACAATATAACAGCAATGCAATAATATTTTAACACCTATACTTAGAAGAAAAGTGACTCACTTACTCGTTACAAAATTTCCATAAATATTAAAACTGCAAACTTGAAATTTTACATGAATGTTCATTTTGTTGAGTAGAGATTAACTAAGAGCGGATTTTTTGTGGAAACTGACACGCAAGGGTGTATGGGTAATGCAGACAATAATTTATGCTTTTGAACTATTAGTGTTACAAGCTAAAAATTTGACAAGCACTTTTGTTTTAGTGAGAGGAGAGTGTTAAGAACGAGATTTGTGTAGATAGACTCCCAAGGAGGGTTGCTGGGGTTGCAGAGGAGTTATAGGTAAACATTTCCATTTTTGAAATAATAGACATTCAGACTTGAAATTTTCTAAGCATGTTTCTTTTTCTTAGTTGAGGTCTGCTTGTAAGGAATAATTATTACTTTTTCCTTCTAACCCGACTAGATGTGTGGGAGGAACTAATTGATCAGACGACATGGTTCATTACAATTGTTTATTTGTCACAACATTTAACACAGATACAATAATAATCCAATTAAGACAAATTTGATCAACACTTAGAAAACTGAAGGGAGACGAGATAGCGCGGGGATAATATATACGATCATTTAAATACATTCCTACGATAACTTATACAGGCTCGTTTTTACCTTGGACGTGTGGTAACAATTTAACTCTTTAACTTCTGCTTAAAATATGAGCACAGTACCTGCACTCTTGCAATTCTTTATCCACTAAACAATTTCTTGAACACTAATAGTTGACTTGAGCACTTCTTAGAGATTCCGACTTCACACGTCCTACACTGTTTACGTACTACTGCTGGATTTCTCGCTTCTCATTAAATCACTTCACATCCGAGCTATGCTCACTTCAGTAAACTTCAATTCGCACTTCACTAACTCCCTAACACCCGTGAATGTGAATATATATATTAAACTTAATTTGCACAATCACGTTTCCTTGTCTTCGGTGAAAATTGGCTAAAATAATTGTTGCCCTAAAGGAATCCACAAGGAGTTAGTTAGAGGACGCGTATAGATCCGTCGCATGATGAAAATGGTTTTTAGAGAAATTGGCTCCAATTATGGGGGGCGTAAATGGTGAATATGCTTCCATTTATGATATTCAAATCTTGTACTTTTTAAATTAAAATGAAACTAATTTTCTTTTGTGTAATTGGAAGCTCAATGCTATTACTTAGATATCAATAACTTAAAAACAATAAATATCCATACAACATTTTAAGATACTTAATGAAGCTGGAGGGGTAACAGTTAGTATATATATATAATTAATCCTGGAGTTTTTATTTGTAGGAAAACACAAGGTGAACTCTTGCATATTTCACTTGTATTTCCAAAATTACACGCATTTCTTTTATTTCATTTAATTGTAAGTTTTCTTCCCCTTTTCAGAATAATGGGAGGGTGGGGGAGAATAATGCAACATTTCCTAAAAACAATTGGCAAACTACCAAGAATCAATTCTAAGAAAACATTTAGAGTGCGGCAATGTATATGTAGAAACACTTAAGATAGAATCAATTTCATACTATAGATTTATGTGGCGTTTAATTTAATACTTACAAATTCCACATTTTCACAAGTCGTCAAGGAAATGAATTAAATTGTTTTAACTGGAATTTCATGGATAAAATGGTATTTAATTCTAATAAAAACCTTAAAAGCGTTTTTATGTGAAATTTATACCATGATTTAAATACATAAAACTTTAATATCTAAAAATAAAAGCTCTACATTTCCACTTTATATGTGATTTTAATTAATTAATATTATTTATCTTATTTTGCAACATATAAAACGCATCTATACTTTCAAATTACATTTTTTTCAGTTTCCAGTATACTCGCTGTATTACGCATACCATTTATTATGAAGAAATATGAAAGGTTTACCTCCCCCCCCCCTTAAATTTATAAATATGAGGAAAGATTTAAAAATTCTCGGACTGAGCCTATAACTTTAAAAAAATATTACCAATTAAATTTCTGAAACGAATCCTCCTCTGAAATAAGATCCTTTAAGGAACAACAAACTTTAGCCATCGCTTGTAGAGATTATCGAAGCATTGTTGGAATTCTGGAAATCCACTTTCAGCCTGCGATTCCCTTTTAATTTCATCTGCAGAGTGGAATCGACGACCCTGAAAGCGACATAAGGTTTCTGGAAATATTTTAGTCACAAGGGACAAAAACAGGAAAGAATATAGAATGTGGCAAAAAGGTTGTTTTTGTTTTCCTCCCGTAATAGTTTGAAGCTTGTTCTTACATTTCACCACAGAAACCTTTCCAATGTTTTCAGTGGGGTGAGAGTTCTGCATCCAGAGCGCCTGTCGTCTTTGACACTTTCCTTGCCTTCCCGGAAACGTCAAAGACACTAAAAAGCTTACGTTGATGTCTTGTTTCACTGCTGTACATATCGTTTAACACTTTCTAAGTATCCCAGAAATATACTTTCTAGAAAATTTGATTTTCTTTCTCTGCTGCTCTACGAACGTCATTTTTTTTCAATCACCGGTTACTAAATGTATTCGCTTACAAAATAAGATGCCTTGGCGAGTCACGGACCACTTGATTTAGGACAAATAACTTTTGGAATAAGAGAAAAACGTAGAAACATAGAAACGTTATCGTAGGCCCTCTAATGAACAAATTTTTCAAGTTATATGCTCAATCCTGGAACTTTTCAATCTTACCTCGTAGTTTGTGAGTGGATAATTAACCCGTTCAGGATCATGATCACATATATGTTATCCCTTCAGGGAACGCGGCATCCAATGCAAGAATGAGTTTTGTCTGTTCTGACTACAGTGATCACACCAGTGTGATCTTAATTTGGAACTTATGGGCTTTCAAATTATTCTAAACTATAAATTTCAACAAATTTTATTATAATAATGATTTTATGTGAATTTTCGATTGAAGTTAGGCTTATAAAACAGGAAATATCGCCTGGTCCTGAACGGGTTAAAATATAGATTGAAATTAAACCTCAATATAATTAAAATACTATTAAAAATATAATATATCTAACGATCTAGATGGAATGGAAGATTATTATATATACACTCAAGAGCAAAAACATTATGACCACCTATTATGAGTTGATTGCAAAATGTAGACATTTTGCAATCAACTCTCCTGGATGAGGTGGAAGGCCCTTGATCAGGTGGAAGGGGTATTTAACTGCTACTGAAATGTCTGAAAAATCATTCTTTCACTTACTTCTGTGTGTGATGGGAAAGGCTGCAGATCTAAGCGACTTTGATAGAGGGCAGATTGTAATGGCTCGAAGGCTCGGAACAAGTATTTCCGAAACTGCACGATTCGTGGGTTGTTCTCGATCTACAGTTGTTAGTACTTATGCAAAGTGGATGAATAACTGTGAAACCAGCAGTAGACGACATGGTGTTGGACTTAACCACGTTATTAAAGAAAGGTAATCGGAGACTGTCTCGCATGGCGAAGCAAAACCGGAGCCAGACAGTGGCTCAGCTGACAGCCCAATACAATGCAGGTCCAAATAGAATAGTATCGGAGCACACTGTTCAGCTGACACTGTTGGATATGGGGTTACGCTGCAAATGTCCCACTCGTGTGCCTTTGCTGACCAATCGTCATCGCCAACTGCGCTTGCGCTGGGTCCGGGAACATCGCGACTGGCCCATGGATCAGTGGGAGAGAGTTGCCTGATCAGTTGAATCATGGTTTGTCATTCATCACGCCGATGGCCGTGTCAGGATACGCCGTCTTCCAGGAGAACAGTTGTTCTCACAATGTACAGTAGGTCATACACAGGCCGGTGGTGGCGGTATTATGCTTTGAGGGACGTTCTCTTGGGCGTCTCTGAGACCCATGGTTGTGGTAGAGCAGACCATGACTGCTACAGAGTTTCTGAACAGTTGCACTCTTACATGGCCTCTGTTTTCCAGCTGGAAATGGAATGTTCCAACAGGACAACGTCCCGTGTCACAAGGCTAAAATTGTGTTGGTGTGGTTCCAGGAACATGATGCGAAATTCTAGTTAATGTCCTGACCACCTAACTCCCTGGATCTCAATCCGATAGATTACATTTGGGATGTCATGGACGGCAGCTCAGAGTTCAAAGACCACAAATTCGCATTATCTCGGATTTGTGTGACCGTTGCTTAAACAACTGGTACAATCTGTCTCCGGCCATCTACCAAGGACTTGTGGCATCCTTGTCAAGGTGGGTTGAAGCTGTGTTGTGCACCAAAGGTGGACCAACTCATTATTGACAGGTGGTCATAATGTTTTGGCTCTCGAGTGTAGATCAGAGTAACAATCATGGTAAAAAAATGAAATGGAATTCGATAATGTGCATGAACATGTAACGGAAAATAAATATAACAACTTTTTCATGCTTTCCAATGGTGAAAGATCACAAGATATGACATTTGTCTTAGGTAATCTGAAATTAGATAATGGTGAAATCAAATTTTTAATGCTCATCTTTTCTCTAATTTTAAACTTATAATTTTTATATCCAGCACATTATAAGCCTGATAATACGGTATTTTTCAGTTCCTTGCTTTTTTCAATTATTTACTCTTAGTCAATTGCATTATTTTTCTATTTTATTTTTGAATTGCTTTTCGTGTTTGTTAGAGAGTTTTCAATTCCGTATAATTAACATTGCATCTAAACTTATCTCAGGGGTACTTGGCAACGATCCAATATCATCCATAAAGAAATATCTGGAGACCCTTAGGTGCAAGTTACAAATGACCTAACTGAAAGATCTTCCGTAGGAATCTGTTTTACTTTTGTATTCCAACATTAGAAATATGGCTTTAAATTACAGCCCCTTTGACTCTAGGGGTACTTGATAAGTCCCATGGTAATATGGAGGCTGTACTGTTAAATAAAGATATAGAATTGAGTTCGGGAAAATTCTTTGGAAAAATAATCAAATTTATTCTTTCCTACTGTTAAAAAGTATTATAAAAACATGACATTTTAATTTCGTATTAGAGATAACTATTAAACTGTTCGAATTAATTGGTACAAACATATTTTTCTTGTCTGATTTGGTATGTGATTACCAGTGATATCTCGGGACTGCCATAAACCGGTTATATCTGCCTATAGAGGTAGCGTGACGGCTCGCATTTGACTGTAGTTTACTCGTTTGACTGGTTTTAGTGTATCTGTAGCTCAGTTGTGGGCCTTTTAGTGCGGCAGCTGGTGGTTGTAAATTTGCGTTCCGTGTAACACCATCACTATTGCTTTTTCAAAGATAGATATTTCTCCGAGGAAGTGTTCTAAAATCATCACTCTTCACGAACGCACTTTTATGAGTGTGTGAGATATAGCTACGGCCGTTGGTGTGGGCGAATCAAGTGTTTTAAGAATTATATGAACTGTAATCTATACCGCAATCTATATACTATTCTATTCTAATCTATTTCTAACCGTAATCTATATACTATACAAAGGAGAAAATCGACTCAACTCTCTCTCTCTCTCTCTCTCATCACGTGCGTTCTGCACTACCTAAAGACTTGAAATTTTGTAAGCGAGTTTCTTTTGTTGAGTAGAGATCCGCTAAAAACAGGTTTTGCAGAAATCAATTCTGAGGGGATGGGGTGGGAGTCCTACCCTTTTCAAATTGCGAGTGCTGTTTTTGAGCACAATCGAAAGTTTAATACTAGGACTTAGAGATCTCAATAACTTTAAAAATATATATAATCTTCTAATACCATAATATGCGAGCTAGTTAAATATGATTGAACTAATTAAATCAGTAGCTAAATGGCCTCGGAAAAATCAAAATCCAAATAAAATATTTAAATTAACGTTATTTAAAAAACCATGAAGTATTTTCTTTATTTCATATATTATTTAACATAATTGATATTCACAGTTCTATCATTATTACAATCTATAACAAAATTGCCGGAACAATTTTCGTCTCTTTTATCCTTTAATATTTTTTCTCTCTCTTCTCAATAAGTTTTTATAAATTTTGACTTTCTTTTCAAACGAATTTATTGCGAAATTTTACAATTTTCCAGAAAAAAATGAACAAGAATATTATACATTAGTTTTATAAAAAAGTTCTTTAGAAAAATCAATAGTTTTTCACAAAAAAAGGATATTTTTAAAAATATGTTAAACATTTCTTTCAGGCATTAACATAAGTCTGCAAAAGATTTTTTTAAAAAAAAATAAAGTATGTTATTTTAAACTCATTTACGAGCATTATGAGCTGAAAACGATCCATTTAAAAAGGATTAACTCTTTTAATGGGCAGACCTTTCATATTTTGTGATATGCGCTTTCAAACGGCCAATAAAAAAAAAGTAAAAAAAGAAAGAACTAACATTTATTTTCTTTCATAAAATTTTGCTCCTTTCTAATTTTTTAAAAATTTTTTTTACATATATTTTTAAAATTTTTGCAACCATTTAAGTCAAAAAAGTAATAATTTATACTTTTGATTGTATAGTATTGTAAAATAGGAGTATATTCATTTATGTTCACATTCATGTTCATTGTACATGATTATGTAGTCATAAAAATTCTGTTTCTGAAATTCAAAGGATTTAAATTAATTTTTAATGATATTTGTAACGCTTCTTGTGTGTGTGTGTGTGTGTGTGATAACTATTTTCTATAATATTTCTTTCCAAAAATAAATCCAAATATATAAGAGATTTTTTAAATAATACATTAGGCTAGGTGGCGTTGTTGGTTTTGTCTCTGGCCTTGTAACATCAAGAGAATCTACTGAGTTGGACCGGGGCCTATGTCAGTAGATTCTCATGATGCAAAACATAGGCAGCATCCATGTCGTATGATTATTCGGCATGTAAAAGATCTCTTAAATACCTGTTTGGTTTGAATACTATCGGCTAAATTAAATTACTAGTACTGTTTTGCATCGCCAGAGCTCATGTGCTTCCCACTTGGAAGGAAAGTGGGTGTCAAAATCACTTGTGGTAAATGGTATACCACTGTGACGTCAGCTCATTATTAGTACACTCCCCAACCACGCTTGTCAAGAGGTGACCCAGCTGTCCAGATGGGACATTGTATCTTAAAAAAACCCGGCTATTCTGCAATCATGCCAGGGGATAAGACATGTGAGCTGATTCAAAAAACGGCCTTGATGTCACCACACCTTTTCCTCCTCCAACATCCAGACGATTTTTAATCTCAACGTTCCATAAGAAGGAAGCTCCGGTAAGCAGCATCCATTGTGTTGGGTTCCAGTCACATTTGACACATTTGAGGCGAAAACGACTTGAATGAGGAGGAACGTCGGCCTGTCGTGCCAAGGAAACACTCTCAGTGTCAATGCGACAGGGCGATTTACAGTCCTCCAAATGATGAACAAGATACAGCGTCGGGGTTTGGATCAGGCTCGTCGGGGTTTGGGAGGCCTATTGCCTCCAAGCACCAGTACAGTGGTACTAAAGTGAGGTTAGCCGAGTGCAGATCTGTTAAGTTCGTCGATCAGAGGTGATTGGGAGTGCGAAAGAGGCTCATCCAGGGAGTTGAAAGGTTTGGGCAAGTTTATGAGGTTCTCGATCTCTTTCAATTTACGGAATTACTTCGCCCTTCAGATTTGAATTTGAGGAGGAAGCCGCACCTCAAGGACTAAGGGAGGTGAACATTGCAAACTTGTGAAAGATGGAGTGTCGGGGTCGGTGAAGCAACGGTTTGAGTAAATTAACTTGGAACTAGAATTTTTCTGCAGCGAAAGGTTGTGAATTTTGACAATTTAATAATGAATATCATTTTCATTTATTTAATCTGGAATAAAATGTCTTTTTGGCAGTTAGCTCTGTGATCCCTCATGCTACCAAGTTATGACGTACTTTAAGGGTATCACGAGGTAAAAGGTAAATGTGAAGGTATATGGTACTAAATATGCAGCACTACTAAGTCATACCAGCTTCCGGTAAATGTACTAAATCTGCAATGGTACAATTCCAATCTGCATCCCGATTAACAATTTTAAGAAAATTATATAAATGTTCTTTCTAATAAAATTTTATGGACCTTTTAATATAATTACGTTTTTGTTTTTGTTTTTAATGAAATAAAGTTTCATGCTATTTATATAACAGAAACTAGAAAGTCAAATAGTACATCACAAAGATATATTTTATTTTCCACACAAAAACGAAAATTCAAATTAATTCTCAAATGCTAGGCTTTAAAAAAAAGTCCAACACTGATGACTAAATTCTTAATGAAAAGTAAATCTTCCCTCACGATTTTTTATGAAACAACGCTTAAAAAATAAATCTCTTAATTGAGGCCACGGTTGAGCCTGTGACAATTTAATACTCTGCTCACTCAACTGATGATTTTGACCATTAGCAATCGCTTGGATTGCACCAAAAAAAACTGAGAAGAGGAACTCTAATGAAAACTAAAAGATTTAGTAAGATTTTTTTGTGTCATTTCCAGTCTTTTTGTGAAGAACTCCGGCTAACTGGTGTAACCTATCAGGAGTCTTGAAAAAGCAACGTTGACAGGAACATCGCATCAGGACCGTAAAAAGGATTACCTCTTCTTTGCCGTACAGAAACTTTGAAGAGGATTAGAAACCTTCTATACCTTTTATAGAAGGCAAAAGAGGTGGAGAGGGGGTGTTTTCGATCTTGGAAGAGAAGGGGGAGGGTGTTGGCAGACGATAGGGACGAAAGAGAGGAACACAAACATTCATTAAGAAGGATTGACCGCGGCGAATTTCTGTTGGGTCTCTGTCAATTTGTTCACGGAATCGTTCCACACACACATGCCTTTGTCCTCAACTCTTAACGAGGTCAGTTGGGCAAGTCTTCTCAAAAGTTGGGGACAAGGAATAGTTTCAGAAAAGAGCTCTAGGGGTAGACGCAGGGGTGGAGAGAAGTTATATCGTCTGAAAGAGAAAGGAAAAAAGAATTTTTGGAAGGATAGGGATATAGATGGGACGTTTGTTTTATTCCCTTTGGATGTGGATTGTGTTTGAGTTTGCTTAAGATGAATCTCAAGTACTTTGGGGGTATTGACATTGTGAAGCATATTAATGCGTTGGTCCTACAGAAGTGGGTGTTACACTGCTTTATTGGGACAATTATTTCTCTTCCGCACTCCCCCTTTTCGAAAGAGTTTGTGAACGTTTGATTTATTGCTCAGTATTATTTGTTATATTTTTTGTTTATATTTGTTTCTGAACTATGTTGTACGAAATGGGAGAATATAGGGAATGTTTTTTCACAGAAAAATGTAGAAATATTATTATTGTATTATGGTTATATATATATATATATATACATATATATATATATACATTTGAGCCAAAACATTATGACCACCCCTACATTTTGCAATTAACTCACCTGGATGACGTGGAAGGCACGTGATCAGGTGGAAGTGGTATTTAACTGCTGCTGGAGAGTCTGAAGAATCATTCCTTCACTTACTTCTGTGTGTGATGGGAAAGGCTGCGGATCTAAGCGACTTTGATAGAGGGCAGATTGTGGCTCGAAGGCTCGGAACAAGTATTTCCGAAGTTGCACGACTCGTGGATTGTTCGCGATCTACAGTTGTTAGTACTTATGCAAAATGGATGAATGACGGTGAAACCAGCAGTAGACGACATGTTGTTGGACGTCCACACGCTATCAAAGAAATGGTTCGCCGTAGACTGTCTCGCATGGTGAAGCAAAACCGGAGTCAGACAGTTGCTCAACTGACAGCCCAATACAATGTAGAGCCAAGTAGAATAGTATAGGAGCACACTGTTCAGTGGACACTATTGGATATGGGGCTACGCAGCAAATGTCCCCCTCGTGTGCCTTTGCTGACCAAGTGCCATCGTCAACTGCGCCTGCTCTGGGCCCGGGAACATCGCGACTGGTCCATGGATCAGTGGGAGAGAGTTGTCAGGTCAGGTGAATCACGATTTGTCATTCATCACGCCGATGGCCGCGTCAGGATACGCCGTCTTCCAGGCGAACAGTTGCTCCCTAAATGTACAGTAGGTCATACATAGGCCGGTGGTGGAGGTATTATGCGTTGGGGGACGTTCTCTCTGGCGTCTCTGGGACCCGTGGTTGTGGTACAGCAGACCAGGAATGCTACAGGGTATCTGAACATCCTTGCGGACCAGTTGCACCCTTACATGACCTTTGTTTTTCTAGCTGGAAATGAAATGTTCCAACAGGACAACGCCCCGTGTCACAAGGCTAAAATTGGGTTGGAGTGGTTCCAGGAACATGACGCTGAATTCCAGTTAATATCCAGGCTGCGTAACTCACCGCATCTCAATCCGATAGAACACATTTGGGATGTCATGGGACGGCAGCTCAGAGTTCAGAGACCACCAATTCACAATATCTCGGTTTTGCGGGACTGTTGCTTAAACATCTGGTGCAATCTTTCTCCGGCCATCTACCAAGGACTTGTGACATCCATGCCAAGGCAGGTTGAAGCTGTGTTGCGCGCCAAAGGTGGCCCGACTCTTTATTGACCTGCTATGTTTTGGCTCTTGAGTATATACTAGGGAGCGTTACCCTCCCGCTTCGTTGAATATGTCATTATGTTATATGGATATATATTCTTTACCTGCTTGAATATATTTGACTTATATTATTTCAGCTCTCTCGTAACCCCTCCCCCAAAACCCCAAAACCCATTTTTAGCGGATCTCTACCAAATTTAAAATATACGCCTAACAATTGAAAGATAAAAATTATTTATCGGTAATTTCTGTAACTCTCTTTGAGAATCGGTTTCCCAAAGCCTCGTTCTTAGCGGATTTCAGTTCAACAACAATAAAGAAGATTAAAACATGAATACCGAATTTTATTACTGTATGTCTAGTAGTTCGCAAACGAAATTTTTTTTATCTATACTTTTCCCAGTAACTTCATGCTTCCCCATATTTCTATAGAATCAGTTCTTAACTTATCTCTATTCATCAAAGGAAACATGCTTATAAAATTTCAAGTACACAAATCTAACAGTTCAAAAACAGAAATTTCTTTTATCTATAACGCCTCTCCTCAAACCTTCGAATCCCTCATCTTAAAATATTCTTAATTAAAGAGGAAAATTTATCATTTATATTGAATATAATGAAACTTGTTATGAACTTCCACTATGACCAGTTGCCCCACTGATATTCACTGCATACCTGAGCAAAGAAAATAATAAAGCTTTAACCCCACATTTATAGTAATTAGCAGCTATTTCACATTAAAATAACATCTTCGTCTCAATTAGAGAAAACTTGATGGAGGGAAAATTGCTCACTTATATTGAATGAACTTATGACCTATGTTTCGTATAAGTGAATCGACAGTGTCGGCCACGAGCTCGCAATCATAACCACTCCGTTATTATGCTGCCACTTTTGAAATCGTGATGAAATAAGTAAAAGATGTGTTTAATAATTATTTTTGATAAAAGGTATAATTACAGAACGAATTAAATAATAATTAGTTATACAAATTAATGATTTTTAAATCAGCGAATAATGTTTTAGACATTGTCGCGACCCTGAGGCCACTGGGGAAGTTTGGGACACCGAATGAATGGACATTGTTATAAAAATAACTAAGTTTATTCTTTATCATACTAGCAAATAAGGTTAGATAAACAGAAGGAGTAGTAAAATTAAATGGCTGCTCTAAATTTCTAAGACAAATAATTAAGCATACAATTCGATGAAATAGCACTCGCCAGGTCTCACCCGGGTCAACTGGTTATTCCGGTCTAAAGCTTCTTTTCAAGGCACCAAGAGCTCTCAATGGCCATTTCTTAAATATCACTATAATAGCAGTCGAACGACTAACTTAACACTTATTTTGCTAGTGCTTAAATAGCACTCAAATTAGCATAAAATCAAACAAGTTATAAAAGTATTTTACCACAAGAGGATGAGTGAAAGAGCGTGAATAGGACCTGTCACAACTTTTTAAAATTAAATCATTAAATGAAGGATTGTACAATTGCTTATTATGTAAAAGATATCCATACAAAGTATTATCTAGAATTATGCTCTTTAAGCGTATATTTAATTCTTTGAATTAAAACGTCTGACAATAAAGTTCGGTGAATGAAGTCAGAACGGCTGATCTAGCAACACTGCAGAATCAAAACGCTGCGCATGCATAACGGCAGGTCTTTACCATCTGCCCCCACCACTGTTCAGTTAAGCGTCGTTTGTGTTCCATGTAAGATTTGTTTTACAAAGTGCTTGTTCAGAGCGTTGGTTCTTTTCTGAGAACATGAAAATGAAGGGAAAAAAAGATTAATTTAAAGTTTTGTTTTAAGCTTGGCAAGACACCGAAAGAAAATTATGCGATGCTGGTACATGTTCACGAAGATCAAACACTCTCCATGAAGTGTATGTACGCCGTTTTCGAGAAGGTCCAGGAAAGTGTTTCTGACAAAACCGTCAGGGACAAAAACATTGAGAAGGTGAGGAAATTAATCAAGAATTATTATTGTCAATTATATCACCGATTAGTTCAGCGTATCATTGCTGATGAACTGCAGATTAACTGTGAATCCGTGCGATAAATCATTAGTCGGTGTTTAGGAATGAGAAAAAATGTTGAGGATACGTAGGGTACAACCCCAGTACGCACAACAAGGTACATAGTTTTTTTGTTCACGATAATGCTCACCCTCACACAGCCAATATCGTCAAACAGTTCTTTGCAAAAAAGGGGGTGGTGCAAATTGGACCTCCACCATACTCTCCAGATCTCAATCCTCCAGACTTCCTCCGACTCAAACTCGCTTTGAAAGGAAAGAGATTTGACGATATTCCTGACATCCAACGAAACGTGACGAAGCTTTTGAACTCCAACCTAAAAGAAGACTTCCTGCAAAGTTTCCAGGACATATATATTAAATCTCAGTGGTGCATAATTATGGGTGGAGACTATTTCGAAGGACAGTAAGGTAACTTTCTTTAATATTTCATCTACGTTGTTACAGGACTATTCACCGAACTTTATTGCCAGAGGGTGTATAAATATTCCCGAGAAAAATGGTCTTTGTTTCATGATACATATTATAGTGATGCTGTGTATTTCAATAAAATATAAATAAAATGCGTAAGCCTTTCTATATACAGGCGCATTTTATTTTATTTTCAGAAAAATGTAAGAAATTTCACCAAAGTGCAAATAAAATGGCAGAAATATAAATAACTGTTTCATAATATTACTAGCTGTTACCCGCCCGCTTCTCAGGGTATTTCATGATGTTTTATGAATTTTTACTGCTTATATATATGTATAAAGTATTGATATCTAAGTCCTAGCATTAAGAATTCGATTGAATTGAAAAATATACTTATACCTGTAACTGTCACCTGTTGATAAAAAAAAAAGGCAGAAATCATCTAATTTGTATTTTCTAAAAATCTCTAAAATTGAAGCATAGAATGATGTTTGCTCTTTCGTAACTCAAAAACCAAGTGGATTCCCACAAAACCAATTTTCGGTGGATCTCTACACCGTAAAATGAACATGCAAGCCAAATTTCAAGTCTAAATCTAACAGAAAAAAGCAAAAGTTTTACTATAAATATCCCCGTAATCCCGTTGAGAGCCGTTTTCCAAAATTACCGCTCTTAGCGGATTTCAATTCAACAAAAGAAAAATGCAAACCAAATTTCATTATTACAGTCCTTGTAGCTCGAAAAAAGTAATTTTTTTTTGTCAATACGTCCCAGTAACCCCCTGCAACCCCCCAGAACTTGATTTGCTTAAAATTTATTCTTAGTGGATCCCTATTCAACAAAAGAAACATGCTTAACAAATTTCAAGTATATGGGTCTAACAATTAAAAACATGAATTTTTTTCTGTAACTCCTCTTGACCCCTCGCAAACATCTTTGGGGTCAATTTTCATTTTACTCTTTGTTAGAGGAACTCTATTTCATGAAAGGAACATGCCTACCAATTTTCAAGCAGGATGATCAAGTAGTTTAAAAATGGAAATATTTATCGATTATGCCTCTTAATCTCCCGAAATTAAACTTCGTAGTTGATATTCGCGAAACCCATTTTGTAGCGGTTCTCTACTTTACGAAAGGAATCTGCTTATCAAATTTCAAGACTGTACGTCTAACAGTTTAAAAATGGGGATAATTGTCTATAACGCCACTTGAGCCCCAGCAACGCCACTTCTGGGTCTGTTTTCACAAAACCCATTTTGTAGGGGAATTGCACTCTATGAAAGGAATCTGCTTAGCAAAATTTGAAGACTGTGCGTCCAATTAATTAAAAAATGCAAAAAAATTATCAATAACGCCCCTTGAACCCCCGCAACACCACCTAGGGGTCGATTTTCACAAAACACATTTTGCAGTGTATTTCTATCCTATGAGAGGAATCTGCTAACCAAATTTCAAGACTGTGAGTCTAATAGTTTAAAAAAAGAAATAATTATTTATATCTGCCCTTAACCCCCGCAACACCCCTTGGGGTCAATTTTCTCCAAACCCGTTTTGTAGAGGATATTTACTCCATGAAAGAAACATTCCTACCAATTTTCAAGCAGGTAGGTCGAATAGTTTAAAAACGAAAATATTTATCTCTTACGCCACTTATTCCCCTGCAACGCCACTTGGAGGTCTGTTTTCACAAAACCTTCTTATAGCTGATCTCTACTCTATGAAAGAAATCTCTTTATCAAATATAAAGACTGTGCGTCTAATAGTTTAAAAATGGAAATAATTATCTATAACGCCCCTTAAGTCTCCTCAACGCCACTTGGGGGCAATTTTCACAAAACCCATTTTGTAGCGTATCTGTGACCTATGAGAGGAATCTGCTTTTACTAAGTTTCAAGACTGTACGTCTAATAACTTAAAAATAGGAATTTATAACGCCCCTTAAACCCCCGCCCCCGCAACACCCCTTGGGGGTCAATTTTCCCAAAACCCATTTTGTAGCGGATATTTACTCCAGGAAAGAAACTTACCTATCAATTTTCAAGCATTTAGGTGAAGTAGTTTAAAAACGGATATATTTATCTATTACGCCCCTTAATCCCCCGCAACGCCACTTAGAAGTCTGTTTTCACAAAACCCGTTTTGTAACTGATCATTATTCTACAAAAGGAATCTATATATCAAATTTAAAGACAGTGCGTCAAATAGTTTAAAAATGGAAATAATTATCTATAACCCCCCTAAGCCCCTGCAACGCCACTTGGGGGTCGATTTTCAGCAAACTCATTTTGTAGCGGATCTCTACTCTCTGAAAGGAATCCGCTTACCCAATTTCAAGATTGTACATCAAGTAGTTTAAACATGGAAACAATTATTATTAAAGACCTCAACCCCCCGTAACGCCCCTTGCGTTTCGAATTTCGGAAAATCCTTTCTTAGCTGATGTCTACTCTATCAAAGGAACATGTCTACCAAATTTCATGTCTGTAGGTTGAATAGTTCCAGAGATTTCGTGATTAGTCAGTCAGTCAGTCAGTCAGTCAGTGAGTCGCTTTTCTCCTTTATATATATAGATTTAACCAAGTGTTTTCTGAAAATATTTGAACAAGACTATGCAACACATCAGAACAAAATACAAATTAATTGTGTCACTTAAATTTCGTTTACCTTGAAAAAAAAATTATTTTTCAAGAAAGCAAATTCACTCTCCAGTTCTTCTTATCGAACTATTTCCGCAGAAAATATCGCTACAGCTTATTTTCAACTCAACTCAACCCACCCCTTCCTCTTCAATTCACTTTGCATTTTCCTTCCACATTAATAAAATATTTAATTCCATCCAATCCCCAACGGTATAATAAAACAGCTTTTTCCTTCAGAATAGAAAATTAAACTTCGACGATATAAAAACGGATTTCCCAAACATACAAGCTCTGCTTTATCATAAAGAAAGCTTGCATCATAATAAAAACGAACATCTCGTTATATGGAAAGAAGCATCACCGTTGGAAAAAAAATCTACTGCCTTCATCATCATATTTTAAACTTATTGAACAAAGGGAAGTTCTAGAACTCTCCGTTTCCCTGTGGATTTTAGAGAGAATAGTATAATCGTTGGCGATGCACATTCTTAGAATTCGACTATTCGAACACTGCGTGTGTGTATTTTTTCTTTATCTGCCCCTCCGAAAAGAATATTCTTGACTTCCCCATTATGCTGAATAGTTTCGTCCATTCCAGTTTAAACTGTTTTTCTTTTCTCGGCTACTTGTAGCGGAGCTGGATGCTTTTTATTAGAGAGATATGCAAATGTATTGTATAAACAGGGGGCTGCTCAATTCGTGCAAGGCATATTGGGACGTCCAATAAAAGTAAGTGTTTTGAGGACATTAGGGAAGGGGGGAGGGGGTCCTTCTTTTTTATGTGTGTGCCAGAAGAATAGTGGAAAGGGATGGTGGGAAAAAAGAGTATTGCCAACCGAAATGAATACTAAAACAAATGAAAAAGTATATTGAAAATAAAATGTGACTTTGACGAAAACTATTTATTTCTTTCCATTTCTTGGGAAATAACGATTTTAACTTCTTTTTTTACTTTTTCTGCGGTGGAAATATCTGATTAAATGCAGTATATCCTCCAGATTTTTATTTTTGTTCTCTGTTCAGTCTTTCTTCATTTTATTTTCAGTTGCATATGAAAAACTTCTTTATTTAATTTTTTTTTTTACTTTGAAGTCTAAGCTCTCAATATTTAACAATGATTTAATATTTATCGTGTTTAATTATTTTTATAATTACTTATTATATGTTTCGTGTTTAATTACTTTGGCATAAGAAAGCAGTAAAATGTCAAATATTGCGCAGTGATTTTCGAAAAATGTTATACACCCAACTCTTTCCTTACACGATAGTTTTGCCGAAGAAGACCGTGCAAAAAAATTAAAAAAATTCCTAAAAAATAAGTGTGATCTATAGTAAATTTGGGGGTATGTTGCACAACTGTAAAAAAAAATCGTGCAAGATGAAAAAAACTCTAAATATTTTCCCCAAAACAATGTGCAAAAAAAGTAATAATGAAATCCATATTATATGTTTATAAGACAAAAATAATGAATTTTTGTTACAAAAGAAAACCAATAATTAATTCAGTCTATAAATACATACAATATGTAAAATTTCAAATCAAAACTAGGAATAAGTTGCAGCTTTTTTTTTATTTTAGTTTCTTAATTTGTGTGTGTAATTCTCAATATCCTCTGCTATACAAAACTTAAGATAACGTATAAATGTTAATGCACGTTCCATGTCAGAATCCTGAGTAAGAAAAATGTTGGTCCATACTTATAACAAATTTCAACCCTTCGAAAATTAAATCAGGTGTTGAACTTCATCTTCGACTTCGCCATTATCATTATCATAAGCTGTCATAAATTCGATCAAATCATCTTCATCTAAAAGGCTATAATACAAAATGCAATTACAGTAGAACGTCGTTTATTCGAATCAATTGGGACCGGACACCGTTTAGATAACCGAAAACCGAATGCGATCCATGCAGTATATGAAACCGAACAGAAATTGCTGACTTTCAGCATTATAAAACTGTGCTAGAGACGCTCCTCTTTCTCCCATCACGAAACGGCTCAAAATTTCAAGTTTTGTCTCTATGTTCAAGACGTTGCGCTTCCGTTTTGAATTTGAAGCCATAGCAGTTCACAACTCAACAAAAGAGCACGTATACACCCCCTCATTTGGAAACAAACTGACCTAATATTCTGCGCAGATGTTTACCAAATCAGACACAACTGAAATCAACCAAATATCCCTCAACTTGGGTTTTTCCATGATTTTTGGCCTCACGCAAAACAACTGCTGAGCATTGCACTGTTCGAAACCGTATCCGAAAACTGGTTCGGATATTTGACACTCCGGATAATAAACGTTCAGATAAACGACGTTCTACTGTATACTGAAGAATGAACGCTGTGTTCAGATTGAAGTGTAACAAAATAAAGAAAAAAATGATTATGATTATTCCCCTTAACTCCAGAAGACTAAGTAAACAAACCATGTAGTAGACCAAGTCACTTAGACATGTTTGGGCATAAACACCGACAATCTTCTAATTACACAGTCAAAATAAAGGGGGGGGGGGTTTCGTGCTAGAACAAAAGATTTGAGTAAAAAAAGTATATTAGGGAGCAATGTTATTTCAAAATCGTGTAAGAAAAAGACCATGTAAAAAAAGAGGGAATGTAGCTGACTGTCCCAAGCAGCAGAAGTGCCCTCTACCTACCATTAAACTTTAGTATAGGCTAAGCGAGGGAAGAATGAATTCGCCACTAAAAACTGTCCATGTTCTTTGTTCTTTATTTTTGTTAATGATATGTGATGTCTTTGTCTTAAATTAATCAAACTTAATAAAAAAATAATTGTTACTCTAAAGAATATTTCCTTGAACCCAACCCCTAATTTATCCCCTTTTGTTTAATCCTTAAGATACAACGTTCTTTTTCTGAAATATGTTATAAAATCCATTACATTAATTACTCTTACAGTGCATATACAAACGCTTTTCAATACCTGAAAAAGAGCTAATAATCAATAATATATTTCAGAACTGTAATTATAGTTAATAGAAAGTTGATGTAGGTAAAGAATTGTGTTAACAAACTTTTCGACAAAGGATTCTTAAGTCGAGTCGCAGGTTCAAGTCTTAGTTTATCCAAAGACCTATCCTACGTAAATATGAAGAATATTAACCCGGGAGTAGGCACTGAGTAAAGTAACAAGAGAGATCATATTTCCGTCTCCACAATTCCAATCCAGATCACGTTACAGTAGACTTGATTTCGGATTTAATTAGGAAGTCACTCGGTACTAACATCAATAGTCGCGCGGGGTGACTGAGTTACCCCAAACTTTTTTTAAAATTATTTTTATTGTACACGATAAAAATCGTAATTACAGTGAATAATTTAACTAAGAGAAATCATATTTACTTACATTTAAGCACTTTTGAATTTTTCTTTCATAATTCGAGAAATAATATCAATCAAACTGGAACAAGAAGTTTCAAACTCGTGTGACTTTATTAAAGGACACAAATCTCAGACATTTTCCCTAACATTACAAAAGAATGTTACTTACAGACAGAACTGTCATATTTTGTTCAAGTTATTTTAGTTTTAGTGTCCTTTGATGATTGACAAATAGCTCGTTGAACTTTTTCTTGCTTGAGTCTTTTTGACAGGCTGAAGTGTCTTGTCATATACTTATGGCTTCATGTTTCCCTTCATGGAGTTCTTTAGGTAGCATTTGACTCAAACTCAACTCAAACGTTACACGTTCGTCACTTTTATCAAATTTACTTTCGCTATCATGATTAATATGCATTATTTCAGAAGGTCTTTCCCTTGCTTCATCCTTTTCACCTTCCTTCAAAAGAGATCACAAATGCCTATTTCTTTTGTTTTTTTATATCGTGCCCATTTATATTTATAAACCATAATAAGTCGTACAAACAGCAATCGACACCACTTATTTGCTCACGGGAGAAAATGTAGCACGTTTATAGAAAATATTTTGCAACAAAAGGGGTCACGCGGGGAATTCAATCAAAACAAGTACCTTAAGATTTGTTAGAAAACGTTTGCCTCTTCAAAAAAAAAAGAGGGAGATATGTGACAAGTACATTTTAGTTCTCATGAAGACTACCATATAGGAGGATACTGTTATGGTCATGGGTAACAAATAAACTGTTTTCCTGTAATTAAAGCTTTAGTGAGCCTGGTGTGACTCTGTGCCCCACCCGCCCACTCTCGGGTTAACATGATTGAAAATTATATATATAAGAATTAGCCCAATAATCATTGAGAAACTTTCATAGCAACAATTCAAGCAAAATCTTATAAAAACAAAAACAAACAAAAAACAAGGAAAAAAAGTATACGATACAATAAATTCGAAACAAATTTTGTGAAAAAAATCAAAGAAATCTCTTTCATATCTGAACTTCATTTTTCTAACAGTTTAGCCTTGTGAAAGAAATTTGAGCTTTTGCTCGTTGCTTATTTAACGAGGGAATGAATAAAGCTATTTATTATAATTAATTATATTTATTTTTTGCATTAATTATATTTTAACCGTAGGTTTTTTTCTAATTCGATTTTTGCTATTGTGTCGCAAATTTCAACACATCTCATAAATATTCGAAAAGATTGTGATGCCAGTCTAGAAAAAGTCATTTTTTTAAAATTCAGATAACATTTTAGTAGCTGTAATTATAACGGTTTTCAAGACTTTTTTTTTTTTATAAAAAAATGTACATTAATGATTTTATGTTCCCCTTGAGGGAAACATTTTGTCTAGACATAGATTATTAAAATTCAAATTCGTATAACCGCTGCAACATTTATACATAGAAATGTATAATAAATAGTTTAATTATTTCCACGCGTATCTCACATTATTATGTACTACATTTAATCCCCACAAAATTAAATTAGTTTTTCGATTTGATAAAGCACATAATATTTAAAAATATAATGTCTGCATTATGCATATTTAAATTACAGCTATTAACTTTAATAATTGATTCAAAAATAATAAAATTAAAATTTGTTCAAACATTTACATGGAACCTCATAAGCTGAATTTTCCTTAAGTAACCTTAGTCCCAAAATATTCTAAAAATAATTATAAAACGGAATTATAGTTTGACTAATTGGAATTATAATCATCTCCGTGATTAATTCCGTCAAATCTTGAGTATTGGTGGCATTAAAGTAGCTTAGTGGCATAGTTTTTTCGTATCAAGCAGAGGGTTATCAGATTGAATCTGTACGAAATCAATCTGAATTTTCTAAAATTTTTATTTTTCAGCTCATTTTTTAAAAGCATTCAGTCTCTAACAAAAATAAATTAATCGAAGTGTTCTGTAGACCAATCAAATAGCTCACTCTCAGCTCCTCTCTATATACAGGGTGTCCCAAAAAATAACTCCCAAACTCTGCACAGCCAAATTCCTCATTAGGAGTCATAAGAAATACAGATAGAACTGTACCTGCACGATCTATAGTTTATGAAAAGATTACTACTTAAGAAAGTTCTAATGTATTATACCATCGACCAATTTCGCCAAACTAAAAGTCATCACCAAATGCTGTCATTGTTATTATTATTGTGTTCGAACGTGTGCTGTAATGATTTCCTCTATTGGCTGTATATCGCGACAATTTGGCAATGTATTTTGTTTCGACGAAATTGCTCGACGGCTCGACTACCTGTAAGAAACACCAAATAGAGAGACTTACGCACTTTAAATCTGGCTTTGACGTTAGCATGATGTGTAAGCTAGTAGATTGATTTGCTAGCTCCTTTGTATAATTCGTTACTTGATCGTGGTTCAAAATTGTGAGGTCCTTTGCCATTAGCTCTCCTTTTGCTTCTAAGTGTGACTTTAAAGAACATTCAATGAATCTAAATGTAGTTGTGTTTCTTGTGTGATGTTTAGAAAATTATTATTTAAGAATAAGAATTTCTGTCGTTTTTCTAACAGTAGCCTAACAGTGCTATTAATGCCTGACTTTCTCTGCTTTGAAGTATATTACTTCACAGAATATTAATATTTTCTTGCAATGCCGTAAGGGAGTAGGTTCATGAATTTCGGCCCCGAAACACATTTTTCACTTTTCCCTTTTTAATAAAATAAGAATTTCTACGCTTCTAATGGTGCAAAAGTTATCATTCTACGTGCAGTAGAAGTATTTTTAATAATTTTTAGAAAATGTTTTACCACCTGTCAAAGTCTACTAAAAATCCATTACTAAAATCCATTTTTCTCAAAACTAACATTTTTACCATATAAGGAACATATGTTCCTAAACTACTGCATTTAACATCTTATAACTTTGCATAATTAATAATTACACTCTAATACATACTTGAATCGGGGGACTTTTTCAAAAAACTTTTCTGACTTAATTTATAGCATTAAACATCATGAAATTTCACTGTTTTTAAAGGAGAAAAAAACAGATTTGTGCAAAAAATTTTTTTTTAAAAATAACTAGACATCCTATCCATAAAATTTCTGATTAAAGTTATGTATTATGGTTCAAAAAATATTCAGTGAGAAAATCGGAGATTTTTATTCAATAGAATGTTTATAAATGTTCCTTAAAAATACCCATTTTTAACATTACTGAGATACAGATCCTGTTTCGTGAACCTACCCCCTTAAATTATCGCATTTATTGCATTCCTTGCTTTATTTTTACGCTAGATCCAAAAGTACCATTGATGTTTATTTCTTCTACAGTATCTAAAGTTTTAAAAAATAGAGCTTGGTCTAAAATTGATTACCATCTAGATCAGGGGTGGGCAAACTTTTCCAGGATACGGGCTACTTCTAATATTTTCGATATGTTGCGGACCACCCAGTGGCGTAGGTGTGGTGAGCTAAGAAAAAGGTCTATAATATTTATTATAACTTAATAATAAATATGGAATATGTTCTTACCTACACTTTGAAACGAACTTAATTCCCTTCTAACCTGTGGCCCAGCTAAAGGTGTGGAAGGAAATAAAGGATCATTCGACATGATGAATTCCAATTATTTTATTTTACACTTCAATCGATTCAAACACAAATCAATTTAACACTATATATAGAATAATCCAGTCAAGCAATGGAGGGAAGGGACGAGAGTCGTGATTGGGGAGAATGCATTAAATAACTTATTTTTATATTAAAGGTTCTTCCATACTATTACTTTACACAGCAGATATGTATTTAATGCCCGCTTAACGACTTTAACACATTAAATATCAATGCAATATGAAGTTGACAGTACCTGACTTTAGGCAGTATTCTAATCAATCGAAATTAACTTTCTCTTCTTGAGTTTAATCTTTTACAAGGTAATCTGTACCTTGAATCTTTCTTGTCACTTCCAGTTAACTGAACTTCTAGCTTTCTAGCTTTTCATTCACTATTTCCTTCACTTCTAATTCATTAACTCCTTTAACTCGCGAACTATGAATATAAAAAATAAACTTAATTTGCATATCACGTTTACTTCTCTAGGAGAAATTGGTGAATTTTGCTGGCCGAAAGAATGCCCAAGATGATAGTTAATAGAAGGTCGCGTACAGATCCGTCACAACTTAACTCAGTGATGCAACAACCCATGAGGGCGAAGGCCTATTGTGCCAAACTCAGTATACGCGACCTAGGGCCGTGAGGTGCATGAGCAGATGTTCCGGTCAGTCTGACGTGAAACCCCCAGTGTTAAGTTCTCAAGCAATCTTGGTGCTCATTTTATCGACCCACTGAAGGGATGAAGGCTGAGTCAACCTTCCCAGGTCGGGATTTGAACATCGGACCTATGGTGTGGAAGAGCGATGCACTAACCACTGAGCCACATACACTTGGCACTTACATACATACATTACTAGCATAAAATAAATTTACACTTTTAAGCCAAATGCGAGATACATAATAATGCGACAAACATAATAAAGGCTACAAATGTAATAATATCATAATGCATTTGTTATGAAACAATTCAAAATACATTAAAAAATAAAACATTTCTATCCAAAGTTAGTGCTCATAGTTACAGTCAGTAGAGGACTTCGTGTGTATATCCTCAGTCAGGCTTGAATATCTCGATATATAATTACTAACTCTTAATCTTCAGGAGATCACCCTAAAATGTCCTGGTGGTCCATCGGTCGGCCGTGATCGGCTTAATGCCCACTTTTGGTTTAGATATATTATTTCAACTATATCAGGAAGCAGATTTAAACGTATAAATTCATGTATTTATCACACAAAGTTGCACCTGCCGTGTAAGAGGGGGGGGGTCTGTGTAAGTTAAAGGGGCCTAGGTAGCCTTGTGGTCAAGGTAACGGACTCGTGGCCGGCGTGTCATGAGTACACGCTTAGTACCACTAAAGACCTTCCATGTAGGAAGGTGGGCGATACACGTTAAATCTTTCGAGGATTAATTGAATCTCACGGGGTGGGGTGGTAGTTAGTGGAGAGGGGAGCCAGCTTAGGTGTCATCCTCGTCACTCAACTAAGATTCAAAATTACGGGGTCCATCGCCAACACCATTCATGTTGCTTTAAAGTGTAGCATCAATATACACTCAAGAGCCAAAACATTATGACCACCCCTACATGTTGCAATGAACGCACCTGGGTGACGTGGAAGGCACGAGATCAGGTGGAAGTGGTATTTAACTACTGCTGGAAAGTCTGAAGAATCATTCTTTCACTTACTTCTGTGTGTGAGGGGAAAGGCTGCAGATCTAAGTGACTTTGATAGAGGGCAGATTGTAATGGCTCGAAGGCTTGGAACATGTATTTCCGAAACTGCATGACTCGTGGGTTGTTCGCGATCTACAGTTGTTGGTACTTAAGCAAAGTGGATGATTGACGGTGGAACCAGCAGTAGATGACATGGTGTAGGACGTCCACACGTTATCAAAGAAAAGGTAGTTGGAGACTGTCTCGCATGGTGAAGCAAAACCGGAGCCCGACAGTGGCTCAGCTGACAGCCCAATACAATGCAGGGACAAGTAGAATAGTATTGGAGCACACTGTTCAGCAGACACTGTTGGATATGGGGCTACGCAGCAAACATCCCACTCGTGTGTCTTTGCTGACCAAGCGTCATCGCCAACTGCGCTGCGCTGGGCCCGGGAACATCGCGACTGGTCCATGGATCAGTGAGAGAGAAGTTGCCTGGTCAGATGAATCACGGTTTATCATTCATCACGCCGATAGTCGTGTAAGGATACGCCGTCTTCCAGGCGAAGAGTTGCTCCCTGAATGTACAGTAGGTCATACACAGGCAGGTGGAGGCAGTATTATGCTTAGCAGACCATGAATGCTACAGGGTATCTGAACATCATTGCGGACCAGTTGCATCCTTATTTGGCCTCTGTTTTTCCAGCTGGAAATGGAATGTTCCAACAGGAAAACGCCCTGTGTCACAAGGCTAAAATTGTGTTGCAGTGGGTCCAGGAACATGATGCTGAATTCCAGTTAATGTCCTGGTCGCCTAACTCGTCGGATCTCAATCCTATAGAACACATTTGGGATGTCATGGGACGGCAACTCAGAGTTAAAAGACCTCCAATTCGCAATATCTCGGATTTGCGTGACCGTTGCTTAAACATCTGGTACAATCTGTCTCCGGCCATCTACCAAGGACTTGTGGCATCCATGCCAAGGTGGATTGAAGCTGTGTTGCGCGCCAAAGGGGGGCGAACTCGTTATTGACAGGTGGTCATAGTGTTTTGGCTCTTGAGTGTATCTCTTATTATTCACTCACTGAATGTCTCTTAGATATAAAGAATGTGGTTTCTTTTTTAATATCTTGGAATGTAATAAATTAATGAGGTTTTTTAATATCTTGGAATGTAATTAATTAATGAGGTTTTTTTAATATCATGGAATGAATTTAATACAGTTTAACGACTAAGTAAAGTGAATTAAAAATGAAATAAATGAAATAGTAGAACGATGCTATTTTTATTCAAGCAATCGTAGACTTATTTTTTCTATTCATAGAAACAACAGAAACTCGTCTCTTCAGAATTTAAAGTTAATATCCTCAAGAGAAGAAATTCTTTCTTCCACTCACTTTCAAATCCAATTATTTTACTGACACAAAGGTTGAAGTGGATTTTATTAAAAGAACGAGGGAAAAGTCTATATATATATTGCGAAAGTATCTCAATTCCGTTTCCTTTAATTAGCTCTAAAACAAAGTTCACAGTTCAAATGGCTGCGAGATTTATTAAGGAAGAATATATATTGCTACGTAGATCGGGGTTCATGGATTTTACGCAATCAGTCTGAAAAAGCAAGACAGTTCTTCAGCAGCGATGGGAATTTGTTGTTGAAAAATAATTCTAGAAATACCGAATACAGCAGTAAAATTTGCTAAATAAATCCATGTAGATTTTCACACCTTCTTTACAGCGCTCCGACACAACTATCAGAGTATAAAAATACAAATACGTAATGATAAAGTTTATTCACAAGCACTTGCTCGATCGCTTGTCGACTCTTTAACGGTTAGAACAATACTGACTCAGTTTTAGCGAACGACTTCTACTTATAGGCTGCGTGGATCTTTCTCGAAAGATTCACTTACGTCATAGAAAGTGATATTAATATATTTCTTCAGTAATTTCCAGAAACATCCGTATTGTCTCCAAAAAGGGTCGCCAACTTGGGTCTATCGCCCAAATTTTGCCAAGTTTCCGTTGAATTGTCATTATAATGTAAGGAACGGTGTTACTTTCGAATATTACAGTTTTGACATAAAATAAATACAACAGAATGTAATATTAACGTTTTGCACATCCAGATATAAATTACTTATACTATTTTAAGCATTAATTACACAAAATTTGTACAATATCAATCCTATGAAATTTTATCATTTTGTAGCGGTATCATCTATATAAGTAATTAACAACCTCCGGATTAATGTGATCATTTTGGTCCAGTGGTATCTTACGCGCTTACGGAACCGAAGGTCAAGGGTTCTGTCCTGCCGGATAAATGCACCATTTCACTGGTAACCCTGGCTGAATTCAGAAAAAGCAAACTTCTGAGCTGCCGTGGCACCATCTACCCGCAAAAAGAGCAACCAAAAATTCGCCAGGCTCACTTGACGCAGCAAAGTCGTCCGATTCACGTGACGAAACTAACTTAATTACAGCAATAAATGCTCACGCAACAAGCTCTCCATAACAACTATATTGTTCATTCGCCTATCCATCGACTCACTGATGGAAGAGTGTGCAGCAGTGTCATTTATATAAGCCAGTAACAACCTCCGGACTAATGTGATTATTTTGGTCCAGTGGTATGTTAAATACTTACGGAATTGAAGGTCATGCGTTATGTCTTCCGGATAAGCTTGCCACTTCAATTGCAAAATAGATAGATTGTGTCTATATATGTAGGAAGAAGAAGGTAAAATAATATTTTTCAGCTTCACTATCCATAAAATATGATTCTTTAATTTGGTGTGTAGCTATTTGTAAATAGTAATTTTCAATTTACTAGCACGATGAAAACATGCAATGGAGAAATTATATAGATCAGACATTATGAAATAATTTTAATTCCAATTCGTCTTGTTGTATCAACGTTGGCATATGTCACGTGATGTTCGACAATTGTTTGCTAAAAAGGCCAGGTTTTATAATTTGTTTCTGAAGGAATGAAACTGACTGCGCGTGGAATTCCATTTCTTTGATTAACTCTATGATGTAATGGGTTCGTTCATTCTGATTTATTATAAATGTCGTACTTCGAAGGCGCACTAAAGGATTGAGAGACAAACCTCGTAATTTTGAATTTTGTGTTCAAGTGAGGTAGACGACACCCAGCTGGCAATCCACTCTCCAAACTTTCTTTCCAAGCCTATGCGAGGACTTTGAATCTCGATAGATTCAATGGACATCAGTCCTTTTTCCAGGAGTGTTAATAGTAGTACTAATCCCTGGATCCACGAGAAACAACGGTGACCACATGGTCATGACCATGTGGTCACGGAGACCACGAATCGCTAATCGAGGAGAAGTTTTTTCGTCTTAAACGATCATAGAGTTAATTTTTTCTTTGGTTTTCCTCTGTTTTATTCAATTTTTACATTAAAAAAAAATTCAAATTCAAATAGTTTCTTCAGTGGTATTCTCTTCTTTAAAAAATTGAGAATTTAAAAATTTTACGATAGCTATTTATTTACACTATTCATGTTCTCATCACTACTCATTATAATCATTTCTCATTATCACTACTCATTATAACTATTCCTTATTATTTTTCATTATAACTACTCATTATTATTATTTCTCATTATAACTACTCATTATTATTATTTCTCATTATAACTACTCATTATTATTTTTCATTATAACTACTCATTATTATTATTTCTCATTATAACTACTCATTATTATTATTTATCATTATAACTACTCATTATTATCACTTCTCATTATCAATACTTATTATTATTAGATTAGATCATGTTTCTCATTATTACTCATGTTTCCATCGCTTTATTGGACAACAACACAGAGAATAATGAACTCTCTTATTTCTTTTTATGCGTAAAAAAGATATTTTTGTATTTCATTCTCTATGATATAAAAATTTGAAAACTAAATTTTTCATTAATAATGATTGATTACAGTACTTCTCAGTATAAAAAATTGATTGTAAAAATATCGATAGTATTTTCACTTTAGAGAAACAAGCTTCTAAATTCAAAATTTAACGAATATAATTTAATATTCCTAGTTGAATTATCCATGTTTTATTTCCTTCTGTGTCAATTAAAAAAAGTATACCTCCTCATCAGAATAAGCAAACAGTTTTGTTTTTTATGTTCAACAAATATGGCTTTAATCAATGGTTTTTTATCATCACAACTCAAAAACAAGGAGTAAAAAATTAAAATTATTTTTTCCAAAAACACTAGATTTCTCGACTTAGGGAAATGACAAACGAAAAACAAAAGACATAAATTTAAAAACCCCACAAAAATAAGAAACTTTCATTCCGAATTATTATCCTACCTTCCCTGTTTTCATCTTAACCCAAACAAAACAAAACGAAAATCTTTCATACGCCAAAAAAAAATTGACTTTTTGTTTAAAATCCTCCCGTGTCTTTCCTACTCCACCCAAACCATATCAAAAGAACGGATATAGTTTTTTTCTCTACATATATATATATACACACACACACATATATCCAAACGGAAACTTTTCCGATAGAAGAGAAACAGGAACAGAATTCCTTTTCCCGCGACCCCCAACGTTAAAGCCTTGGTTCAGATCCAATAATGACTTTACTTTTTTAGCTACAGAGTCCCAACTGACTCTTAGAAAATCCTCGCGTTATTGGGTTCATTCTAAATGAAATGCGGAGGTACTTTTGCTCGGTTTGATAGTAGAAGTAGTAGTCTTTCTCGGGAAAAATTCATTCCCGGCTTTAGAATAAATATATATTTGTCGGAAGGGGAAGAAGAAATAAGTTGGTCCCCTCTTTTATTTTATTTTATTCGGTGGCGAGCTAAAATAAAATATGTGAAAGGAAACCACGTCATTTTTGGCCGCAAATAACTTCCTGATACCTCAGTCTGACTAAGAATTGGTTATATTTTCTGTTCTGTTCTCTCTCCTGTTTCCCCCAGGGTATCTCTTGGCTTACTTTCCCATCTTCGCCAAAAGCTAACGATTGGCCATGGTGGAGTCTCACTGTTTTTTAGTGTTGAAAGAAGAACAGTTGGGTTTTTATGACAAAGATATGAGTTTTATTTTGTTATTGTTTATAGATGCTTATTTTTGTCAATGTTTTTCAAAAGAAAAAGAAAAAGGATAAATATTTTTTGAATTGGTTAAAGAATTTTTACTTATAATTTTTATACTTTATTTATATTTTTTAAAGTAGCATCCCAACTCTACCTTTTGTTAACCATACTGTAAAAAATAATTTTAAGTAGAGTTTTATCAGTTTTGGTGTATTTTCTTCGAAATTTTTGACAAAATCATTAATTGATAACCAATGATAAGCTTAAGTTTTTGGTACAAAAATAATGCGTTTGAGTTTCAAGATAAAGTTACTTGTCTTTGCTTAATGTATCCAACTACCCTAAAATTGTGAATTTTGCCCAAAAATTGACAATTTTTTATGAATTTATTTTATAGGACATATTATTAGTTTTAAAAAAATACCAAGATTATTACTTTCTTTTCACAAGAACAAAAATTGCAAATGTTTTAGTAAAAGCAGATGCAATTACTTTAAGCAAGATGTCAACCCGAAATGTGTTTTTTTTAAATACTCAAACGGGGCCAGAGCGATTGTTAAAAAAAGTCTTGAATATAATGTGTATAATAGTAAGAGTACTTGTAAAATAATGTGTATGTTGTGTATAATCGTAGAAGTGTTTTAACCTTTAAATTTATAAATCATTGTTTTCTTACAAAATTTACAGCCCCTTATGTGAATATAATCAATGTTTTTTAAGCAATTTCATATAATAACTAAGATGAAGTGCTCTAGTTTTTGTAAAAATTAAAATATCTCTTATCAAAAACGAATAACATAGCAGCACATCAAATTGAAAAATTGTTCATAAACTTTGGGTACAGAATAGGCCACTTTTAGGTTATTTTTTGACAATTTTTGCCCATTTTAGTAATAATAATTTCTTTTTATCTTCTTAATTTTAGCATATTTTTCTTAAAATGTACTAAACAAATCTAAAAGCAATTACAAAATCCCCATATCACCATTTTTTCAACAAAAAAAAAAGTTGTCGCAAGTAGTCGGATACTTTAATTGTTCCGAAAGAAAAACATATAATTTTGATTTATCAGATATTTTACTTGGTTAGGCTTACTTAAAATATATGTAGTGAGTTTCAGTCAAAATTCTGTAGGATCCCTTAGGCATATTTAATGGTTATATTTCGTGTGTTATAATGAATATGGTGAGGACTTCAAATAGCTGGATTTTTTCTCAGTCGCCACTGTCAAAGACTGATTATCATGATAAATAATACTGCTTTTAGTATAAGATCACAAATTTGACATGATTTTAATTTACGTCGCATTGTAAAGAAACGGATGGGTTATTGTAGATGAACTTGAAACGGGTACTATTAGGAAGAGAGCTTCAACTGCTCCTCTTGGGGAAAATACTCTTTAACTTTGATTTTAGTTCAAAAACCACTTCCCGTAGACATGACGATTATGCCAATGCTTCTCAAATTTTCAATATTTGCGACCCAATATTCATTCATAAATTTCATGACGCCCCCCCCCCCTTTCATACAGTAACAATGTAAGGAGTTCAATAATACACTGACGCAAAAGCTACAATTCGACTTTAACCTCTTAAATACTGCTGGAGTATATAAACATCAGGCTCACAGCCAAAATGTTAATCGCCTCATACGTATATATACGTCTTACCGGAGTAAGATCTGTTCGGTGCACTGCTATCCATACAATTATTCCGAAGGCTGTGGAATGCAATAAAAGGGCCTTAACAGTGTTTGCGAAGAATTAACTTATTTCAGAAGATTCACTTATTTATTCCTTTTTTAACTTCCCCTCCAATACACCACATATGCTCGCCTAAGTGTTAAAAGGTGACATTGGAGAGCGAATTGCATAACTTTTAATCAGAAGTTAAGAGATTAATTGTAAACAGAACAGATTAATAAGATAAGTGTTCATTTGTGTATATAATTTTATACATGACAAGCCCATGGGGTCACTGGTAATTATTAAACTTGTTCTTAACTTAGTATTGTTAAATTAATTATAAAATACATCATGCAGTAATGAAACATTTATAAATGTATTATATCAATGTTGAGATGCGTATTTAATTTTTTATCATGCCAGAAAGTTTACTTTCAAAACATTGATAATTTTTTTAAAATAATGTTTTGTTTTCGACATTTCAATATACTCGCGTCTCCCTTGTAGAGTTATAACGCCCCCTAGGAGAGCGTGCCCTACAGTTTGAGAAACGCTGTTTTATGCAAATGTAACTACTATTTAAATGCCTGTTGTTGAGTAAGCGGGTTAATGGTTAAGCGGGAAATTAACTATTAGTAAAGGCGAACATCGACTGGACGGTCGTACGTCTTGAGATTAATAGTCGACGGAGAATTCACCAATAATAGTGGAAGTAATCCCCTTTGGAGCTGACTGAGCTATCGGGCTTCGAGAAGATGCTTAACAAGGAGGTTCAATCCAGAAAAATATTTTCGATAATCTAATTGTCCGGTTCAGGGTTATGATTTCATTTTGATCCCAGAGTTAAGTTATAAAGTGTTTTTCATATGGTTCAAAAAATAAGAAAAAAAGTAGTTATTCTTATGACTTTACCTGCGTCTCTCTCGAACCTTCTCACATCTGTGACCTTCGGGCCAGGACACACCGAGTGATTTTGAACCACGTTCAAGTGATGAGGATAAAACCTAAACTAGCACCGCCTCTTCTAACTTCCCTACCACGCCAGTGGTAGGACTGTAAGCCAAGACAAATTTAACGTGCATTTACCCCTATGCATGGCGAGTCTACTGTGGCACTAGGTCCCAACACCAATCACGCCCTCGTGAACATGTCAACTTTGGTACCGCAGCCACAACAGCGCAGAATTTTAACGCCTTATAAGTTGAAGTTATCTGTTTTACAGTGAATATGGCATAAAAATGGAGATAAATATTTTTTAATTTTATTTTATAAGGACTACGTAACAATTTTTTAATTATATTTTAATCGGTATTTGATATATTGTTATTTGACTATCACCAATGCACATTGGATGCAACATAATTTAGCTTATTTTCTTCATACTTGTTAATTGTTTGAGAAATATTCCGGAAATATATAAAAATGAGTCATAATATTTAAAATGAAAGCGCAAATTTGAATTGTGCATGTATATTTTTCCATTTAAATTAATTTTAAAAAACTTTGAAATATGTATGAATTTGAAAACTTTTAGAAATGTAGTCTAACTCAAAATATAAATTAAATCTTTTGACAAATCTGAGGTAATTAGTCAATGTATTTTTATTTTATTCCTTCTCTATGTAATTTGCTATGACTAAGACACCTACAAACGTTACGTTTAGGCATTTTCTGGAACGGAGCCTCTGGTGTTACTCATTAAGGGCTTTGGGGATTTGTTATAAAGTAAAAGAAATTTCATTATCTTATACAATAATATTTTAATAAATTTTTACCATAGCAAAGATTTATTCTTTCCTGTCACTTTTACATTTAATTTGGAAATTATATTTTTTTTCTCAAACATTGTGAGCAATTTAGACGGGTGACGTTAACAAAAGTGTTACCTTAATTAGTAATCTCAATAGTTTACTCTAGATATTTCTTTAAAAAAGGCTTTTCAACTCTTACATGTATAAATCTGAAAACAGGCTTTACATGTTAAGGCATATAGCTTTGTTAAAATAATTCTCTATTTAACAAATCCGCAAAAACGAAAAGTTTTGTGATTGTACGCTTTTTAAAGATAATTTACAAACCGCTATTTGTAATAATATGGATTTATACAAAAGTATTTTTCGTAATTGATATTTTGTTTTGTATGCATACATAAGAAAATCTTTCTCGTTCTGCAGATTGGACCTCAGTTACGTAAATAATATTTCATAATTCTAATTGTTATATAGAAACCATTTGTAATATATCTTAATAATAGTTTTAAAAATTTCTTATGTGCGAGGGAATGTCGAAAAGTAAAGGAACTTTTGCCATTTCTCTTTTCAAGATTTGGCAACAGCGCTAGTAATGAGGGGTAGTCGGCTACACTTCTATACAACGTGTCGCTCGTCTTCCCTCGTAGTCGTCCGGGTGTAGCAGACCGATCAACATGGCTAGTATCCAGCACTGAATGAGGAGTAGTCGGTAACACTTGTATACAACGTGTCGCTCGTCTTCCCTCGTAGTCATCCGGGTATAGCAGACCGATCAACATGGCAAGTATCTAGCGCTGAATGAGGGGTAGTCAGCAACACTTCTATCCAAAGTATTGCTCGTGTTCCCTCGTAGTCGTCCCTGTGTAGCAGACCGATCAACATGGCTAGTATTCAGCGCTGAATGAGGGGTAGTCGGCTGCACTTCTATACAACGTGTTGCTCGTGTTCCCTCGTAGTCGTCTGGGTGTAGCAGATCGATCAACTTGCTAGTATTTAGAGCTAATTGAGGGGTAGTCGGCAACACTTCTGTACAACGTGTCGCTCGTCTTCCCTCGTAGTCGTCCGAGTGTAGCAGACTGATCAACACGGCTAGTATCCAGCACTGAATGAGGGGTAGTCGGCAACACTTCTATACAACGCGTCGCTCGTCTTCCCTCGTAGTCGTCCGGATGTAGCAGACCGATCAACACGGCAAGTATCTAGCGCTGAATGAGGGGTAGTCGGCTGCACTTCTATACAACGTGTTGCTCGTGTTCCCTCGTAGTCGTCTGAGTGTAGGAGATCGATCAACTTGGCTAGTATTTAGAGTTGAAAGAGGGGCAGTTGGCAAAACTTCTGTACAACGTGTCGCTCGTCTTCCCTCGTAGTCGTCCGGGTGTAGCAGACCGATCAAAATTGCAAGTATCTAGCGCTGAATGAGGGGTAGCCGGCAACACATCTATACAACGTGTCGCTCGTCTTCCCTCCTAGTCGTCCGGGTGTAGCAGACCTATCAACATGGCAAGTATCTAGCGCTGAATGAGGGGTAGTCAGCAACACTTCTATCCAAAGTATTGCTCGTCTTCCCTCGTAGTCGTCCCTGTGTAGCAGACCGATCAACATGGCAAGTATCTAGCGCTGAATGAGGGGTAGTCGGCTGCACTTCTATACAACGTGTTGCTCGTGTTCCCTCGTAGTCGTCTGAGTGTAGCATATCGATCAACTTGCTAGTATTTAGAGCTGAATGAGGGGTAGTCGGCAACACTTCTGTACAACGTGTCGCTCGTCTTCCCTCATAGTCGTCTGGGTGTAGCAGATTGATCAACTTGGCTAGTATTTAGAGCTGAATGAGGGGTAGTCGGCAACACTTCTATCCAAAGTATTGCTCGTCTTCCCTCGTAGTCGTCGGGTGTAGCAGACCGATCAACATGGCAAGTATCTAGCGCTGAATGAGGGGTAGTCGGCTGCACTTCTATACAACGTGTTGCTCGTGTTCCCTCGTAGTCGTCCGGGTGTAGCAGACCGATCAACATGGCAAGTATCTAGCGCTGAATGAGGGGTAGTCGGCTGCACTTCTATACAACGTGTTGCTCGTGTTCCCTCGTAGTCGTCTGGGTGTAGCAGATCGATCAACTTGGCTAGTATTTAGAGCTGAATGAGGGGTAGTCGGCTACACTTCAATACAATGTGTCGCTCGTCTTCCCTTGTAGTCGTCCGGGTGTAACAAACCAATCAATATGGCTAGTATCCACTGCTGAATGAGGGGTAGTTGTCAACACTTCCATACAACGTCTCGCTCGTCTACATTCGTAGTCGTCCAGTTGTAGCAGATCGATCAACATAACTAGTATCCTGAGCAGGTTTTACACCTTTCACAAACACAAAGTGAAACACTGCCCTCCTTTCCTCCATGGTGCAGATCGACAATGGAGCTACAATGTTGAACAATCTCCTACATTCCACTGACTATAAGGTATGACGAGAGACTAGTTATATAGAAGTGTTGTGGACTAACCGTCATTCAGCACTGCATACGAGAGCTTTGGCTAAACCTTGGAAAGATAATTTGAGATAGTACCTTTACTTTTTGATTTACACTCGCATTAAAAATTCACTATAATCTTATATCATTTTATATTTTATATTGCCGGCAGGGGGACGTGGTTAGATTGTCGCTGGTCTTCTGCATCCAAGGTTGCGGGTTTGATCCCGGCCCAAGTCGGTGGATTTTCATGATGCAGAACATCGACAGTGGTTATGTCGTATGAATATACTGCATGTAAACGATTCCTAAAGTGTCTGTTTCGCTTGGGGTTCTTGGCAGAATTAAATCCTAGTATAGGTTCGCATCATCAGAGTTCAGGTACCTTCCTCTAGGGTGGAAACTGAGCGTCAAAATTACCTGTGACAATTGGTATCCGCCTATATGGTGCCGCACTAAAAAAGAGATACAAACTTCCGGCGAATGTACTAGGTCAGCAATGGAAAAGCTCCAATGCGCAGCTCATTAGAAATAAAAAAATATTTTATATTTAATGTGGTGTTATGTCTTTAAATATTTTATATTACTAAATTTTTGTATTTGAAGTTCATATAAAATTATTTAATTTTATTATTGTATATAATGCTGCTTTGCCCTGTATGCTTAATTTGAGCAAGTTATTTTTTAAAATAACTATATGAAAGCTCTTGCATAAAAGTAGCTTTAATCTCATATAGAATTGCTTCAGAAAGCGATTTCTTTATCTTACTGTTAAAAGAAAAAAACATTTAGAAAAGTAATATAAAAATTCATTTCTAAAAATTTTTTCGAATTTATAAGTTTTTATTTTTATTTTAGGGAGTCAATGTCAAAACCTGATAAGTTCCCAGTCGTATTATAATAACATTGATGCCCATATCAATATTCAAGGGTGTTTTTGTTTCATAGGAATATAATTCGAATTTAACCATTAAAAATTACCGAATTCCAAAATAAAACTAAAAAAATGTTGTAATCTTCCAACATTAATTTAATGATTATTACAAAAGTCCATATTCTGTACGATATTAGAAACGTTTCATGAAAACAAAATGAGTATAAAATAAAATAAAAGTTCCATATTTTTATCACTTTAAAAGTGGGATCTTTCCTTCAATTTTTATTGTTTTGTTGAAACCAAAAGTTTCTAACACTAATTACAGTTAAATACACCTCGCTTACACGGCTCCAGTCAGGTTTCACAGAAACTGAGAAACTTTTATCGAAACCAAATACAACAAATTTTCTTTTTGTCCCTTGTTGCCGATAAATAGAAAAAAAAATTCTACTGCTCTACTCCAATATAAAATCAACCGGAAACCGGAAGTGACATCAGGGCTTCAACTGATTCCGTTCCAGAAGAGAGTTTGGAGAATCGACAATATTGCCTTTGGTTACCATGGTTACGAGAGTCCGTTGTCTTAAGGGAAACTATTGTCCAGCGTAAAATTAAAGGAGTTAAAGTATCGTATTTTAGCCCTGACTGACCACTGACTGCCTTTGGCGTCAACGACGTAATGGAATGGCTGCTGGAATATTGCTTACGCAGGACATTGATTAAACTGGACAGGAATTGAGTTGTAGTTGTGGTGGACACAAATGAAAAGCGAAACATGTACATGGCACAAGTTATTGGACCCTGAGTCACAGGCGAAATTACTGCTACATTTGCTGAGTTTTATGGGGTTTGAACAATTTATATTAAATTTTTATATACTTTTAAATTACACAATAAAGTATTTATTTCAGAAATTCAATTTAGTAAATATATAACATTGTACCGACTTCAAGAAAAGTCACGATTGAAATAAACTCAGAATAACTCATTTATAAAAACTTCTACTTATTTTCGCAATAATATAGATATAATCACTACATCCGGTTTCCTCAAACTGTTGGACACGCCCCCCTTGGAGGGCGTGATAACCCTACAAGGGTGGCGCGAGCCTATTGAAAAGTCAAAAACAAAAGATTATTGAAAAGGATTATTTATTTACTAAAAGTAAACAAACAAAATACATTCTGACATAAGAAAAAATGAAATACACATTTGGAATGATATAATACACTTATAAATGTATCAGTACTGCACAATGTATTTGATAATAAATTTAACAATTCTAAGTTAAGAGCAAGTTTAATAATTATCAGTGACTCCATGGGCTTGTCATATATAAAGTTATATACTAAATTTAGCACGTATCTTGATAATTTGTACGGTTTACAATTAATTGATTAACTGCCGATTAAAAGTTACGCGATTCGCCCCCCAATGCCACCGTTTTCCACGTAAGCGTGCTTTTGTGGTGTATTGAGAAGGGGGGGGGGAGAGAAAAGGAATAAATAAGCAAATTCTCTGAAATAAAGAAATCCTTCGCAAACAATGTCATGGTCATTTTTTTGCATTTCAAAGACTTCGGGATAACTTTATGGATATCAGTACACAGAAAAGATCGTACTTCAGAAAGACGTATTTATACGTCCAGAGTATTTAACGCACTATCTGAGCGATACGCTGGTAGCATTTAAGAGGTTAAAGTCATATTGTAGCTTTAGTGTCAAAGTACATTATTATTGAATTCAATACATTTTTATTGTATAAGGGAGGAGGGGGGGCGATGAAAATCATTATTGAATATTGAGTGGCAAATATTGAATGTTTGAGAATCACTACACTAAATTCTATGACGTGGATTATCAAGCAGTTTTACTAATAAATAAGTTACTTTTAAATATCATTAATTTCTAAACTTATTACCAAATTCTAATTCTTCAATAGTTTTTCAAGTATATCAAACGCATTATTTGAAGAAATTCCACTTATTTAAGCTTAATTGTTGATTTTTTCATACATAATATAGTTAACCCATATAACACGAAAGTTAAGTTCTATAAAAATGCCGTGTTATGCGAATCCCTGTCTTACGAAGCAAAGGGTAAAGGTTAGGTTCCAAAAATTTATGAACATGCTATTATGCTTTCTTAGTTAAGATAAATAACTCTATTACAATTTTCTTGAGAAGTAATACATATTGATATGAATGAAGCAATCTTTTCTTCGTCATTACTTAAGCACTGATAATCTTTACTATGTATCTTTTGAGAGGCTATTTTTTAAGAAACCTTTGCCAGATACAGCTTATGTGATACAGATTTATTTATAAAAATATAAACTTAATTGTAATTTCATTAAGAAAGGTTGAGTACTATTCACCTCAAAATTTTTATTCAATGTAACCAAAAGTGAGGCAATAGGCTCAATTCATGAACGTCACGTGATAAAACCAATCACGTGTTCTCCATAGAACTCAAAATATACATCAAACTAATTGTACTTGTTCTATTGCTAAAACTTAGACAAATTTCAAATTTCGTAATTGGGTAAAGATGTTTATGTTTTATAAAAAAAAATTATTCTCGCTCAAAAGGTTTTAAAATTTTTTTAAAAAATCTTATTTCATGCATGCACTTTTAAATATAATACATTTTGTTTACATATGTGCATTATTATTGTTGACAAATTTGTACTTTTTAAAAAAAAGTTTCTGAAATCATCAAAAATTGGCAACAACGAAGTGCGTGAACTAAATAATTGGAAACACTTGATTGCTTCTATCATGCGACTATGACGTCATATGAGTTTTTGAACTGATTGGCAGAAAACACGTGGTTATCATTATCATGTGACCATGACGTCACATGAATTGATACCTTTAAAGTTTTAAAGAACACGTAAATATTAATAGCTCAATAAAAATCTGCGAAAAAAATCTTATAATTCGCACGAGCTTAAATGAAAAATGTTGAATGAGACATCTTCGCATTTAAAAGCTCTGTCACATTTATTGAAATACTGTTCGTAGATTTTCCTAATTTCAAATTAAATAAAATTCATCTTTAGTAGTTTTTCATGTTATACGAGGGTTTAACATAATTTTTTAACCGTGATAGAGGGAATATGTACAATAAAATCACCATCTTATACGGAGATGTTTTCTTTTCTCAACCGTATTGAGCCCGTGCTACACAAAGACCATCTAGGTATTTACGTATTATACAGTTCACCAATTACGCCAGTTAAAACACGTCGCCAATTTAAAAAATGCTGCCAAATGCTTTCATAGTTGTTACATGTGTGTTTGAACATACGTGAAAGTCGTTTGCCCCTATTGGCTATATATTGCAGCACTTGGCATCGTATTTTGCTCTGACAATATTCGTCAGCGGTTAATCACGTTAAAATTCACGGTTAAAATTACGGAATCATACCTTGTTTTTTGGCGGTTAACCCGCAGTTCATACTTTATGACATATTATCAATGAAAAAATACGAAATTTTAGGTTAGTTTAAAAGCTTTGGACACAACTGGGCTCTTTTTATTGTTTATTCTTGTTTTAGGATAGCATAAAATAATCAAAAACAAAACATTCATAAAATTTGTAACATATTTTTTATTTTTAAAAACAATCCACAATTAGAATCAATGTAAATCGGTAAAATTTGTTTATAAATTTAAATTATATGACAATTAAGTTATTGGGGATGATAACCAGAAACTACGAAAATTAACCAACTCCAACCAGTTTTGATAAGAACAGGAAGCAAAAACATTAAACGAAGCCTTATAGATTAGAGTAATGTATAATACATCCAATTCGTTCTGTATAAAAGTAATACGTCTGCTATGTAGTATATTATGCGCATATTTTATCTTGAATTAAGCACAATGTGTCTCAAGAGCCCCAAAGTTCTATGAAATAAAGGTCCAACCCCGTTATATGGATCACCTATCGAACCAGTCTGCAATATGTTTCGAAAGTTCTACCATGAAAGTGTTAAAATAGGATCCCTGACCATGACAATACCATTATTTAAGCAGCATATAAAAGGGAAGATTACAGCAAATTCGAGTGTCACACTTTCTACCACCGATAAAAGAAACGAGTGATATATATTCTGGAATGCCACATAAGAGAGAATGGGGCCCTGTGTTCATTGAATAAAGCACTCTGATGTAAACACAAGGTGTAGATAAGGGACTATATAATCCATTATTAATGAGCCTATACATTAGGATGCAGGGAAGAGGCCTCCGGAACAGAATTAAGTGCGAAAATGATGGTATGAAAGAGGTTTTATGAAGCTCTTGAGCTTTGTTGTGAAAGGACTTGTCCATTATGAGCTGTGAGAGTGAATAAGATGAGGAACAAAAAATGTAATACGTTTTCAATAATGTGTCTCATAAGGAAGAAATGTCAAGAGTTTCTTTGGATTTGGTAACCAAAGTAATGTTTATGATAGATGTGGAAAAAATTGTTGTTGTGGGGCGTTAAGATAAAAAAAAATGCCTAGCTTCTGATGGAAAGTACTTTATGAGATCCTTAGAATTATATTGTCAGATATTTTTATGGCATTTTAAGAGGGTGTTTTTTATTAGGTTTATGTATTTTATGTATATGCAATAAGATTAACGCCAGACGCTTTAAGAATTAGGTAAGTATTAAACATATAAAAATAATATAAAAAATGATTTAAATACCAAAAGTAAAATGCACATGAGAAAAATTAGGATATAGGAATAAATCAATCAGTAATGTGCAGTTAAAATATGAACACATAGCATTGGTCGAAAATACATAAATTAGGGTAGATCACCATAATACGGAGGGAAAAAAACCGTATTTATTGGAACCTTTCTATTTTAAAAAAAGCTCTATGTTACGGGTCTTCAATCTGTGGCCTGCGGGCAACGAATGACCCACTAAAGGCCTTTTGGTGGCTTTTCATTTGAATTTGAGGCAATTAAAAATATTGCCTTGTCTGCTTTTTGTCGTAAATAAACGCAATTTTTTCTACTATTCTTTTATTTTAAACATATTATTAATGTGTTTGTAATTAATTTGAGACAAAAATTTTCTAAAAAGGATGAATTTTTCGAAAATTTCGTTACATTTTAAATAATTTTAATTATAAGAAACAGGACTTTTTGCATAAAATATCCGAAATTTTCGAAAAAAGGCTTACTCTTATCTTTAACAGGTTTGCAAAGTATTTTAATTTGACTTCTACTTAAATTTTTGAAACTAATATATGTATGTATGCATACAAAAATCTGCAAGCACCATCTCTTTCTTCCCTTAGAATCAATTGTAGTTTTGTAAAACAAAACACCGGTTTTTTTTTTAACATAAATTTTCTGACTACGACATTTTTTGACAATCGTGTGGTCACGGATCCCTGTGAATTTATTGATGTGGCCCAAAGATCATTGTAAATTTATAAATTTGACCCTCGAGTCTGAAAGGTTAAGATTAGTATGGTATGTGGATTAGGAAAAAAAAATTTTAAGGAAAAATTTCAAAATTTAATATTTTTATGAAAAGGTGGAGCTTTTGAAAAAATTTAAAAAAGGCTTAATTTTGATTAGATTACTTCAGACTAAAAATAAAATCACTATTTTTACAACATAAATAACCAAAAGCAATGATTATTGATAGTTGAGTATTATAATATGGAATAGTACAATGCACATTGCAGCATTTATAGTCTCACTTTGTTTTTTTCCCTTACCATCGAATCAGTCCGGTCTATGCTTTTTCAACTTCCGCTTCATTGTGCATTGTAATTTTGACAGTAGACTTTTCTTAAAAGACATTGAATACTAATGAAAGTGTTGAAGATACCTGCTGTTCTTTTTTTGTAACTATTCTGTAGGTGCTCTCTTATTGTAATAAAGCTTAAAAAGAAATAAAATGCATGTTTTTCTTTAACAAGTATTACTTTCACATTTTACCATAAAAAAGCTCAAATACCTAAGCTGCACTCCCACTGTGATAATATTTAACATACAGATTAATTTTTTGCTTTTTTTTACCTTCATCTAAATGCCAAAGAACATCTTTTTCGCATAAGCAAATTTTTAAATTCAGAAAAAAAAATTCGATTCCACTTGTTTCTAATGTCCATAGATAATGAAAGTATTATAAATTTAGACCAACAAGAATAACAACACAGTTAGATTAAACAAAAATGATCGAACATTAAATTTAGTGAATATTTTTATAGATAGATCCAAACGCTTCAGAAGTCTTCCAATTTTTTTACTAAAATTATTCAAGTTTTTGCTTCAAGAAATCTCACAAATTTTACAATGATGAAATTAATGATAAAATAATAAAGATATCTTAAAAAGAGATTTTATAGAAAGACGAGAAATATAAATACGATGTATACAGTTCAATATGTTATAGTTCTATTATAGTTTAGTATTCTTCTCAAGAAATATGAAACACCCAATCAATTGAAAAGTAATTTTAATGATCTTAATTGCGTGCAATATATTGTCATTCGCATTTGAAATTAAAATTAGTTGTATTTTGTTTGTATAAAATGCCTGAAATTTTGGGGGTAAAATATTTATATTCAGACCTTTTAACTTATTTTTACAAATTAGGCCCGTAAATGTATATCAAAGAGTTATAAATAGCCTAAAATCATTAAATTTACAAAATTTAATTTTTTGAACATTTGTAGAAGTTTATAAAAGAAAATCTATGTAGTTAAAAAAAGGAATGATAATTAGCTTTTAATATTTTTTAATTAATTTCATTCTTCTAAGTGACTTATCAAAGTGTGATGACAATTTAATAGCCAAGATTAGAAAAGTAATTATTTAAGAATTAATTTTGATGAAAAAATATTTTTTACGAATAATGTCTTTAAGGAACTTTTATCGAATATTTTAATTAAAAAAATCACATCTTTTTTTAATTTTATTTCATTACATAAATCAATAGTTTTCTTAAATAATTTATTGAAACCGTCGTCTCAAATTCTATTGTAAAATGTATATGTATTTCTTGAGAGGAATTGATATTCAAATCAGTTTCCGTTTTTAATTATCACTTGAAAATTTATGTAGTAATTTACTTATTTTACGAACAATTTCGAATTGTCTGGGTGTAGTTTTAAATAACTTAAACTTTTATTCTTGAAATAATTCAATTTTAATTAAACCATTGTTATTTCCTCCGATCTCACAAATGCTCCGAATTTTTCTAAAAATTTCCAAGTTTGTAATTTAAATTATTTATGAAATGTAACCAATATATGATAATATTAAGCGTGTGTTCGGAAATAGTGATTCTTTTTTTTTATCAAAAAATGTCTTGTATTTATGTTGTTGTATGTATTTAATTTAGTTTTCAATAGCGCCGCATGCTACAGAAATGCAAGGGTTGCTGGGAAATGGATTTTGTAATTTTAAGTTCCGATTAAGTGATGAGGATGACACTTAATCTGGTACCCTACTCTTCAAACTTACACGCAACGAAAAATTGAGGATTACTAACCTTGAAAAAATAAATAATCTTCAGCTCTTATACAGGGTGTTGCTAAATTCAACCGACAAATTCAAAGAGATGATGCATGGAGCATAAAGACAGCATGAAGACGACAATTCACTGAAGAACATGGGGTCACAAACCACGTTTAGACGGAATAATTCACAAAAACAGGTTTGGAGGGTGTTATGTATAAATGAAGAAAAGAGGTAAGAAATATATACATTTATTAGATGCATTGTAACAACGTGGTAGAGGTTGTTGGTGTTTGGAGGTTCCAGTAAAGATCAGCCATAACCAGATTCAAATTCAAATTTACTATCTCACTTAAACCAAGCAACTAAAGGTAGGAAATGCACTACGTAACTAATTGGAAGAGTAATCATATGGCTTAAGAATTCTTAACATCTGAGTATAATCTACTTCACTTACTCTTGGAGATTTCTGGACTTCTAAGCTGGTGACGTTAATATTCACTCACTTACTGGACTTCTAAGCTAGACTTCACAATAAATCTCTTATTTGCTGTTGTGTTGTTGTTGTTTCTACTGCCACCTGTCTGACTTCGTCAGATGGATATCCACGAATTTCATCGGGGCAAGGGGCTAGATTTACGCCTGTCGTTAGCTTTTAGCTTTGAGCACCGTGTAGGTGACAGTACGATTTGGCTCGGTTCATACACGATAGATGGCGACATCACCTATCTCCACCTCCACAATTTAGGCAGGAACTGGGGGAGAGAGAACTATTCTCCAGCCTCCAGCACCCGTAGTTGCTGCTACGACCGCCCACAAGACTTTCGGACCCATTGATTTAACGAGCACGTACTCCATGCGTACTCGGAGGGTATTTGGTGACATTGGGCATCGAACCCAGGTCTTTCGGGCTCGAGTCCGATGCTCTAACCACTAGACTGCCCACTACCCCTTCTCTTACTTGTACGGCCTAAGATCGTAAATCTTAAGCTCAATCTTATAACTTATTCTCCAATTATCATTAATTGAACATCCAGCGACTGACTGTTGACTAACTTCACGTACCTAAATGTCCACGCTTAAACATAGCAACTCATTTGCATAAATAAAGTCTTCGGGAGAAAGTATTAAATAGAACATACCAGTTGCAAAAAAAAATAAATTTACCCCAAGAAGATTAGTTGAAGTTTCACGGATAGGTCCGTTACAGCATGTTTAAAATATGAACAATAAGGCATCTCGACATAGAAATGCAACCAGAATTGTTTAAATGTGTCCGACAATCCTTTGCTTGTTGGTGTCTGCTGTGCTAGGAAATACGCGGTGGCAACTTCTAAAAATTTCTATGGCAATCACTTGCCGTTGCATTTCTGACATCTAGCCCTGATGCATTTTTCGTATTCAGAGCAGAGAGTATTCCATAACTGAGAGCATTTAGGCCCCCTGCAGAGTTAGGTTTTGGGCCCCCCCAAGTTGGATTTTACAAAAGGTAGGTACTTGGCGGCAGTCATGCTTTAGGCCCCCTAGAACCCTACCCCCACGATGCGGGAGTTGCGGGGGGGCCGTTATGCCACTGTTCGTATTGTATATAAACATGCTTTCCATCTAATAACTGCATTTCTTCACTCTTGTTGCCCTTTTCCTTTCACTCGACATCACACTCTTCATAAGTGTTTTTGCGAATTACTCCGACTAAATGTGGTTTTCGCGACCCCATGTTCTATGGTTCTTTGTCCTCTCCATGCTGCCTACTATCACCCCTCTGAATTTTTCGGTAGAATTCAGCAACACCCTGTATACGACGAGTCTTCAGTAGAACACACAACTAGGACTCCAACTCATGACACGACACCATGGATATCGTGTTTGTGACCATGACTACTACTCCACTACTGCGGCCATATTATGTATTTTAATTTTGAGAATCATTATTTTCCATTTTCCCACCATTTAGAAAATGGGGAGCATTCAATAATGTGTTTATGAGAATTTCTATGAATTATTATGTAAATTACTGAATTTTATTTCGATTATGACTAAGATCATTTTTATTCGAGGGTTGATCAGAAAAAACGGTTACAAGCCACAGCATTTCAAAACTACATATTGTGGAGAAATTTTTTTCACAAAATGAAGATAGATGGCGCTATTTGTCATACAGCTAGTTAACTGGTAGGTAGTGAAAGTTCCCAGATAGTTAAGGACGATTGAAACGGCAACACTCTTAGGAAATTGGTTTCGTTTGGAAGTGCCAGCCATGATTCGAGTTTTATGGGCAAAGAATACCTCCGCATCTAAAATGAACAGACAGCATGCAGCGAAATTGTGTCACTCTTTTCAATAAAGTAGATAGGATGTTGAAAACCGCAATATGGCAGGGAGTGGCTGGTCAATTTCTTCAACGGCATGAATTGAAAAAAGGATTTAAAATGATCGACGGGTAACTCTGGGTGAAATCACGTCTGTTCTGGGACTAAGCGATGGTAACGTGCAGCATATCGTTTCTGATGTGCTGCGATATTTCAAGACAGTTCTGAGAAAACATCCTTCGAGACCTGGCTTAATGGGCTAGGACCTGATTTCTCCCAAGACGGGTTAAACAAGTTGGTTCTGCTTTCTGATAAATCCCTAAATAGACTTGGTGATTATGTCGAAGTGTGATAGGCACGTATACCTCTAAATTCCCATTTGTATTTTCTGTCTAGTAGTTATAAATATTTTTTATTCGACTTGTAATCTTTTTTTTTACTAAACCTCGTATATATATTTCAATTTATTTTGATTATGAAAAAAGTAATTACATTATATATTATTATTACACTTTTTTATTAGTTATGTCGCCTTAAATCAATAATTGTGATATATAAATAAGAATAGAATATGAACACGCTGCTTCTAACCATCTGGGGTGGTCTACTAAGTCTTAACTTTTTTGCAGAATTCCGGTGCAGAAAATAAACAAACTTTTAGACAGAATATGTATAAATACATATTTATGAAGGCTGCATACATATTTATGAATATTATTTCCATACATATTTATGACCATCACATTTTCACGAGAATGACGTATTTATAGATCAAAAACAAACTTTTAAGGAGGTTTTAAATATTATCTACATGCTGCGTGAGGTCGACAAAAAATAAAATTGCAAAAACTGATTTTAATAAGTAAATTTTGTTATGCGGGGATATTTTGAAATACTTTCTGTCAGTGACTTAAATCAGCCTTAGGCTCTTGGCACAATGTTGGTAAACATTCTGAAGAATGATTTGTTTTGTGTTGTTATAATAATAATGTATGTGTGATGTGGAGAGGTTTTCGTTATTCCTTTTGTAACATATTTAACTCGTGTATTAAACATTTTTTTATTGGTTTCAGTTTATAATTTAAATTAATTGTCAGTGAGTGATTTTCTCACCTTAGGGTAAAAAATATTTATAAATTTTTGGAGGATAAAAGTATTACTTCATTTCTTTTTTTATTATGTGTACCCGATTATGTCAATGAAAATACATTACTTTACGTGTCTCTAAACGGAAAATATTGCTTCCTTTACTGTATTTGAAAACCATTGAGTATTTTCATTCAAATAAGCGATCAAAAGTAACAAGCAAGATTCTATTTTGAATAAAAACATTTATTTGTTTATTTTCTGCAAAAAAGGGTTAATTATGAATGAGATTATGAATGATTTCAAATGAATCATTGATATGTAGAATTGTGACCGATCTATACAGTCTTTCACTAACTTCTTCTTTTTTCCTTTAATTCAAATTATTTATTTCGACCAATCTTCATCGAGAGCCAGGCGTGATTTATGTAAATAAGGAATATTATATAAGTTCGGTTTTCGCGAGTTGAAGGGAGCTAAGTAAGAGGAAGTGAGAAAGAAGTCAAGTGATTAAAGATAGAGAAGTCGACATATAGTTATTGACAAGTTAAGCGAGCCTGATACGTGTTGATGTACGAGAAGTAAAGCGGATTTAAAATAGTGAAATTCACTGTTACGGAGCGTGGAGTCTTCATCAATTCATCAAGCAAAATAAAGTGCCTGAAGTTCTCGAAGGAACCGCAGCAGTAAAATATAAGGTTAGTGACTTTGATTAAGAACGTCAGATTATTATCGTGTGGTGTAGTTGTAATTGTGCGCGTTTAAGCTTTCCTAGATTCAGTAGAAAAATTTTGTATTTTACGCTAGTATTGATACCCCACTTCATTACTCCACTCTCGCTTATTTATCTTAACTAGAATTGTGTTATGTCTGATCTTATATATTGATAGGCATCAATAAATCAGTTTGAATTGGAATTATGTCTTTTGATCATTTATGTCCGCCTACACAACCAGCCGGGTTTTCAGATAGACAGGAAGGTAATAGTGTACGGGGTGGCTACAGGTCACCACAGAATAAGGAATATAAATTGTACAGTTTTATGTAAAAATAATGTTTCAAAATCCGGTATATCTTTCCCAGCCATATGAAATACTGTATTTTCAATGAAGAAATTCATGAGGTTTAAATCAATTTCAGTGAAACTTTCTTTGATTTGTAATAGAGGGCTACTACCATTTCAAACTTAAATAAAATTATACTTAATTATTATACTAAATTATACCGATTTCTTGAAACTTTATTTTTTGAACCTGTTCTTATATATAATTTAACTTGTATTTTAAAGATGTTATTGATTAAATATTGAAACTAAAGTCAAACTTGAGAAATAGGAAACCTTTGTTTTGAAACTGTATCTTTAATATTATCATTTTTACGTAGTTTAAGCCATACGATTCAAAAACTTGTGAAGTTTGCTTTAATAATGAGGTTTTTTGCTCTTCATTTTATAGATGTATATTTTATAGATTTATGAGTATGATATTCTAAATCATTGATTATACCTCTTTTCATATAATTTACTAACTTCTATGAGCATAAATTCCTTTTATTTAAATCGAAGTAAACCCTATCTTTAGAATTTGATGCAATATTTTTCGCTAAAGTGGTCTGGAGAAGATTTAAAAGAATAGGTTCTAGCTGAGTGACCACGGTCACAAACTCGCCACCGAGGTTGCCTTTATTGAATCATGGTTTTTAATCCTGGTGCGACTGAAGAACCCTCGTATTAGGGATTATGGATCGGTCATTAACGGCAAATTTTGAAGTTACATGAATATTATTCACTTCGGACTTCGTAATTCTGTATTACGGTTGATTGACTATGATGAAACCTTAGATAAAAAATAAATATTAAGTGGATCGCGATTGACAGGTTGACCACCAGGACATTTCTGGTGACCGTCTTTACTAAAACCTCAGATGAGCCCGTTAAAAGAATCATACTTAGGGAACACTGATGCCAGGTAGACTGGAAAATAGACTTTGGATGTTCGATGTGATTGTGTTTACTTAAGCAAGATGATTCGATAAATATGTGGACTATAGATGTACCTTCATTAGATGCGAAATATGAAGCTTAAGACGTTCACTGCTGCCGAAGGAGAAAAATCGATCACTGCGATGCCAACCACATCAATGAATTTTTCGCCACACGCCAGATGAAGGGAGAATAAGTGCTGATGATCAGCTCTTCCCACGATAGCACGGGATTGGAGGCTGATACATTATCCCACATCCGAGTCCACGGGTTTGGGTTCTCGTGTTAACATCATGTCCCGCGATGTCGGGGAACTCGGCATTGAACAAATTAAATGCATACATCATTTTCAGATTCATAGGTTCACGTATGTTCCCTGCTCGCTGCATTAAATTGTCCACTCTCCAGGATGACGATGTGTTTCTGTGGTAAAGATATTAATCTGTCATACTTTAAAAAAGGAGTAGTGTGCCTAAATCATTTAAGGAAAGAAAACCTACGATTCTAATACAGAATAATCATTTTTTACCTACGTCACCGGGTTGACCGCAACACCTTAAACACATTAGAAGTAGCCCGTACCCTGGAAAAGTCCGTCCACCCCTGCCTTAGTAGGTGCCCACTCTAACCACTACAGCGTGCCAACGTGAAGCCTTATTTATATTTATTATCCCCTCTGTGGCAGGCATCAGCTCTTCCTACGATAGCACGGGAATGGATGCTGATACATCATCCCACATCCCGCGTCCACGGGTTTGGGTTCTCGTATTAACATCATGTCCCGCGATGGCGGGGGACTCGGCAGTGAACAAATTAAATGCATACATCATTTTCAGATTCATTGGTTCACGTACATTCCCTGCTCGCTTCAATAAATAGTCCACTCTCCAGGATGACGATGCGTTTCTGTGGTAAAAATATTAATCTGCCATACTTTAAAAAAGGAGTATTGTGCCGAAATCATCTGTTAAGAAAAGAAAACCTTTCGATTCTAATACAGAATAATCATTTTTTACCTACGTCACCGGGTTGACCGCAACACATTAGAAGTAGCCCGTACCCTGGAAAAGTCCGTCCATCCCTGCCTTAGAAGGTACCCACTCTCTAAAATTCTACAGCGTGCCAACGTGAAGCCTTATTAATATTTATTATCCCCTCTGCGGAAGGCAGTTAGTGTTATAAGGTCTCAAGCCTTACAATTCAACAGAATTAATGTAATCCAGAAGTTCGTGGTCATGACCTTTCGGCTACCACTGCCATGCAGATGGGTTAAAGTATGTTGAATAAGTTGAGGCTGAAAGTCCACATTTACATGGTGTGGGAAGTTTGGAGTTGTGGGGACAGCTCAGATATAGTCCTAATCTCTTGATGCCGGTCGCTAGTAATCCTCGTGTTGCTTTGCAATGCGACATTAATAAACAATCATGTAATGAATTGATTTGTTTGGGCTTTTTGTGAAGCTTGGGACGTCTTTATCTGGTCACAGTTTATTAATTGAAAAGTGTTTAGTTCAAAAATTATTCTTTTTAAATTTAGTTCCATGTTTGGTTGATCAACACAAAGCGAAAAGCAACCCAAACACACACGAACAAATACAAGGGCTATTTTTTAAGTAAGGTCCGTTTGTTTTTAAAAAAATAACGACAATATTTTGTTTCAAAAAACTTTTATTTAAGGGTTGTACATACTTTTGCCTATTTTTCTACATAGTTGCCGAGTTTATTAATACACTTGTCATAGCTTAGAACTATGTTTTGAAAATCCTCTTCACAGAAGTCTGCCACCTGGTCGGACAGCCAAGAGTTCACGGCCGCTTCGTTGTCACTGAAGCGTTTCCCACCAAGACTGTGTTTGAGGTACCGGAAATGGTGGAAATCGTTAGAAGATCAGGGTCGGGGCTGTATGGTGCATGGTTCAAAACCTCCCAGCCAAAAGATTCGATTACGTCTCGAGTCGTTCGAGAAGTTTGAGGCCTTGCTTTATCGTGGAGAAGGAAAACACCTTTTGGCAGCATGTCACACCATTAAGAAGTGAAAGCTGCCGTGAACTCTTGGCTGTCCGACTAGGCGGCAGACTTCTGTGAAGAATATTTTCAAAACTAATTTCTAAGGTATGACAAGTGCATTAATAAACTCGGCAACTATGTAGAAAAATGGACAAAAATATGAGCAATCCTAAAATAAAGGTTTTTTGAAACTAAATATTGTTGTTATTTTTTAAAAAATAAACGGACCTTATTTAAAAGACAGCCCTCGTAATAATGGATAAAAACATTCCTGGAATCTCGGCTGTTATAGCTTTCCCTGCAGGAAGCTTCAAGATAATTTGATAATCACGATTATTGGTATTTAGTGCACTGATTAAACAGAATCAATAGCTAATGCAATATGTTGCACCACCTCACTTTGAAATATGTCGATTTCGAAGTTCTTGAGGTGATGACATTGAGATTAAAATGGCATTTCCAGTTAGACGGGTAAAGTAAGATAATTAATTAGCATGTGATGTTTCTGAGGGTTAAAGGCTGTAATAAATTAAAGAAAACCCTTCTAAAGAAAATGTATATATGGTGAATTATCATTATTATTATTATACGTATGCTTCTTCACAAGTACAAAAGCTCCGGGAGGGCTTTGGCCTTCTCAAGAATTTTCCATCGGGCGTCTCTATTTTGGCCAAGGTCTTCCAATTCGTAACTCTTAGAGTAGCGAAATACCTTTCTAGGCAGTCAATCCACATGGGATTGGGTCGACCCCTAGTTCTTTTTCCATTGGACCTTTATAAAAGATTTTTTGTGCTGAATGTTCTTTGTTCATTCTCTTAACATGCTCAACCCATTTAATTCTTTGAATTTTTTATATGTTTTATAACGTCTACATGCACAGTAAGTTTCTAAATTTGAGCTTCTGTGTCAAATGCCATCGACTTGAGCTCCCCCCAAAAAAGGTCACTAGGATCCGATGCTCAAAGACACTAAGGTTATTTTTAATATATAAATACTTATTCTACACTAATAAGAATCAAATTATTTTAAAAAATATACTCTGCTATGCATAAATTAAATTTTGCTTGTAAATGTAAATGTACTTAAGGTTTGGATTATAAATACCTAAATCTATAATTGAATTTCGTTTTCGATCATACGCAAAAAAAAAAAACCTCCATCAATTTTATTAGAAAAGGCAAATTCGCGAGTTTTTTCAAACTTATTTCTTTTATTAGATTCATAACTCGGAAACTCTTACAACCAGAGCGAGAATATTTTTAGTGCAAAACATCCCCCCCCCTCTTCTTTCTTACGAAACGTAATACCAATTTCCCCAAAACGCATTATACTTCCACAGAACGAGAGAAAGAGAAAAGATAGAAAAATAAAAGAAATCTAATAAGTTAAATTTCCGAAAGATGATTGATGGTTCAGCTGATGCGGATGCATATGCCTTTTCTTCTTTCTAATGTTCAGAGCGAACGGGCACCAAACGGGAACTGTGCTGATTAAGTCCAAGTGATTTTAAGCTTAGAGAGCGAATTTCGCCTCTTACGGGATCCTGGATAACAAGATGCCATTAAGTTAACGAGATTCTTGCTCACCCCCCCCCCTTTCCCACTCCCTCCGACCACCCCCTCTTTTGATGCATTGTTGATGAACATGGTTCCTTAAAATTAAAGACTGTGGTTGCCTTTAACTAGAATGGAACCTTTTGTTTAGAATCTCGTGTATTTAATATTTTGAGAGTTTCCAAGTTGGAGTATTTTTGGAAATTGTGTTTATGAATAGCATGCATATACAGGGCTTTGTTGTAGTTGCTTGATTAATACTTGCTTGTTAATGACTATTGATTTAGAAAAGTTATTTATAGGCGAATAAATTTTTTGTAATTTTTTTGAAGTTATTTGAGGAATACTTTGGGAGAAACTAGATTTATTAATGTGAATTTTGAGAACATGTAATAGCTTTGTGGGGGTTTCTCTTCTGAGTTCGAGGTTTAATAGGTTTAGTGTGCGTATGTAAACAGATATTATCGCGGGAGAGGGGTCCTAACTGGTACCCCTCTCCCTCTGCCCGACGCATCTCTAGGTGTGGGGGGAATCAAAGCATCACCAACAAACTCCATAATAACAATTAGATTTATTCAAACTTTGAACACACACTTAAACAATCACAAGTTAAATTATAAGAAGAAACCCAGGAGTGATATCTAAATCGTCGATTAATCCTAATATCCAATTCTAAGTAAACCCGACTACCAGAAATAGATAAGGAGAACAAACACTAATGAACCTCTGGCCGATTCTGATTATACTATCTTAAATCTTCAATCTAATAATTTAATCTTAGAAATTACCTTTTAAACGCGCGCTAGGATTGTGAAGTAAATACTTCAGTGTTCGCACTTACTTGACAGCTTCACGGCTCCTTCTCTCTTTACATATACAAAACCTATATATAGACTTTATATAGTCGAACTAATTAACATATATCTATCTCGTGTTTTTCTTGAAAGGTTGTGAATTAATGTAAATGCTAGCCCCAAAGTTTCCCCAAGAGGATAAGTAAGAATATCTCGCGAATAGACCCGTCAGAGCTTGAATATTAATTTTTAATAATTAATATTATTAACCCTTAACTGGTTTGCCCGTACACCGTACGGACTACTGAAAGCTGTCTACAACCAAATTTTTCCTCTTGCTCTATGGGCACTGATATTTTCTTCCTTTTTTCCACCTTTGATGTGCACATTTTTTAAATTCTTTTAGTGAAATTATTAGTGTTTATGATTTTTAAAAATGCTGTTTGTCCATGGTACAGAAATATTTCTTATCTGGAATTTTCTTTGTGGTGAAGGCGGAAATTTGTTATTGAAGGCAGGAATTTAGATTCTTGAAAATATTCCATAAAAAAACAGGAATTGGCAAAGCAGTGCGTAATTTGTTGCTTGAGACGTAATGAAAATGGAATGATAATCCAAATCAGCCGATATTATCCCTGTTCCTATTGCAATGTAAAACTTAATATTACACCATGCTTCAAATTGTGTGTGCATATATATGCGCGCACACACACACAAAATACTCAACCATTTGAAAAAGTGGTATTAACTTGAATATTTTTTTGATAGTTTGCGAGAAATTCTTTAAAGATGCATGAAACATTTTTCATAACATGCAGAGTGTAATTATAAAAAGAAAACATTTAGAGGTTTTTGTGTTCTACCATTGTAAAATAAAAAAATTGTACAAAAACTAAAATTGAAAATAAAAATAAAATTCTACCGGTTTTGCATTTTGTTAAGTATTATGCTTAGTTATATGCATTTTATAAACATTTTGAGCAAAAAAAATGATCACTTAAGGGGTTAATAACTTATAAGCTAGATGAGTTTTCGGATTCTTCATAATTGCATAGTTACCATGTACAGCAGAGTAGGGCAGACTTTTACAGGATGCGGGCTACTCCTAATTTTTTCAAGGTGTTGTGGTTCACCCCTTTGTTAGTGGCGCATACAAGGGTGGGGAGGGGTTCATGGGTCCGGAACCTCCCTCATATAGCCTTTGATTTTTGTTTCCGATTCACTATAGTCCCATATATATAGTACGTAAAATGTAATTAAGCATTTTTTATTAGTAATTTTTTATTAATTAATGTTAATCATTTATTCAATAATTTATTTTTTGCTTTTTTTTGCTCCCGACAATCGACAAAATAAAAAATAAAAATGTTTGGGCGCGTATTGGGGTATGATATGAGAATGGTAGACTTTCCACCCCATCCCCTTGACAAATTATTGTGTGCGCCACTGCTCAATGTGGTACGTGTGGTGCGGTAAGGAAAGGTTATTATTATAACTTAATAATAAATACGGAATATGTATACTTACCTACAAAACAAAAATAAAAAAACACTTTTAAAACCGCTTTTATAAAGCAAAACGCAAGGTACACATTATTAATAATAGTCACAAATATAATTTAATCAAATGATGCATTTATTATGAAACAATTCAAAATACATTAAAAATAAAACATTTTCATCTAAAGTTAGTTTGTGTTGTTATAGTTGTAACCCCCCCCCCCATCTACTTTGAGACCCGTCTAAAGGAGAGAAAGGAAGTTAAGGACTACTCGACATGATAATTTCTAATTATTTATTCAACACACTAATTAACTCAAACTCAAATCAATTAATCAGATTAAAGAAGATGTTTCCAAGTAGAGAGCAGAGGTTTTGTGACGAGAGTCGTGTGTTCGGAGAATACTTCTAATAAATTGATCCACTTTTTATGAATCAATCTTCTTCTTTAAGATTTGATGTACACAGTAGTTATATGACTAATTGTCACTTCAATCTCTTTAATAATTTAAATACCAGAACGCGGTATTAATATGACTAATACCTGAACTGTAGATAGTCTTCTTCTTTTCTTCTTAATGTTTCAATTTCTTGATAACTTCAATTAAATACCAATTTTCCTCTACATAACTATCTATCTCTTTCTCTCTTTCTGTATCTTTATCTCTATCTCTTCTACCTAACTATATTCTATCTAACTCTCTTCTATCCAACTAACTTCTAGCAAGCAAACCTGAACTATATTTTATAGATATAATCAGCATATCACGGTTTCTTCTTCAGAAAGGGTTGTTGATATTTATTCATTGTCCAAAGATTTCCCAAGGGGGTTAGTGGAAGTACGTGTATAGTTCCGTCACATAACTAGTAGTAGACTTAGTCTGCATATTTTTTTTTTGAGACTCTAGGTAGACTCCTTGTGTGCCAACAAGTATAACACAAGGCTTACAAACGTAAGTCAATACTCGATCAATAGTGGTAGGAAGTCTTAAGTACAGGGATACAAGCACAAATGGGAAATCGAAAGGTAAAAAGAAACAAGACGGGATGCAAATACAATAAACACAGTACAAAATACAACATTGCTCACATGCAAAAACGGAGACATTCAGTAAATAAAATTATACAATGGTGAAGGTTTGGAAGCACATGTGTGATCAGAATAAGACTTTCAAAATACAAATGAGTAAAAGCATGCATACACACAAATACTTAAGAATATACACACAGACATATATATATATATACATATATATATATATACGCACTTTAAAAAACCAAGAGATACATACGTACACAGTAATTGTTAGCAAACACACACAAAATAATAAAATAGTAAAAAAAACACAATTTTTTTTTTTAAATAAAAATAATTAAATTGACAATCTAAACAATACGAGAAAAAATGCTATTAATATATGCACAAAACGATGTAAAAGAAGACTTGCTCTGAACAAAGGCAGAGAAAGGAGGAGGCCACGCTATATTGTTCTTTTGTAGGCAATTCATGAGAGTACGTCTTTCGGAAGAGAATTTAGCACAAGCAAATATTAGATGCTTGACATCCTGGACTGAGTCACTGGAGCAAGAACACTGGTCAGTAGGTGACAAATTAAAGCGTTTCAAATAGGCTTTAAAGTTTCCATGCCCAGTTAGAAACTGGGTAAGTATAAAATTAGGTTGAAAGTGTTTAGCCTTTAAACGTCTCTGAATAGAAGGAATAAATTTCTTGGTGAAGAGCGCATTATATTTGATATAATTTATTCCACTCAGAAATAATTTTTTCCTTAAAAATATTTTTATAATATGATTTTGGAATGCTCATAGGAATCAAAAAACTCAATTTTGTAGCTTCTTTTGCAAGCCAGTCAGCACGTTCATTGCCATAGATTCCCGTATGACCTCGAACAAAAGAAAAGGAAACTTTTACACCTCTGGGCTTCGAAGAAAATTGAGATCAATTTGCGTTTTAACAATCAGTTGATTTTGAGAATCAATGTTATTTAAAGCATATAAAGATGAAAGAGAATCACTGCAAATTAAAAAATCCGATGAAAGGTTTTCGTTTTTACAGATCCATGAGACTGCTTGAGCTATGCAAAGTAATTCAGCCTGAAACACACTACATTCATCTCTTATTCTAAATTGGCGAGTTTCAATTTCAATAAAATCTTGGAAAATAACAAATGCAAGGCCAACCTTATTATTAATTTTGCTACCATCTGTAAAGCAGACAACAGGAAAGTTGTCTTCGATATTTTTACGATAATTAACAAAATTGAGGGGAAATCGTTCAGAAGGATGAGGGAGATCAGAAAATCGCAGGGTACCATCTAGACTCTTATTGGTACAGTTCTTTATTGCATTCTTGAATTCATTATTTCTGATTATAAAGATGTCAATAGGTGGAAAGCCCGAGATAGCAAACACAGCATCATGGGATATCGTTCGATACCCAGAAATGCAGCCAATCTTGAGTTTTCCATATATAATTACTAACTGGTAAAATCTTCTGGTGGTCACCCAAAAATGTCTTAGCGGTCCTCCGGTCGATCGCGATTGCGATCGACGTAATGCCCACCCCAGATGTAGAGTATGCTTTGAAAATAGCATTTTTTTAAGAAAAAATAATATTTGTTCATATATTAATTTTATTTTGTATATCCTACTAATTGTTTTGTCGATATCATATCATTTAGGTCTTTAACGACTCCGTCTACCATCCTTATATGTGTCGACAGTAACCTAGTGGTCCTGGCCAAAATTTACGACTGGTGTGACAGGAGTTCGAGTCCTTGTGCCACTGAAGACCCACCGTGTAGAGGTCATTGATATTCGTTTAATTTGTCTAAGCTCAAAGCCCTGACTTAAGCAAGGTATGAAAGTTAGAGGAGTAGGGTACCATGGCTCCGGTACCCTCTCTCGTCTCTATCTTCCTCGTTTCTTGACCGTGGTTTAAAATTACGAGGCCTGTCACCATGTCCATTTACAGTGCGGCGTTATAATAAATACTCATTCACTCATTACCTTTATACAATTAGTGAACGTAATTCAGTTTCATGAATACGATATCATATTCCACGAATAGAATTTGCAGAGTTTTGAGAGTTCTGATTACTTGAGAATTACATTTACGGATTTACAATAGCTAGTAATATGAACTTAAATACAAGTGTTAATGAGTATAAAGCAAAACACATTGAAATATTCATATTATTTTCAGCTTTATAAAATATGGCAATTTTAATTAATTTTATAAAGTTCTAACATTGGTTCCCTGTTTAAAATTGTACTTTATTTTTTGTATTGGACATAATGAACTATTTAAACAATAAAAGTGAAGTGTTAGATAGCAGAAACGCAATAAATATTTTGATTTCTGGTGTGCAAATAGTTTTTTTTAAGTTTTAGTTTTAATGATAAGAATTCCATGTTAATTTTTGAAAATGCTTCAAATTATAAAAACTTAATGAAATATATTTAAATATGTTCTACTTTATTATAATTAATTTTAAAATGTATTGAAATGTTTTCTACTTTATTATAATGAACTTCAAAACTTAAAAAAAGGGACTGAAATGTTTTCTGAGCACTATCAAGTTTAAAAATTCTTATCAAATAAAGAAATATAATGATGAAAAAAAAATTTTTTTTAAACGAAAAATTCTTTCTTATTCTTTACAAGCTTTTTACCTGTTTTCAAATAAATCGTATAAGCGGGAAGAAAGGTAATCATAACATAAATAAGATTGCTAAAAATTTGCTCAGTTTCTTGTAATGTATTGCATGCATTTTTGTTACACATATTGCAAATTTGTTATGTATTGCAGAAATTTATTAAATCATCTAAACCTTGAATATCAAAGTTTAAATAAACTAATCTCTAGATATGTACGCCGTCTGTATGAATTTACAATTCGCTTCCATTATTATTTTAAAAGATTTCCCTGAAAGAAAATTGTATCATAAAATGCTTATCTTTTATCTACGTTGCTTGCAGATCATTTATTTTCTCTAATTCCAAACATTATTTCCATCTCGTATGCATGAAAACAGTTAAGAAATAGATACATGTATTGAATAATTCAAAAATAAATAGTTATATATTGAAATCAGAGACAGATTACATTTTTCTTTGCAAATACGGAAATGAACAGAAAAGACGAAGAATTAATTATTTACATTGAGAACAGTTTTAACGTATATACCAGGTGTAAATGACTAAGCTTTAGGCGAGTAAATATTTTAAATTATTTCCTAAAGAAGAGAGAAAATGAAACATCGTTAAGGCTGAAAGCAGACACACTTATAGTTTTCTGCGTTTCGAAACAAATTTTAGGATCGAATACTTGCTTTTTTTGCATAGATTGAAAACCGCATGCTAATTTTTGTAGCCGAAGGCTATCTAACCCACACGCCTACAATTTGTATTCTTACAAAACAGTCTGATATGTTACGGGTTTATACAAATGATTAAAATATAGATTCAGCTTTAGGGAAAAAAGTGTTTGCTAACATGTAGGATTATTAAATTTGCGAGAAGAAAATAGTTGAAAAGATTGAAATAAATATTTTTAAGTTTATATTGGTTAAAATATTACATTGTATAGATTCACATAAGAAATGCTTCTCTTAATAATAATTATGAATGTTCACTGAAAGCCTTAATTGAGAGGTTCACGAAAAATAATTCGCATTCGATCATTCATCACGATTTCTCCAGAACTATTAAACTTACAGACTTGAAATTTGACTGGCATGTTCTTTCTGTTGAGTAAAGAAAGTGCCAAGAAAGTTTTTTGTTAAAATAGGCTCCTAAGTGATGTTGTGGGGGGGGGGCGTAATAGGCGAATATTCCCATTTTTATACTAAACCTAAAGACTTGAAATTTGGCCCACATGCTTCTTTTGTTCAATAGAGATCATCTAAGGACGATTTTGAGATAATCGGCTCTTAAAAACAGGGGTGAATGTCGCGGGGATGTTAGAGATAAAAAAAATTCCAATTTATTGACTGTTAGTGAGTGAGAAGGAATGAGTGAATATTAACGTCACCTTGTGACGGATCTATACGCGGCTCTACTAACCCCTTTAGGATTCTTTAAGGAAAATTATTATTTAACCAACTTTTACCGAGTGAAAAAAGCGCGATTATGCAAATTCAGTATATTATATAAATTCTGTATTCGCGAGTTTTACGGACTTAGCTGGTTAGTTGGAGAGTGAAGGATCGTGATTTGATTAAGTGCAATCACAGTTTATCAATTGAAGATTTCTGAGAGAGGATCAATCGACGGTGATTAAATCCGGATAAGGATCGCCTTCAAGGACTCAAGTGTGGGACTTGATATAAAAAAAGTACAGGTATTGTGATCCATATTTAAAAAGAAGTTCAGCTTATTAGGGCGCGACGTAGTTTATATTGAGCTTGTTTAAGTTTTCGTGGAATCAGTTGAGGGTCCGTATTATTAGCCCCAGGCTAACGAGTCTCACCTCCACGCTCTGCTATCTGATCTGATATCTTATTTAGATTATTATTGCGTCTGCTTGATATTTTGGTGACAATAAAATAATTAGAGTGAATCATGCCTACTGATTATTCAGTCTTTCTCACACACCTAGCCGGGTCCGAGGGTAGACAAGGGGGCTCAGAGGGAAGCAGAAACAGACAGACATTACAACCTATTCAGCTACACGAGGACTTTTAGTGACGAACCTCTTAATTTTCAACTGTGGTTAAGTGACGAGGGTGATACCTAAACTGGTGCCGTATAGGTTCCACACCACACCAACGGGAGAACATTTGAGCCTCGGCATATTTAACTTGCATCGACCCCCTCTTCATGGCGGCTGTTTAGTGGTGCTTGGTTCGAACTTATGATATGTCAGCCACGAGTCCGTTACCTTGACAACAGCCACTTATTAACTGAAAGATCTACGAACTTAAAAGTAAGCAGGCATGCTTCTTTTTCTGAATAGATATCCAAAAAAACAGCGAATTTTAAGCATCATAGAAACACTTCTTTTTCATAAAAATATTTCTAGAGAATTGAATACATTTTCAGAGACTGGGTGACTATGGTAGAAGAGAAACACGATTCGTGATTTTCAGAGAGTGGTCATCATCACGAATTTGTAGCCGAGATTTCTTACATCGAACATTCTGATGCCATTAAAAACTTTCTGTGAGTCTTTCTGTAGAACGGGGCTCAGTCTTAACGTTTATGTACCATTGCAATTTGAGGAGTTCGAGTGCATCAGTTGTCCCTTTTTTTATTTTTTATTTTCCTTACCTTAGCTCTGAAATGCGAAATTCGTCGCCAATAGTACTTGTGTTTTTTAAGTTAAAAACTAATAATTAACGAATCAATCAATATGTCACAAACGTATTAAAATTATTTTTAAATGTTTAAAGTATTTCGCAGATACCAGCAGTTGTAACTAATTTATTTTGCAGTGTTTATGACTTATTTTTTTGGTAAGGGACATAATTTTTTCATGAGATGTTTTATGATAGGGGATATATGGTCTCAATTCAGGGTCTTGTTTCTATTAAACCTTGATATCATAAAATAGCGGCTGCCGCAAAATCTATGAAAGTGAACCTTTAGTCTTCACGTAGAGAGGCTGATGCACGTTAAATCTATCGAAGATAAAAGTACTCCCGTTAGTTTGGTCTGGAAGTTGGGTGCCACCTGAGGTGTCATCCTCGTTGTTTGACTGGGTTTCAAACACACTAGATTCATACCTTATAGCCCTCATGCTGCGTCACAATGTTACGCGTAAATTAGAATCAATTCAAAGTGAAATTAGTTATCATGTGAATCTGTGATTAAAGCTAATTTAAAGGAAACAAACTGTTCATATATTTGCTTTCTCCTTGACAGTGATTCAGATTACTATTTCTAGAATAACTCCTGCAGTATTACTCATATAAATACATATGAATTATTTTTATTTGGGGTCAAAGACAAGAGAAAACAACAATTTAAAAAAATAAATAAAATCTAAGATAATATGAATACAATTTTACAAGAATTTTTTTCTCCCAAAACATTTCTTCATAGCGCTAATAATATTTTTTTATATATTCCTCGTTTTGTTGAAAAAATATGCTCATCGTTGGAGCCTATATTTTCTAAAAATTTAACCCTTTTTCTATTAAACTAAGGTCTTCTATCAAATTCCTATACGCCATTCGATCTCCTGATGGAACTGATTCTAAAGACTTATGTTCTCCAATGCCTTGCTCCTGCTTATGAATTTCTATGAGCTCATCAATTGCCAGCTCATGATTATGAGAATTCAGTAATTCTTGAATGTCATCACTATTCCCTTCTAAATGTACTTGCCTGGCAACACCAATAGCTTCTTCAATTCCATTACGAATTTGACCTCTTTTTTTCTCAAACAAAAGATGAATCGACGAGATTTGAAAGCCGCGTAACTCCAGGTTTGCGTAAGTCGGGAGACCGTAAGTCAAAATATTACTGTACATTTTAAAATATTTTGGAGAGTTAATTAAGTAACACATCTCTTGATATAACATAAAGAAAAAATAATCAGCATATGAATCATATAATCAAATTCATAAATGTTTATAAAATTCTTAAATTAGAAAGTTTTGGGGAAAGCACTGCATTTTAATTATTTTTATGTTATGTAAGTTCAAAAACCGGTATAAACAAAGAGGGAAAGGTAATATAAAGTAATTTTATTTTCAATGAGACAACTATTATACGTAAAAAATCTTACTCAATGCTAAATATATAATTTATTTTTCATATAAGTACATTATATAGTATTTTTTCATGTGAATATTAAATACACCTCATATAAATTTTCTATGTTTATCTACTTAATTAACAGTGAAAATATACCAGCATACTGAAAATTAACATATCGAACTCATTAGGATTCTACTACCAGTTATTAAATAGCGTAAATGTGGAACTAATACTAATAATACTTAAAATTCATTTCCCATATTTCGTAAATTGTACTCATTAAATATATAGTATAGAAATTATAGCTTGTTAAATATAAATTTATCATTCATAAATATATATTCAAGGATATGTATATTAATTTCACTGATCATTTTATAGATGGAAATTACGTTCATTGCGAACATTTAAAACACTTTGAAAAATAATATTAATTTCTCAATCGTCCCAATGTACTAAAAGTTTCATTTCGTATTAGCTTATAGTGAGTAAATGTCATTCTACAAGTTAATGCATTCAGTTTATTTTGAATCAGTTCTGTTCGTTTCTTCATAATAGGAAGTTTATAGTTTTAAAATGAATTTAAACTAACGACTTGATTTATTTAAAAATGTTCTTAAAGTGTAATGAGAAAGAGATGTTATTTATCAAAATTTATACTCATGTACGCATTTTAAAAAGAATAAAACACTAACTTCTCTCTCTCTCTCTCTCTCTCTCTCCGTCTACTTGCGTTTTTTTTTAATTCCCCCTTCTCCTTTGGAAGAACTTGAGAAGCCCTTAAAATTTATATTTTGTAATTGTCTGTACTATTCAATTGCATAAATGTATTAATTTTAATATTTGACGATTAAAATTCCACACGAAATGGGAAATTATTCTACATTTACCAATACTGTAGTTCCACTTCTTTAATGATATTTGAGTTGTTATTACCGTAAAATCTGCGCACCCGTAAATAAAAAATAACGCTCACCCGTAAAATTTGATCTTATTTTTTATGTTACAAGTGGCCGTTATACGCCAGATTTTGTGGTGCTTTGTTTTTTAAAGTATTTGCGAATTTTAAATATTTTCTACTATCGATAGAATTTTTTGTCCTGCTTTGGCCTCAATAAATGGTCTCGATTAAAAATTTTAAAAATTGATTTTAGCATTAGAGCCAGCCACCATAAAGATGGGCTGACGCTCGTTAAATCTATGAAGGCTCAGGGTATTTACTTAAAATTGGTGTGGTAGTTGGTAGAGTAGATACTAGCTCAAGTATAGTTATCCACTTCATTTGACCATGCTTCAAGATAGCCAATAGCCCTTGTGTAGCTTCGTAGTGTGAGTTTTAGCATTAGTTCAATCAATAAACATTAAAAAAAATTATCTAAGATAATTTAAATTACTGAAAAAAGGAAGGTAAATGTTTTATTTTGAATATCTGTAATAGCTAATATACTTGGTATAGTTCTAGTTAATATACAAGGGTGAGTTGGAAAATCAGTTTCCCCTGTTGACTGTGGTCAGAGTTGTGTATGAAAGTCAAAAAACATAACGCGCAAGACACCGATACACCATTGGGAAGAGGTGGACCGCGGGCAAGCAGATGGATTCGGAAAAAGCGGCATGGGCTTCTCCGATCTGGCGTTCTGTTGTTGGATGACAATGCAAGACCACACTCGGTGATGGCAATGCAAAACCATATTGAAACTCTTGGCTTGGAGCGCCCACACCATCATCCATACAGTCCTGATCTCACATCAAGTGACTTTCCGGGTTTGAAGAATTACTCCAGAAGGCGCTTTGGAAGCAAAGCTGAAGTCAAACCAGCCGTTAAATGCTTCTTCCGTATGCAAAGCGCTGAGTTTTTCCTGGAGGGCTTTTTGTAGCTTATCAAGCGGTATGATGAATATCTCGATGTACTTGGTACTTATGTGGAAAAATAAAATTATTACTTATCTTTAATGTCTTATTTTATGTTTTGACTTTCATACACAACTGTGTGTATTTTAATAGGTAACTCGAATATTTTGAATATAATATATTTTTTTATCAATCTCAATGGCATATCAACTTATGTTCAATTAAGTATTTACTCAGAGTCATTTTGTCGTAGTCTCTCACTACCCCTATGATTATTAACTCCCCTTTGCACATTATCTAAATTCGGGTATGTTGGATTCATAATTAACAACTACTTAATTAATAAACCAATATTATTTATTAATCTTTCTTATTATAGAAATACACAAATATTAATCAAACTTTAAGAACAACAAATTACAGTGGAGTGCGATTAGAATTCAATTATGAACGACGGAACACTAACTGAAACCACGGAGAATAACGCATACAATCAAACTAAGCATTTATATCTAATTTATGAAAATAACAGACCTGATATCTTTTAAAGGCAGGATTCTTTAATACTTGATGGATCTAAAGAGCGGCTTCAATCCTTGATATCTTCAGTTCCGTCCGAACCGAATTAATGAACCTTTTTCAATAATCTTCCTACGGCGAACAAACTTCACTAGTTAAACTAACCTCTCAGAATCACCTTCTTAATCAACCTCGTATTTATCTCCTCTATCAAACCACGTAGTCATCCTCATCTCTTCATTTCATTTCTCCCTTTTATATCTTTTTCGAACTCGCTAAACCCGAAACTATCTTGTTTGCATAAGTCACACTTTTGGCTCTCAGCGGGGATTGGTTAAAATAAATACAATCTTAAAGGAATTGAGAGAAGGTTAGTGAAACGCTTAAGCACCCGTCACAATTTTAAATTCATTAATTCTTAGAAAATGAAATAGTGTTTTATATAGAAACTGCTTTATCTTTAAATTATACTTATACGCATTTATGGTGATTCTGCTATGTTTCTTAATATTTTTCAACATAGTTAAAATATTAATGAATTAACTAGCTATTTTTAAAAATTATCAATAACTACGCAAAATTGAACTATAACTCTTTTAATTAAATTAAAAAATATATTTCGTTATTTCTGAACTTAATCTAAATTTATTAAAACTTACAGGTTTATAACCATGGAATCTTAGAACGCTTATGTAAGGAATGTACTATAGATTGTAATGTAGAGAAAATGACTGCCTGAGCATTTAATCAAAAAAAAATAAATAAATTTTCACTTGACTTAGTTGAGAATATTAATTAATGAAATACACTATCTTTAATGTAGCTCATGCGTTCTTTTGATAGCGTCTTGACACAAATAGGCCATATTCTCCAAAAATTTCTTATACAAATCTGCAACTACAGTGATTAAAGCAAATTAATTGTTACTAAAATTTTTGTAAGTTATGCATTTAAGAAAAACTTTTGAACTCCACTTGCTATGTATGGCTATATTGCTTGCTTCGTACTTGCTGTGTCGTTTTATATTGTTTTATTCATTGATGTTGATTCAGTTTTCTCCAGAAAGTCAACTTTCACTTTAAGCAGATTCTTTAAATATATAAAAAATGAATCGAACCACATCCTCTAATTTTATTTTATAGGTTTCCTCTCTTAACAGTCGACTGAAGAGATGACATATTAAGGTACAAGGATGGATGCAGGGGAGAATGAATTGAAGCAGGGTAACGGGTATTGAAATTTATATGCAGATTTACTGACGTTGATATTGATACACCGAATTTTGATTTAAGGTTAAACATAGATTTAACAATCGCTTTAACTTGAATGAATATGAATCATATATATTCTCTTTAGATATGTTTAGCTATTTTTTACCTGAAAAGATTGTTATTCCTCTCACGTAAATAGACTGATGAAATAAAAATGTTTTTTGAGTGTCTCTGCTGTATGTAATTCCCTGACATTTACTCGTGAATTAAAGAAAACCCCTAGGTACACCCAACAAACTAACATATAATTATCTACCTATGTAAGTAAAAACATAACACTTTTATCTTACATTATTTTGTTTTGAGTTAAACTCCATCTCGAGTTACATGAGGGTTAATGCTGATAACTCAAAGTTAACTCAGCGTTTCTCAAACTGTGGGGCGCGCCCCCAATGGGGGGGGGGCGTGATAACCCTACGAGGGGGGTGCGAGCATATCGAAAATAAAAGATTTAAAAAAATTAATTTACTGTGAAATGAAGTAAAACAAAATGCTTTCTGACATTATAGCAAACACACATTTACATTGATATAATCTGCTCCAATTAAAAAATTAAGAGAAAGGTAAATAAATAATATAATAATTACCCGAATACTTAAAAGTAATTTACTTGAAATATATATTACTTATAAGTAATATATACAAAATTTAATACTTATCTTGTTAATTTGTACGGTTTATAATTAAAATCGTTTTGTAGCTTTAGCGTCAAAGTGCATTTTTATTGTATGGGGGGGCGATAAAAATTTTGATTAAAAATTGGGTCAACAATACTTAAAGTTTGAGAAGCACTGAGTTAACTGATTGGCAGAATAACTGGCTTGAGATCAATGATAGTAAATATGGGCCAAGGTCTTCTCTCCGTTATTATGTATTGTAGCTAATACACGCTAAACCAGCGTTTCTCAAACTGTGGGGCGCGTCCCTCCCCCTTGAGGGTCATGATAACTCAACGAGAGGCGCGCGAGCATATTGAAAAGTCGAAAAGTAAATATTAATAAGAAAATTACAAATTTAATGAAATAAATTAACAAAATACATTATGACATAATTAAAAATAAAAGACTCATTTACACTGTTCTAATGCACTTATAAATGCATTAGTACTGCACAATGTATTTTATAATCAATTTAAAAACAAGTTTAATAATTAATAATGACCCCATGATCTTGTCATGTACAAAATTATTTTCTAAAATTATCACTTATCTTGTTAATTTGTACGGTCTATAATTAATCCCTTGACTGCCAATTAAAAGTTACGCGATTCGCTCCCCAATGCCACTGTTTCCCAAGTAGGCGTGCGTATGTAATCTATTGGGGAGGGAAGAAAAATAATAAATAAGCAAATCCTTTGAATTAAGTAAATCCTTCGCAAACACTTTCAAGTCCCTTTTATTGCATTCTATTGTCTTTGGAAAAATTTTATGATTAGCAGTGCATAGAAAAGACCATACTTCGGAAAGACGCATATTTACGTCCGGGGGAATAAGCGTTTATAAACGCTCTTACGTCGTACTGTAGCTTTAGCATCAAAGTTTAGCATCAAATTATGATCGAATATTGGGTCGCAAATATTGGAAGTTTAAGAAGCACTACGCTAAACTTATGTGGAATTAAACTTAACTAATTTAGGCTTAGAAGCATAGTTGTTTAATGAGCGAATATATGTATACCAAGACAAATGTGACCTTTGACATTTAGTAAATTACTAAAACAATATTAATTATAAATCTATGATTCGAATAGAGCACATAAATTGCTAATGTTAAAAAATGATTTTTATAAAAATATAACCGGATAAAATAAGGAAGAATAAACTTGAAATCGATCACTTTATCCTGATTTCCAAACCACGCCTGTGAGGTTTTAGTGATCAGTTCAATTTCAACACAACTCAGCACGAAGGTCTTTTTCTGTAAACTCAATGTGAGTCTGAAAGTACACCTCTTGAACAAATTTTAAAGGCCCTGGTAGCCTAGTAGTCTCAGTCGTGGTATCATAGCCGGTATTTCATGAAATCGAGCCCTAGTGGCAATGAAGACCCGCCGTGTAGAGGGGCTGATGAACAATAAATCTGTCGGGGTTCAACATCCTCCCTTTGGCATGGTGTATAATTCTGAGAGAGGGGTGCAAACTCAGGTGTCGTCCTCATTTCTTGACTGGTTCAAAATTAAGAGGTCCGTTGCCAATAGTCTTCGTATTGCTTTATTATGTGAAGCAAATTAACACTCACTTGAACAGTCTTCTAACCCAAGCTTGAATTAAAGTTTGTGGTTTGTTCAAGCACGAAAACTAATTTTTGGGCCGCCCTGGCATTAAGCCTCATATTAAAGCCTTTATAATGGCGTTTGAATCATTTTTAGGTACAGACATTTTTTTTACTAACAATGTTCATTTATTATTGAAATAATGATCATTTCAAAATTAATTACCCATGTCATGACAAAAAGTTATTATTTACTTTATTGTCATTGTGAACTTTAATATTATTTTTAATCATGTTAAATTTCACAAAACCGTAAGATATATTCACATTAAAAATATTTTGTTTCTATATTTTATTTTGTAAATGAATCCACTTCATTTTCATATGGAAAAGTAAGTTTCTTGCAATCAAGAACGTTGCTGAAGATTTTTGTTTTGTTTTTGTTTTCTTGAAAGCATCCTCTTTTTTAAAGTTCTGTTTTCTTCATCGACGATTCACTTTATGTATTAAATATTTTTTCTCTTTTGTAATGAAACTTTAAGACGTATTTTTTAATATATATCATAGTTCACCAATATTTTTCCTTCTTTCATAACTATTTTTAATGCATGTTCTTTGTTGGAATAATTTTTATTCATTTTATTGAAATTTATGCAATATAAAAAGCTTAATTTGTATTCTTTTAGAAGTTTAAACTTGTCAGCTGCCAAGAGGATTTTTCCTCTAGTATTTATGGAAAGAAATTTGAAATTTATTGTAAAGTAATTTATAAAAATATAGATAAACAAGGCTACTATTTTTTTTAATTTTTTTATCATCATCACATGAAAAGTTTTTTTAATAAGATATAGAGAATAAAAATTAATATGTGTCATCGAATTTCACATTTTTTCGATATTTATCTTGGTTTATTTTAGTGATATTTATCAGCGAATCAAAATGTATGCTAATTAACGGTATTAAATATTTAAATAAACAATGAAGCCTAAGGATGTTAACAAACCTGCAAATGTATGAAAAGAAAGTTATTTTAATGTTGATTTGAAAATCTTTAAATATAATTGAGCTCACAAAGCAGTCTAAGATAATTAAGAAAAAATATTGTCAGGAAATATGTTTCTGATTTTTAATTTCCATTCTGTTCATTTTGAAGTAAATGTTTTTTATTTTTACTTATCTCGATTTCATGTCATAAAATTAACTGTTTCGAGAACTTAACCTTGCAACTTTAAGCCATATACACCTAAGTCAATATACCGCGACCCAAAGGTCGTGGGTGTTAGATGAAGAAGCAGAAATGATAATAAAATAGTTGATTTTATTTAATCGCAGCACTTTACGAGATCTATAATTTTGTAATTTAACTCAAGGAGCTCTAAGAAATCCTAACCCTTAATCAGATAACTAAATTATAGAAGCTACTTTTCTTGATTAAAGCTTCTTGTATGATCCTGATCACAGCCTGATAGCTCGTTCAGCTCCAAATTTGGTTACTTAACCACTTCCTGACGAATTATCTGTCAAATATTAATCTTAAGATGCATGACCACCACAGTCGCTTCTTACTCACTTGGATTTCATTTTAACGATCAACTCTCAACCACATACTTCACGACTATCACTTAAATAGTAGCTACATTTGCATAAAATCAAGTCATCTCTACGTAAAGTGGTTTTTAAACTAAAGTCACAGTTAAGGAATACTTCTCCCAAGAGGATTAGTAGAAGACCCGAATAGAACCCGTTATAAATATGTTTATTTCGAAATTATACATATATGCCGTAACCAGTGATTTACCAAGGAGTTTTCCGACGGATGTAATGTACATGTACGAACGTTAACAATATCAGAAGAATAGAATTTTTTTTATCCAGAATAAAAATATAGCTACAAGAGGAAAAAAGTCAGTTATTCGTTAGCCCATTTCTGTAAACGATGAAAGTTATTATGCGTTTTAAGCACTGTTTGATAGACTTGGTGAATGTCCTTCAACACATTTCCGGATGCTACTGTTCAAATTCGCTAGTTGGTTCATCGCAAACAATCAGAAATGTCAGCTCGTTTGAGTCCAAATGTGCTCAATTGGGAAAAAATTGACAATCACGCTGGTTGATAAAGCGTTGTAGAAGCACAAAAAATAGAAAGATGTGTCGTATTCCACCCGGCATTATTCTATTAAAATGATAATTAATGAATGATTGAAATGAAATTAAGGGGCAACAGTACTGTGTGTGAGAGTAAATGCTCGTCAACACACTACATGCTGGAGTCATTCAGGTAGTCTGTTACCATTGTACTGGATGTATCCAGATACTTCTTCGTGAAAGATGCACCCTTTGATAATGGCAGATGATTTAACCCTTTAACTGTCGAGACAAAGTTACGAAATTCATCCCCTCGCTCCACCGTTTTTTCCAAAGGCACGCGTTGTTAAGTGGTTTATTCGGGAAAAGAATAAGGCGTGATTTTTCTCATGAAAAGTGTTCCTTTTCACTTTAAAAAAGAAAGAAAAGAAAGGGATAACATAATAAAATGAAAATGAAAGATTTAATCTCTAGAGTTACAATATAATGAAAAATAAAGTATAACTTATTTGTTCTGTGATATATCCTGAAACATGTTTGAACACATAAACCAGCATCACATTAGTTGCAGTCGTACAAAAAATTAAAAAGCTTCTATTACACACTGTTGGCAAAAATGACAGCAAATGAAGAATAGAAAAGAGCACATTTAAACGAAAAAAACATGAAAAACTGCTTAGCTATGAATTTCATCGTTCCTGGAATGTACACTTTCAAATCCCTTCCCCACCCGCTCTCCAAAATAAGTAAATTCTTTAGACTGTCAATGTCATTTTATTGTATTTCAAAGCCGTGAGAATAGTTTTAAGCAGAGCAGCATAATACAAAAAAATTCTTCCTTTGGAAGGTTGAGTATACACGTCCGGGGCACTTAACGCACCAGCTCACCCCTTATATGCTTGGCGTGTATACGCACCTATAGCACTTAAGGGGTTAAGGTATCACATGCCCTGATTAACAGGTATGGATAAAATAATTTGGCCAAGTTAGCTGACCTTGCAATTTGCTGCTCATCTATTGAACCCAATAGCGTTTTTTGAGATCATCTAGTGCGGGGGTCGGCAACCTGAGGCAAGCGGATCAGTTCTCAGAGGCACTCTACAAAATAATGAGATTAAGTTAAATTTCTCTGTGTCTTTCCTCTTATTCCTCATACAAAAAGATTATTTCTTACTTTCAATTCTTTGCCATAAAACGATTCTGCTGAATCTGCTTGCGTGTAAATTGTGAAAGAAAAATTTACAAAATTAAAAAAAGATCTTAAAAATTGCTCTATTCATAAATCGATAACTATTTTAAATTGATGTGCGTCATTGCCGGAACGATTGAATTGTTTGAAAAAAATTGTATTTGTTTTTTTTTTCTGCTCTCCCCTTTTGGTTCCACAAATGTACATGAACATTTTTTTTTCTCATATAAAATTTATTTCGAGTCCACAAAGTTGTTTAACAGCTGAACATTCAGAATCATGTGTTAATTATAAAGTCACAAATTATAACCTTGATATTGTGACATTAAATCGAGTGTTAGAAAGACAAGGTTCGCATTAAAATTTTAATTCTTTATCTCACTATAGTGCAGGAATACTCATATTTATGTTTACTTCTTATTTCAATTAATATTCTGAAATATGCATAATAAATGTGCAATTTTTATTGCTTTTATTTACGTTGAAAGAATAGTTTATTTCGTATTCTTTATTTTATGTTAATGAACATCTTTAAGTGATGCATACTTAATATATAATGAAACTCCAAATCTGTATTTTTGTATCCCTCACTTTGGATTCACTGTCGTGTGAATCGAATAGTCTCAAATATTTCTTTCTACTTAGCACACTGAATCATATTGGTATATTGGCTTGGCACAGCACAAGTATAAGTTGCCGACCCCTGTGGCGTCTCTCTTGCCACATATCATTGAATTATGCTCAAATTCATCCAATAAGATTGACAATTGTGCGCATATACACTGCTGGCCACCGTAAATGCAACACCCTGAAGGAAGCACGCAAATAACATGAAATTTACAACATGCATTAGCGGAGGTGAGATATGCAAATGATTAGAATTTCAGTGCAGACGCATATCACGCACGCCTGTGGTGCCAACGCAAAGCGCTATTTATGGCTTGGAGATTTTGACGATTTCAAGTTCGACAATTGTTTTTTTCTCTCTCTTGTGGTTTTTCAAAAAACGATATGTTATGTCTCGTAGAAAACAACGATCAGTTTTTGATCAAGTATCCGAGTTCGACAGATGAAGGATAGTGGCCTACCGAGATTGTGCATTATTTTTCAGGGAAATCTGTTGTCGTGTTGGACGAATCCAAACAACTGTTTTGCGGATATGTGACCGTTGGATGCAGGATGGTACGACGGACCGACGTGGTCGTTCGCATCCACCTCAGTGTACCACTTCACGTGAGGACAGGCAAATTGTGCGCATGACAGCGACGGATCGCTCAGTCATATCACGAATCATAGCACAGCATATTGAGTCTGTAACGCATCATTCAGTGTCTGCGCGTACCATTCGACGCCGTTTACAGCAGAGTAGTGTGTCCACAAGACGTCCATTGCTTGGTCTACCCTTGACGCAGAACCACAGACGTCTCCGCCACCAATGGTGCGATGAAAGAAGGATGTGGGCGACAGAATGGAATGAAGTTGTCTTTACTGACGAGTCACGCATCTGTCTGCAACACCACGATGGTCGGATTCGAGTCTGGAGACACCGTGGAGAGAGGATGCTGAACAGCTGCGTTATGCACCGCCACACTGGTCGTGCACCGGGTATTATGGTATGGGGTGTTATTGGATATCACTCTTAAAGTATTTTATATCTTATATATATCTTATATATATATCTTAAAATATTTTAATAATAAAAGTGTTGAATCTCGCATACATGGGATATATATATATATATATAACCAAAAGCAAATATATAAAAATGGGAGAGTTTTTCTATTCTTGCGAATTAGATTTTTAATTATCTAAGTTATTAAAATCATATTTAGTATTTGTGCTGTGGCAGAATCTGTTTTGAAGTTTCAATTTCATTCATAATAATATAAAAAGCATGCACAAGTTTTAAATCTTTGGCCAAGTCCATTTGCTCTTCCCAATAAACAATTCACAAGTTAGAATTTTTGTATGAATTGCCCAATTCTTTCTTGAAATGATTTGTTAATGCATATATAATGTCAGTCTCATTTACGCGCGGTAGAAAAATAAATAGTTCATTTTTTATCAGGCTCTTTTCTAGCTGATAATCTAAAATGTGGGCGTGTAGTTAATGTCCAGCATCAAATATTGTCCCATAACTGGAAAAAATACAGGTAAAGCTTTCAAATTTTGCACGCATGTTTATAAAGATTTGATGTATCAAATAAGCCAATGAAAAATTTCGATAGTTTGATTATTTTTAGGGTACCATATCGCCTTAAATCCAAAAGTAAATAAACATGAGTTCTGCGTGCTTTTAAAGGGTCAATGGCTGTGAAACAACCCCTTCTGAGACAGCAGGCAATTTCTCTAATTTTTAAAGTACATATAATTAAATCCCATAATTTTAATAGTGAATTCCATGTCTTTTTTTATTGAAATTTACCATGTAATAAAAATGTACCCTTTAAAGGGTTAATACACGAGGAAAGCTTAGTCATGTACTTGAATTGTATAAAATCCCACCGTTTCTCAAAATTTAACATATTTTTTATCAAAGGAAGTTTTTTTATATTACTGTAATATATGTATTGTTTAACATTGCAATATTTTATTATATCCGTAGCTTGTTTTCTTAAAGAGAACAATAAAACATTCCAACATTGTCAAATAATTCCATCAAACTATTTGTATCTAAACAATTTACTACTGTCTGAATTAAAAGTGTACGAAATCCAAACGAAACTTAAATCTAAAATTAAATAAGTGAAAACACTGAATGAAAATGTTAGTTTGAGATTCTTTATTTTATGAAGTAGAATTAAATGGACAGATGGAGACATTCGAAAAGGTTTAAGAAGTTCAAAAGAATAAAAGAGAGTTACAAAACCAATATGGCACTTAAAGAATTCTAAGAAAAGACCTGGAGCGAAAAGTTGGGATAGAATAAGAACTACTAAAAATAAGGGAGAAATAGTACAAGCTGTGTTTGTACTACAAATAAAAATAAATTCCTCTCTTCAATTGAAAGTAGGATTATTTGCTACAATTTTTAAATGTGAGCTTGATGTTTTTAAAAATTAATTGACGATGATGGATTTATATTAATTCAAGAGATATTTTTGAAAAGTTACAGTATGAATAAGTAATATATTATTTTAAAAACTCCTCCACATCTTAAAATTAAAGTTTTATTTTTTGAGGACTAAAAATTTTATCAGTGAAAATATTTACAATAGTTTCCGAGTTTCTAGGAGTGAGATGGTTTTAAGCTAAGAAATGAGTACACTTTTATTATTTACTTTTAACATGATTTAATCCTTTTACAAAGTATCTTTTTTTGTAAGATAGAATTTTCAGTTTGCTATCTGTTAAAATAAATAAAAAGAAATTGAAGTGATATTAGACAGGGTAAAACGCTCTCTTTTATTTATACTTTTCTTATATTTTCATCTTTTACTTATATTTTTTAAACTGTTTTTACATTTTCTGAAATTTTATCTGGAAGTTTTTTTTTATATATATCTACCCTAAACCTTCTTGTTTTATGAAAAGTACGAAATCTTAAGCAATTTTATTGTAATTCCTCATTGTCCACTTGTAAAGCATAAAACAATAATTATATTCATCTATAATTATCCCTTTTGTGAGTTATGAAAATCACTAATACATGCTATAAACATCACAAAAATATTTTTGCCACTGTTCAAAGTATGACTTTATTAAAAATCCATTTTGTAGAATAATGAAATATATTGTATGTTAAATTACATCAGCTTTTATGAACCTTGACGTGCAAATTAAAAATTAAGGTTTGATGTAGGTGGCATTATATCACTTGATCTGGGTTCAGTATTATTACATCAATCAAATCATTACCACTGTACAGCTGCAATGTGTCAATAATTAAAAATAAACTAACCATAATTGATTAACTGAGAATAAAAACACACAAATATTAGTAAGTAATGGCAAATTATGTACAAAATTATGATAAATTAGATGACATTATTTTAGAATCCTCTTATGTTTTCCCCAACAATATTTTAGAATTTGGAACTAGTATATATATGTGAGGATCATATAATTTGTGTTAATTACTGGTTATAAATATTCATCATGAACAAAGTTACAGAATCGTGACTATTGTTTGTAAATTTTTTTATTCTCAGAGCTTGTTTCTATTTATTATTAAATGAGTCTTGAAAACAATTGTAAACTGATCATAATACCTAGTTTTTTTTTGTTTATATCTATTTTAAATATATTTTTATACAGCAATAAGTATTTTTATTTTCGGAGTTATAAATTAAGAGTCATTCTTAGCACTCAGTGGGTTAAGTATGTAAAGTATGTAGAAATGTGACACACTCGGTGTTTTAAATTAATTCTTACGAAATTTTGGTCAGTCCACGTAGTTTTAGTAACTTGTGTCCGTGTAAAGCTCCAAAATTCGAGGTGATCATAAACCGTTAAGGTTTTTTAAAGCAATAACTTGTTTTTTTATCCCAAATTTCCTTGTTTTAAAGCATACAACAATTTACACAGATAAAAGTAAAATGCCATTTTTATTGAAATAAACTTATCTGGTTTTGTATTAGAATTTTTATTCTCTTAAATTTATAAGTTTCCAATTACGGTGAATCGGCAGAAATAAAAAAAAAATATGATTATGCTACAATATAGCATGAATTTCATATTTCAAACTTAGAAATTTTTTATTGAATGATTAATAACCAAGATACTAACTTATGTTAATATTATAAATTATTTTAATATAAAATGTCCCAAAAAACATAATATTTCGCAACACCTTTTCAATTTTTTTTAACGCTAGTTTCAAATTTACAGTTCTGCAATATCATATTATTTTCATTAAATTTATCATGATATAAAAAATTTGAATTTGAGATTTCTAAGTGCTATATACACAAAAATGTACAATGCAATTAAATACTTAAGTACTTACTAAAAAACTAAACTCAGTGGCGCAACAACTCATGAGGGCCAAGGCATTCTGTTCTCTGCTCAGTTTTCATAACCTTGGGCACTGAGGTGCAGGAGCATATGTTCCAGTCAGGTTGTGGTAACCTCTGGTTACTCCTTACATCCGAATCATCTTGTCTACCTGTAAACCCGGCTTGAGGTGTAGGAGGAATAGAATAATCCACAGACACTATTTCCAATCTAAGTAATTTATTAATTCTTATTAACAAATATCGATCAGACACAATACAATTTTAATTAAGGTATATGAACTATGGCAGAGTGCAAAGATGAGATACTCTAAAAAGGGGATACTATTACAGACCCTCAACTGAATCTAAGACAGCTTAAATGCGCTCAATTACAACAATGTTGCACACTGATAACTAGCTTCTATTTAATTAAGAACACAGTACCTGTACCTTTAATGTAGCGGATCCTATACTGTAACTTGCAGGCACTATCTTTGGCTCGTTCAATGTCGTAGGTTCCACGCTCTACAATCCTTTTACTAATTCTCATACTTCTAGTTCATTCCTGCTTGCACACATCTAACGTATCAACTTTTGCTTGTCAACAACAACGTGTCAACAGATCACTTGCTCCCTTCCCTTCCTTCACTTTACTTCACATGACTTAACTTAACCTCTTACTTCCCTTTTTTGTCAACTCGCGAAAACCGAATTTATATAATGTTCCTCATTTACATAAATTACGTTTGGTTTCTCGATTAAAGTTGGTTGAAATAAATATTTTGATTAAAGAGCTAAGAAGATATTAGTAGAACCGCTTATAGATCCGTCTCACACGAAACCCCAGTGTTTAGTTCCCAAGCAATCTTAGTACTCATTTATCGAACCACTGATGGAAAGGAAGGTTGGGCTAAGGAGAAAAAAAAAGGAAAGTATTCACAACTGGAATATATTATTTTATCGGTCATAATCTTTTTGATTTCAAAAATGACCTCGCCACATCTTACATTGTGATCTGGTTCTTCTCTGCTCGTCCAGGACTACTTAGATTTCATTATACAAACCCTCGAATAAACCTCTTAAAAAGGAGATAAAATTGAAGCTATTTAATACATTATCACCCAATAACAGTGCCTTAAACTATTTACAGCCCAAAACAATAAAGGCATCAATCGATCAATTTTCAAGAAACGCGTATTTGAGCAAAGAACAAACAAAACACCCTAATTAAAATTTAGAAATAAAAACCCATTTCATTACCCCAACCCCCTTAGGCACTTAGAAGATCCGAGTTCATTGCATTTTACATTCGACGTAATTTCTACCACAAGTAACCATTAGTCATTGGCCATTTTTTCCCCTTTTGAAAAAAAATGGCACAAAATACACGCTTTTCGTACTTTTAATTAAAAGGTTTTACAGAAAAAAAATCTAGCCGTTAGGTCTAAAGCTTAATTACGGCCAGAACGACTAGCGAAAGGAAACGTACATTTTTCTAGTCCTAGCTAGTCATTAATACACAGAATACAAAAATCAGTCCGACTAATGACTAATTTAACCTCTTTTTTTTTATACATCTTCATTTTTAATGTCATAGTTTTCGGATTGCTACCCAGTTTGGCAGTTTTCTTCTTTTTCCTTCGTCATCGAACTTTCTTGAGACGAGACAAATTGGTGGAAAAAAAGAACTGTTAAAAACTTTATACACTTTAATATTCATGTTTTTATTTCATTACGCGAGAAAGCATTGGGATAATTTCTTTTTTTTTTCTGGATGCCTGTGTGTTTTCGCTTAATGTGCCATCAACATTTTCCTTCCAGAACCTTTTTTTTTAGTTGTTGTTTTCGTTCGTTTAGGGTTAATTTGTGTGCTTTGAAATTCTGCATTTATATTGATTTCGATTCTAAATATCCTTTACTCCATTTGAATGTTTGCAAATGGCTTTTAGATTGCCATTTTATAATCAAAGGAATGTTTAAGTAAAAAATACAAAAAAGCGCCTGCTTAATATTAATTTATTAATTTTTAGATCGATGTGGAGTTAAAACTTTTTTGTTTTTCAAAATACACCATTTCTTGTTTTTCGACAATACACTGTTTCTTCTAATGAAATAAAGTTCTTTTTATTTATTAAAAAAGAAAAGGATACGATTATTTTGGGGGGGGGGGACAAATAGAATAGCAAAAAAGGTGTTGCAAATTAATATGTAAATCCTTTGAAGTTAATAAAAAATACAAGAACTAATAATACAATAGAAATAATATTAAATATGATGAATTTCATTTAACTCATTTCATTAAATTTCTAGTGTATAAATCTGAGATCATGTAAAAGTAGTTTTCATTATAATTAATTAATAGGTGAGGGAAGTGTAATATTTTGTGACGGATCTATACGCGATATTCTGAATAATCCTCTTGGGGAAACTTTGGGGCTAGCTTTCGCGTTAAATCACAACCCTCCCTCAAGAAGAAACCTTGATATGTAGATTAGTTTGACTATATAAAGTCAAAAAGGTTTTGTAAATGTAAGATAGAAGGAGCAGAGAAAATGTTGAGGTGTTACGTAGGTGAGATTTATTTCATTATCACGACGTGAGTTAAGGAAGGAGTTTGCCACTATAATACATTTGTGGATTGAGAATTAATAATACAAGATAAAGTAGATTAGATTAAATTAAACAGATTACTAGCACTTGTTTACTTAGTGTAGATTGCTCTCTTTATATCACTTCTAGGGTCTTCTCTTGTTGATTCACTTGTGGTTGATTAGTATGCTTGAATAGTAATAAAATAATAATTATTAGGGAAGTTTCTGATGATGTTTTGTCCCCCCCACACACACCCTTAGGTAAGCAGGACGGTGAAGAGTGACTTCAAATAAAAGTTACTCGTAATTTGTTTGCTTTTATCAACAAGAAATGTAATATTAAAGTAAAACAAAATAATGATCAGCTTAAAAATGCGTGGTCGAAAGAGTGCCATTTGACAAAGATAATGTAAAATGGCCATGTGTGATTTAATAATAAAAGCATATTGCTTTACATTCTACTTTATTACGAGAGCATTGTTTCGTAAATCATATCATCAAATAGTTTTCTTAAGCTAACCGACAACGTTCGGAACAATGATTTTGAAAATGTATATAAATAAATAAGTTTTTATATTTAGTATCACCTTGATTATATACAATAAACATATAAAATTGTTTTAAGACTATTAATACAGTAAAAATAACTTAAAAGCAATTTTTTGAAAGAATGATGTATTTTCAAAACATTATCCTTTTATGGAAATTGCTTCTATAATAATACTATTTTTCTTAAATATAAATTTCTCTACAGAGCCTGAACTAGGGATTTTGAAAAATTCACATTATTTTCAGAGCTACGATCAATAGAAGCAATAACCGATGTTTTTTGTTAATAAATTATAATATAAAAAAAAATACGCTTTGATAGTTTATAGAACTAAGAAGTAAAAAAATATTTCTTAATATAACAATAAAATAATGTTAGGAAAATTTAATTTTTTTTCGTATTTCAAGTAGAATCCTACTCATTTTAGGTGATCCAAATTAACTTAACCACTTTGATCTCCACTCGGCACTTCATTTGACAACTCTATTGGCATCTAATCTAATTTAATTTAAATCGAAATCGAAATGATTTCGTCATGTTATCGATACCTTATATAAGTAGTGTTGTAAATAAAATTGGTATAATATGCTCTTAATACTGGTGTCAGTTTTTACTAATGTTGCTCTCTGCTTTTATCAAAAAATAATTAACGAGAAAATTAATACAACTGTGGCAAAAAAGCGTGTACTACTTAATTACGCTAACTCTGCATTTCGGAATAGAACTAGTAAGAAATTATAACAATTTATATCCAGCACCCAATGCCTTTACCACAATGACATAAACATTCTCGGAAATCATTTTATTCTTATATCAATAATTATATTTTACTTTTTAGGTCGATTAACTAACTATAAACAAGTTTTTTTTAACTATATTTTTTTTATTCGTTCGATCTACAATAAATGCGTGTTTTTAAACTATCATTTAATCATTGACGAACTTGTATTTTTTGTTTTTTTTATATTTGTATTAACCATCAACGTTTTCACCTTAGGGTTGTAAACTTAATGTTTTAGTCACCAAATCTGGAATTTTACGTCTTATCTGGAAATGGAAAATAGTTAATCATAATGATCCTGTTCAGGACAATAGAACAAAATTATTAATTTATTGTACTGGCATCGGTCCTTGACAAGTGTGCAAAATTTCGAATTAATCTGAGTTTTTAATGTGGGTAAAAATCGAGTTCAAAGATTCCATTACATACAGGTGAAGCGTGCAATAAAAGCGTGTTAAATTTGCTCTTTTCTGATGTATTAAAATATGAATAAATCTATTTCTAAATATATTTCAAAAATTATAGTTCAGGCTCTGGAGAAAAGTCTTAGCTAGAGTATTATTGATTATTAGGGTATATTAGGTATAAGGGGTAATAAATAAGATAAAATATAAAAGCTTCAGGAATCTAAACTTAAACTTAATGACATTTTACAAATTGATCCTACTGTGATACATTTTTTTTCCATTTCGGTCAAATTCTTAAAAAGTTTATAAACCTGGAATAATTCATTTAATTCTAATTAAACTAAAACCATCCATCTTAAAATGTCCTTTTACAAAGATTGAATCGTAATAATTTTTAGTCTTGGATGATGATGATGATCGATTTGTCATTAGGGATGATTAAATCCGGCAATAATTGATGAAAAACATTTTTAATAATTTCAGATAGATAAATTGGTAAATAATTATGGGATTGCATTTATATATATATAAATGGGATTACAATGCAAAAATATTTGACTGCCAACCCATGTAAAAACATTGCATTTGCTCTCAAAAAATTAATTTTCGAAATCCAAAATCATTTTCAACTAATAGTTTTCGTTAAAAGAATATTTGAAATTATGATGGAAGTCATATCATTTGCTTTTATTCTGTCTGTTTTATAGAATTTATGTTATTGCAATAAATATTTTTTTCATTCTGGCTAATGTTTTAATAGTGTTGTTCGAAATGTAAAGCTACAGCTTGTTTGAAGTATCCGATTATGTTCGAAAACGTGATTTTGCAAAAGCGTACGAACGAATATTTTTTATCACTTTTTAGTGGCCTTTAAATTAGAATACATGCATAAAAGAATTTTAAAACTATTATTGGAATAAAAAAAATTTTAATGCAATATTTTGGCAAAAATTTAATATAGAATTGTCTATTTTCAAAACATCATTCTTTTTTATGAAAAATGCTTCGATAACATATTTTTCTTATGTATAGCTAAGTTTTCTCCAGAGCCTGAACTAGGATTTTTGAAAAATTCACATTATTTACAGAGTTACTACTTACTGAAATAATTATCGGTGTTTTTTTGTTAAAACTTTTCCACTTTGATGTATTAAAATACAAATAAATTTACTTTAAATTATATGTTTCAAAAGTCGTAGTTCACAGGCTCTGTATAGAGGACTGAGCTATATATAGGCAAAATATTATAATTATAGAAGAACTTTTCATAAAAAGAGAATGTTTTGAAAATAAGTAATTCTAAATTCTTTTTTTATGAAAAAAATTTCATTTAAATAATTATTTTTGCAATAATATTCTTAAAACAATTTTTTTATGAGTATTCTTATTTAAGTGACACTAAATATTAAAAAATATTCATTTGTACTCTTTTGCAAAATCATCGTTCCTATGTAGCAGGATACCTTAAAAGAAAACAATTAGACAAATCATCCAATTTAAATACTAATAACTATTAATTAGGCATAATAATGAATTTTCATTAAGCTTAGCTATATGATTATAAGGATTTTTTTTCTTTACTTATGTAATTTTAATACCGTTATCTCATGTTATTTGTGCAACGATGAAACTGAATTTAGTTCACAAGCTAATAAAAGTTCGTGTCGAGTTCCTTTGAACTTCATAAGCAGTGGTGTAAGGAAGTCAGGATCTCGCGGGAACCAAAGCTTATGGTTTTTTAATTCTATGTAAAATACGGCTTGGGGTCCAAAACCTGACTTTGCAGGGGGGGGGCTTATATTCTTCTTTGTGCCACTGTTCATAATTATTACTTTTATTAAAATTAATCTTCTTCACAAAGGTGTATCAATTTTTATTTCTATGAGTGACTTATCCATTGTCTTTTACGTTAAATAGTGATTTAGGGGGTCCTAATTTTACCAAATATTCGCAAAAAAGCAATGAGAAAATGTTGCAACTTAAATTTAACTTGGCTTCAAAATTTTCAATTGGCGTGGTATTTTGAAACTTTAAGCATGGGTTATATACAGAGGATTTTAAGTTTACCATATAAACATGTCGTGTATATGCATTTTAAGATTTGCAAGTGCCCGGATTCTGAATCTCTTATTTGAATAATAAGTTTGTCTACCAAATGTATTATGAATTCAGGCAGAGAAAACTATTTCCGATTGCAGATATTTTCATACGAGATTTTTGTTTAAAATAATTACCACAATTCAAAACTTAATAAATCCCTCGTTTTCAACCTTGTTAATCCCCAGTTTTAGCAACGTAAAAAGGCAGAAGTAGCCGAGTGGTCAGTGGGCAGTCGTCTGTAAACAGCATTGTCGAGTCGTGGGTTCCAGTCAGGAGACTACTGAAGATTCGCTGTGTAGAAAATCTAATGTACGTTACATATTTTGATACTCAACGTCCTGCCGTTGGTGTGGTGTTGAATTAAAGGAGAAGTTGAGCCAGCTCAGATGTCGTCCTCGTTTTAGAACGAAGTTCAAAATTAAGAGACTTATTGTCAATAGTCCTCGTGTCGCCCCAAAGTGCGACGCCAATAAAAAAAACCAAATCTACAATAGAATTACGTTTTGTTCTATTACTTCAGTATGTTAGTACCTCCTCTTAGAGAATTACTTCTACTTTGTCATTTTCTTTTTAATGTAAAAATTACAACTCACAGCTCTTTATATAAATCCAGCAATCGCTTGCGTGTGTAACTCCTGACGTCATTTTATAAAATTTGCATAAAACAATTTTGTAATTAAATTTTTACATGGGCTGTTTTTGTACCGTTCTTAAACTCCATAACTTGAATAAAATTTAAAGTTTTAAAGCTGCAATTCATCACACTCATATATAGTAAGGTATTAGCATAAAGAGAATTTTCAGTTTTATGTCAAAATTTCTCTCTTCTGTGCTTAAACTTTTGAAACAGGCTACACTAATAAGCATAATAAATTGTATTTTTTAATATATACTTTTTTTTCTAATTTTCTTATATATAATATTTTATCTTAAAGATGTATTTATATGATTTTATAAGATTACAAATATATAAATTTTTGCATCCGCTTGAAAAATATTCCCATCCTTCTAATAAACAAAAAGAAAAGGGCATAAATTTGTTTTACAAGCTCTATATATTAAAGAATATCTAAGACGTGTGAAAAATACCATGTCATAAAACAATAAAAAAAATTAACTGAAATAGAAAATATGTCATAGGAGGCCCCGGTAAATGTCTTATTTGAGAATTAATGACCTAGAAACTTTTGAACATCAAAGTTAAAGCAGGAACTTAAAAAGGCGATTGTCATCTCAAAAAAAGAAACACATTTCCCCATCGTCAACGCATGAATTTTTTATACATTTTCAAAAATGTAAGCAACAGATTCAGTCTTCGACATCCCTCGCAATAATAGTCTGGAGATAAAAGGTCTCACAGTTTATATTGTCATAGATATTTCCAAACTTCAAATTCCCATTATGACGTATTCTGTTAAAAATCGCAGCGTTAATGATACATCTGCAAAATGTTTCTGAGTACCTAAACAAAGGAAGACGCATTTTCTACTACAAAAATACGTTTGTTTTTATTCAAGCTTCCATCCTTTATAGTTGCGCCGTTTTTTTTTTTTTTTTAGTTTTTTTTTTTTTTTTTTTTATCGAGAACTGAAGTTTCTTCATGGTGTGACACAAAAAAACTAGACTAAGTGTGTAGCTTGAAAAAAAGAGTGATGTTGGCAACAAATGTTTCGGTGACGTCATCCCTCGCACCTCGGCCAGTTTTGCCTTAACCGATTACGCCAGTTGGGAGAACTGTGTCATTGAGAGAACACGAGGAATTGCGGAAATTTGTTGAATCAACGTCAAAGGAAACTTATGAAATCAGCCACGAAAACATTTCAAATGTTAAACGAGGTTTACGCAGATGAAACTTTGTCTCGTGTACATGTTTTTGAATGGCATAAGCGGTTTTCAGAAAGAAGGGTCAGTGGGAAAGATCATAAATGTGCTGGGCACCAAAGGTAAGCTATTACAGATCGAAATGTTGCAAATATTCGTTACCACTCGCATAAGTGGTCAGACTGTTAATCAGCACTACTAAATTGAAGTACCAAAAAGACTTCATGAAAAAATAAGTAAAAAAAAAATGCCAGAATTGAGGAGTAATAGATGGATTTTGCAATGTCAATAAATCCGCTCCCACGGCCCTATCTGCCAAGCACTTTCTGACCAGCAAAAACATTACTGTGATGGGAAATCTTCCTTATTCGCCTGATTTGACTCCTTGCGACATTTTAATCTTTCTGAAAGGGAACCCACTTTACTTCAATTAAAGAGGTTCAGGCAAAAACGGAGAATCACCTGAAGGACCTTCCAAAATCCTCGTTCCAGAACCGTTACCAGCAATGGCAACACCGAATACAGAAGGGGAGTGCTGAAGGAAACTACTTTTTGACGGATCTATCCGCGTCATTTAACATAATCCTCTTGGGAAATCTTTGGTCTATCAATTCGAGTTTACTCGCAACCAACCCCCTGAAGAAGCAAACCTGATTATTCAGATTAGGTCGGATATATATAGTCTAGGATATATATAGTCAAGCTAGTGATATTGAGATATAGAGAATGTGAGAAGAAGGATAGATTGCTACCGATCAGGTATTATTCTATTTTATGGCGCGTTTCAGAGATTAGATAGTTGAAAGATTAAAGTGACGACTGGTCATATAGTTAAATTATAGCTCATATATTTAGAGCAGTGGATTTGATCCTGATATAAGAGGGTCGATATTTAAAGTCTTCTCATAATTCGTGCATCTCGTTATTTAACCCACATATTGCTTATATTGAAAACATCTCTTCTCGAATAAATTATTGGAATTTTGATGATGAAGTGTGTGTTCAATAAATAGAATTATTTCTTGATATGGCTAGTCATCCTTCCCTTCCTCCCACAGCTCTAGGTGGGACTGATAGAAAAATGCAGTCCTTATAACTTTGAAGGTGATAATGTCACAGAGAACTGATTCTGTGCATACAATTATTTATTGGACCAGTATCGTTTTTTTTGTACCACACCTCGTATGAACACTTGATATATGGCATTCCGCATAAAAGCTCAATTATTATATCATAGCACTTGGTACCATTATAAACAATATATTCATTTTACAAAGAAAATCAATTAACTACATAAGTTTCAATAAAATATGAACCCTATAAAGAATTTACGTCCCTTCTTCCCTGTGACCCGGCTAGAGGTGTGGAAGGAACTAAAGGATCATACGACATGATGAACTTCAATTATTTTATTTATGACTATATTCAACTCAGATACAAATAACACTCAAAATAAGATAATTTAAATCAGTAATAGAACGGGAGAGAGACGAGATTGCGTTGGGGAGGATATATTCAATCATGCAGATTTACCTTTAATATAACTTTATACATAGCTTACGTATTTAATGGCCGCACTATTAGTTTAACTTTCTAAACATCGACTTGTTTTAAGATCACAGTACCTAAACTCTTGCAGTCTTCTCTTTGTTTTGAGTTGACTTTAAGGCTTCTCGCTAGCTATTCTAATCACTTTCTTAATATTCAAACTTTTGGCTTCTTACTTTGTTTACGGATACGTTTCAAAGATACGTTTACGCAAAAATACGTTTACGTATACGTGTTTTTGCCGATTTACTTCACTTCTAATCTATTCACAATTCACTACCTCCCAAACTCGCGAATAAAGAATATGTATATCAAACTTAATTTGTATATCACGCTTTCTGCCTTTCGGAGAAGGTTGGTTGAAAATGCTTGCCCAAAAGAATTCCTCAGAGGTTAATGGAAGGACGCGTATAGATCCGTCACAACCGTATAAATCTTTAACCTGAATTTTAAGTAGAATTATTGTTTTTTTAAATACACTGATGCCTTTTAAAATATTCTTTCGACCCGAATTGCTATCATTTTTAACATAATGCATTTGCTCACCATAACATCATTTTAAAAGCTCCAAAAACTCAGTCTAATGAATTGGTACATTTCAATTCTTCAAGTCTTTTTCCCCCCCTAAAAAACTGACATTTTACGCAATGATGAAAAAGAGGAGCATTTATTAATACCCAAAGTTCAGCCTCCAAGTGAATTAATATCGAGATTTTCCAATAATGAAATGTCAAACTTTTTTTTTTCCTTTTGGAGACTAGTAAGAAAATATCCAATTCCGAAGTTTCTTACATAAATCACTCTCTTTTCTATGAAACATTTTTCTGTAAAAGCACCAGCGAAACTAAAAGAGAAATATCCATTGTCGTGCTTAATATATATATATCAGCTGAAATATCTATATTCTTTTCAAAGAAGCTAATATGTACAGAATCCAATAGCATCGTGTTTATTTTTAGTTCTTCTTCATTGAATTTAGCTATTGGCATTGAAGTACCAGCTTTATGTGCTAAGATTGGTTTTGAAAGAATTTTCAAGGAATCAAATGGCTTCAAGGTATTTGTATGAAAAAGAACTTCAAAGGGCTGAACTATATCAAAGCATTTGAATAAAATTATTCTGTGTAGTTTTAATGTAGTTGAACTTTAATGCTAGTGAATTGCTTGATACTGAATTCTATCTCATTTAAGAGATGAAATTTTTAGTAAAAACTATTGAAGTGTGCATTAAATATAAGTTAAATTAACAAATTTAAACTTTTCTGAATTAAAAAGAAATTATTTAGATTTACATAAATATCTAAGTGCAAACTAATATTTTGTATTGAATCATAATATTACTTTGTGACGGATCTATTCGCGGCTCTATTAATCCCTTCAGGACTCTTTTAGAAAAATATTTATTTCAACCAACTTTCGCCGAGTGAAGGAAACGTGCTATATGCAAATTAAGTATATTATATAAATTCTGTATTCGTGAGTTTGAGGAGTTAATTAGAAAAGAGTTGGCAAGGAGCTGGCGAATTAGTTGGTTAGTTGAAGAGTGAAGGATCATGGAATTATTAAGTGCATTTGGAGTTTATCAATGGAAATTTACTGAGGGTGGATCAATCAACGGTGGTTAAATCCAGATAAAGATCGCCTTCAAGGTTCAAGTGTAGGACTCAACTTCATAAAAGCACAGGTATCGGGATCCTTATTTAAATAAAAGTTAGCTTATTAGTGTGCGACGTAGTTTGTTTAAGCTATCGTGGAATCAGTTGAGGGTCCGTAGTATTATCCCAGGCTATTGAGTCTCCCCTCCGTGCTCTACTATCTGATCTATTATCTTAATTAGATTGTTATTGTATCTGCTTGATATTTTGGGTAACAATAAAATAGTTAGTGTGAATCATGTCTGTTAATTATTCAGTTTCTCTCACACACCTAGCCGGGTCTGTGGGTAGACAAGGGGTTTCAGATGGAAGCAGGAACCGACCGACATACATTACAACGTTAATACCGAATATTTTAAATATACTTTGTGAATATATTTAAGATTGTTTTTTTCTCTCAATTGGCAGTTAAGCCAGTGCTTCTCAAACTTTCAATATTTGCGACCCAATTTTCAAACATAATATTCATCGCCCCCCCCCCTTCGATACATGAGCAATATGTTGAATTCAATAATAATATACTCTAAAGCTACAATACAACTTTAATTATAAACCATTCAAATTATAAATATTAAATTTTGTATATAATTTTATGTACGGCAAGGTCACTGGTAATTATTAAACTAGTTCTAAACTTAGTATTGTAAAGAAAATGTATCTAAGTGGAGTACGATGCATATATAAGTGTATTATAAAACTTTTCGATACACTCGCGCGTGCTCCACAGTTTGAGAAACACTGAGTTAAGCCTTATTTTAGCAGATGAGTCTTTGCATAAACGTTAAGTCCCCAAGTGTGAGAGCCATTTTATTTTTGGCGCCATCTAAAGGCGACTCGAGCTACAAAACTTTTGACACTTGAATGTATTCATTTCAAGCTTTCGTCGAATGCTAAATACATAATCATACGACTTAAAATCATATGACATGTCACATAATCATATGACATGTGTGTCTGCGATTTCAGCATCCAGAAAATCTATCGACATTAACCGGAATCAAACCTTAGACTCGAGGCTACCTCTAAACCACATAATTCTTCTAATTTTGAGTTGTCTAAATAATATTTCCTATTACTTGACTATAGGATAAACGTGTAACAATTTCGAGTAACACTCATAATGAATGATCTTCATTGGAAAATAAGAGGGGGTTCCCTCCCTCTATTTATTTTTAGTTTTTAAACTAAAAAAGAGTGTTAAGGTGGCAATTAAAATGTTTTCATTCTCTTTCTTTTTTTTCCAATACATCGCTTTAATTTCTCTGTATATTTACATTAGAAACAACCTATTTTACTGTACTTCTCTATTCTGTTGTAATCTACCATTATTTATTAACAAACAATATATTCCAAATTTTAGTTCCTACACACTTGAATTTCGTGTAATTTTTTTCTTGTTTTACTTTACCTGTTAGAAAGAAAAAATCATATATTAGTGGGTGTATATATACATTCCAATTGTACCAATTTGCATTACTTTTGGGATATTTTAACATCTAAAAAGTGTTTCGAAGTGTATTCTCTAAAATAAATATCAGATAATTTCACAAATGAAGAGTTCATTTCCTGATTTTCAATGAAATAAGTAAAATATGAGAATAAATTCTTCGAAAAAAATATCTCAGTTATTTTTAAATTTGCAAAACCCTTTAAGTTATTCTTTAAACACATATTAAGGTATTCATACGCATAGGACAACCCTGAAAGATATTAATTTTTTTAAATTGCTACATTTTTTTTAATCATAAAGATCTTTTTTACGATACGGTATAAAAACTAGCTGAAAAATGTTTTTTATTAAAAAAAAAGTGTTCGTGTAATAACGTAATGTAAGAAGTAACTATTCATGTAACAATGTAATGTAATGATAAATAACTATTATCCACGTTCTGTTTTTAATGATTTAAAATTGATGTTAACAAAATAGCCATACATATTTTAGAATAATAATTAATCTTAAAATTTAACAATTTTTAAAAAAATTCCTTACCACGGGAACAAATTACTGATGTTATGAGCCTAATTTATAGTTATATAAACATGTTTTACTTTATTATTTACATTGTGCATACTTCTGACTTAAGTTAAATTGTAAAATGTCTTTCTACGCAGACAAAAGACATAAAAAATGGAAAATAAGATTTTAAACACTTAGTGCATAAAAAAATGTATTGAATACAAAATTGCCAAATCATGCACCTTGAAGGAAATAATTAAACTGTTTACAATTGATAATTAGTTTACATAGATAGTCTGAAATACTTTAATAATTCAGTTGTTTTACAGACAAAACAAATTTAAAAACTGCTTATATTTGTTTTTATAGCATTTAACTTTCAAAGTATTATTCCGGCATTGATTTATTATTTATGAAAAAATGATTTAAATTTACAAAAGAATGTAATTTAGAATTTCAATTAAGTTATATAGTTTACTTAATTTATTCTAATTAAACTAGTTAATGTAGGAATAGAACTGCTGGAAAATATCTATATTATTTTAATTAAGTTATTCTTTTTGTAATAATAAAAGAATCAAGCATGAAGACATTAAAAACTTTGCTTAAGTATTACATTTCCTCTTTATTTTTATCAGCAGTAATTATTTATAACAATTGAATATCGGATACTAAATCGTTATTTAATTTCTCTCTTTTCTAGTTTACTCTGTAACAAATAAAATTCAAGAAATGTATTTTATCGACAAAATATTGCATAAATTATTTAATTCAGTCTCTTTGATAGCTTCCAATTTACGCAAAAGAAATGAAAATTGCCTCTTTTTTTTAACAAAATAAAACAGAACTTATTATCAAAACTATTAATTTTAGAATTTTCTTAGAAAAAAAGTATTCTTCACAATAGAAATACCTTGAATTAGAGAAAGTCTGAATTACACTTGTATTTCTTTTTTTTTTTTCTTTTTTTTTTTTTTTGTATAAAATGAATTAAAAGATTTTTCTTTATGTGTATTGAAAAATAAATTAAGATGAAACCAAAAAAAAATATTTAATTGTTTTTAAGAGAAATGTTGTAACAATAATTTATTTTAAGTTATACTAGTTAAATAAATAGTATATTGATATAATACAATTTTAATACAGTACTATTAGCATGTTTTTTTAAATAAACATTTTTTTTTTTTTGAAAATATTTTCAGTAATTTTATTTTGCTTTATAAGAACTTTTTTATTTGAGTTTACATGTTACTTTATTATGTTACTGTTGTATAATGTTACTTTAGAAATATCCTTATCACGGTAACAGTTCGTATAGGAGGCAGCTGCGTGTATTAACCTCGGAATACTCTCAAATTGCCTACAAATTTAACCATATTTTTTTTTCTACTTTAATGCATACCTACAATAAGTAAAAGTTTATTTGTGCTTATCTTTTTAATGGCCAATAGTGTATACATTTAGATTTTGTTTTAAATTTCGTATAACGTTTCGTAAAGCTATTTTTCCTCGAAGATAAAACAGTAATGTATTTATTTTCCAATGTAATATATTTTATATTTTAGTTAATGGATTTATAGCTGTTATATTAAAATGACAAACACCTCTTCAGAATCTGAACTCTATTCACATACAGTTTTAGTAGTGAACTGTATTGACTACTAAAACTCTGAAATTGTCAAGTGTGCAAGTGAAGCAAGACTGTTTCACAAAGTGTCTCAAAGTGGAACTGCTCAAAGATCAAAGTGTCAGCGATCTAGAGAACATTGTGGGAACCTTGATATTATATGAATTCTGCTTTTAAGGACAATCCCGTCAAGGTATCAAACGTTAGAACCAAAATCAGAACGATATGCTTGGAAGCAAATCATATTTTTTAACGCAGTTATGAAAAAAGATTTTTAAATAGCCCACGAGGTATATGGAAATTATTAATTAGTAAACTTTTATGTAATTGATCAAGCGTGTGTTGTTGTTGTATTGCTGTTTCTGATCACACTTACCTGACAGTGTCAGATCGAGGCCCACGAAATTCATGTACGTATGTTATAATCCGTAGCTTTGAGCACCATACAGGTGACAGTATGATTTAGCTATACAAATTTTAAGGGAGAACATACTGGGTCTGCGCAGGAGTCTGCACTATCTTCCCCTTCCACCAACCTTACGATCAAACTTTATTTACATTGATTATATACAGGGTGTCCAGCCTTAATGTGACCCAATAGCTAATTCACGAACCCTTCATTTTACATATGCACTTCCAATTTGAAAAATGTTTTAAAACAGGTAAATAATATTTTTACGTGCTTTTTGAACCAAAAACCCCATTTATAAAAAAATTATAAAAATTAATTTTTTATACGGTTTCCAGGTCCTATCACTTATATTTAGGAGAAGATGCAGTACACACACACACAAAAAAAGTAAACACAAAAAGTTTCATTTTATTACGATAAAAACTGGCCGAGTTATGGAACTTTGAAAATCCTAAATTTTATCCATTTTCTAGGCTATTTTCAAGAAGCTAGTAAGGGGCTGCTCCAAAGTGAAATTAGCTGGAACTCTGTCAGGAAACTTTCGCTCTTGGACGTCGCTTTTATGTAAGTCGTTTTTAAATTTAAAAGCATACCTTAATAATACAATAATTGAGTACTTAAGAAATAAACTTTATTTCAGTTACATGTAAAACATAGAAAAAATAAAATATTTTGGAGGAAAAAAACATTTTGAAAGCAGTTCCAAAAAAATAGACTTACATGCTGCGGTTTCAGTCTGATTTGCTGATCATGACGAACGTTAAAAATCTGTTGTGTAGTTGCTTGCAATTACATACAGTCGTATTCTAATATTACGAATTCTAGTATGGGAGAACGAGATGTATACAAATGAAATACTGCGAAATGGTACTGTTTTATGGACAGTGTAATCGAAATAAGAGAGAAGCGGCAAGACTTTATTTCCTCAAATTTCCCACTCGAAGACATCCATCTTATTGTACAATTGCACGTGCTGTTCAACGCTTGTATAAAACTGGGAGTTGTAATAGAAGTATTCCCTTGTCTCGTGCCACACCTCGTGCCTTCACCATTATTTAAGTTAATTTGGACATTCTGATATAATAAAGCCCCTGATTCATGATTGGCGCATCATTCCACATTATGCTATAATTTGAACGGCAAATCCTCTATTATTTTGCTGCTATTTGTTAAAACAAGCTGTTTTAATCTTTTCGGTACAAGTTGTATTTCTTTAATTTAATTTTTATTGTTTGCCATACAGCAATGCAAATTGTCAATCTATGATGTTTACTACGATGTTTTAATATTACTATGATGTTTTTCTTTTACTATTTCTGTAGATAGTTATTACTGTTCTCTAAACTCAATTTATATACAATCCCTTTTTCTGAGCAACTCTGATACTTAAACTTTTTGTAGGCATAACTCGGTCAGTTTTTATCGAAATGAAAGAAACATTTTGTGCTTACTTTGTTTGTGTGTACTGCATCTTTTCCTAAATATAAGCGATAGGACCTGGGGACCATATACAAATAAATTTTTGTAATTTTTTTCCAAATGGGTTTTTTGGATCGAAAAGTACGTAAAAACATGCTTTACCTTTTTTAAAACATTTTTCAAATTAGAAGTGCAAATCGGAAGTGAAATTCCCGAACCCGAACGGTTCGGGAATTAGCTATTGGGTCACATTAAGGCTGGACACCGTGTATATCAGGGGTTGGCAACCTGTGATAAGTGGAACAATTTTTAGTGGAACTCTGCACTACTCTAGAAATTAGTCAATTTTTGAATGGATGAAATTTGATAAATTTGTAATGCACCTTATTTGACAAACATCTTTAGAATTATAAACATTTGCGGAATTACGAAAAAATCTGTGAAAGATAACTAACTCTAAAGACAAATTTACCGCTATTTTGCATATTACTGAATATCTTTTCTGAAGAGATTTAATTGTTTGAAGGGAGAAAATTGCATGTACTGTGCTTTACACTTTTGGTTTTACATATCGGGGTAAAAATTCTTTCCTCATACGAAAATATTTCAAATCCACAAAGAAATTGTTTAACTGTGTTAACTCTGTTGTCTGAATGTTTAGAATTGCGTCTAAATGAAAGTCATACATTATACCCCTGATTTTACGACAGGAAACTAGAGCCGAGCAGACTCACAAGCACTAGGTTATCATTAAAATTTTTATTTATATTTTATTTAACATTATAAAGAGAAATACCTTGAATTTAATATTGTCTATTTCTTATTTTAATAAAGATATTTAAAAATACAAAATATATGTATAATTTAAATATTTTTTAAATTGTTGTTGAAGAAATAGTTTTATTTTATATAGGCTGTTTATTTTTTTATGCTAAGAAATATCTTTAAATGATGCGAAATTAATATATAATAAAACTGTAAATCTATATTATTGACCTCTATTCTCTAACTCAGCATGCATTATCGCAGGAATCAAATTGTTTCAAAAATGTTCTACTGTGTGACACGCTGAATCATATTGGTAGATTGGTTTGGAACGCCACAACTAATATGAGCTCGTGGTTGGCTTTGTCACATCGCGGGTTCGATTCATGATACCTCTGAATCACGTTAAATCTGTAATGGTTCAAAAGCCTCCCTTTGGAGTGATATGATAGTTAGCAGAGTGGAGTGTCATTTCGTCCTCGTTACTTGAACGAGGCTCAAAAGTATGTGATTCGTCCATAATTGCCATCAAGTTGCTTTCAGTTAAACTTTCATAAACACTCACTCGTAAAATATATTTGATTGCTTGTCTTCATAAACATTAAAAATCCATCATGATATACTTATGAAATTTTACATCAATGTGTGGGCTATTCTTACTAAATTTATATATATATATATATATATATTTCAATATTTTTTTAAACTAAGGACGAATTTTCCATTTGTCGTTTTAGCGTTTTTTAGATTTCTATACTGGTTGTGAGGTTTGGGGTAATAATCATCAACTTGGTTAACTTTGTATGTGATGCAATTTTCTTTGTATGATCGTTCAAATTCTCTGTTTTATCCAGTTGTTTCGATTGTTGGTTGTTTCTTTTACACACACATTGATTCAATAATCGGCTTAAAATATTGAAAGAGTCTTAAACAGTAGCATATTCTAAAAAAAGTTTAATTTCTGTAAAGCTTTAGGGCAAATTCTGCTTAAGCAAAAATAAAATCAAAAATTAACTAAATAAATTCATTTTATAAAAATAATGCATCTGATATATATACGGGTTTTTTTTTTGAGAGAGAGTGAGATTTTTAAAATTATTTTCGAGTATAATACTCCTGAAATTCTGTCTTGTTTTAACCATACCAAATCAAACCAAGAAAAACTTAATGGATTTTTGTCCATAACAGCCATTTTAAAATACTTTTTCAGGCGTAAATTAATATATCTCTAAATATAAATCAAATTATACATTATAAGTAGATGTGCAGTTTAATCACATCCTTGCAATGGGTAATAAATTTCTTTTAGATTTTGCACCATTAAAAAAATTAGTTTAAAATTTTGTAGATCCTTTTGTAAAAGTTTTCAAATAATAATCTCATTATTCTGAATTTCTTATTTTGAGTTTCGTCAGAAAGTATAGAAGATTCAGCTCCAAAAATTTCATTCATAACCATACGTTACGGAATGATAAAAAAAAAAATAAACAGATGCGCTAATCATCCCTTATAAGGAAAATTTTTCAGAAATAAAAATGAATTTACTTAACTTTAATAATTTAAATCAGATATGTATAGTCACTAAATCTGAGAACATTATACTATTTCCGACTCTGTTAAATTGGGAAATAAGTAAATAAATAAACATTTTAAAAATAAGGCATTATTTTGACTTCAGGCAAAATTATTTCGGATGCGGATTATACATTTCCATGCTGTTTTGTGATAATTTATCAAGTTAAAAAATGGCTTTATTTTAAAACAAAAAATAATGCTCTTAGAGTTGAAATATTCATCTAAACTTGGTACAGTCTTAATCACTTTAAATCATGCATCATATAACATAAAAATAAATGAAAAAAATCTAAAGCAGCAAATTAGCTGCATTTGTTAAAACCCACTCCAAACTTTCTGATTTATTATATAGTTAAACAAATTCTATAATCAACTCTAGCCAACAGGAAATTATTTAGTTACCGACTACAGGGTTAATGGTACAATTACCTTAATTGTTTACTCAGAGAATAACTATTTTTTTCCTCTCCGTCCTTCCCACCCAACCTAAATACCATAAATAAGAAAAATTGAAGTTTATTTCACTGGTTGTTCTTTTACTCTTCAAAGCTATATTTATCTTCATGAAATACAGCGAGATAAATATCACTGGCGATATTTAGTCTCCCTTTGGGGGTGATATACTTTCTTCGTACATAATCATAACTCTTTTACAGCTTCTTTTTACGATCCTCGGCCTAGGTTACGCACGCTTTCGCCTGCCTTAACCTCAGGAAAACCCTGTCTTTTGGATTAATGAGCAAATACACGGAATTTATCCCCTCTTTACTTAATTCTTTCTCAGGAACTGGAAAACAAAATTTTCTTAAGATGTTATGATTAATATGAAGGCTCAGACGAAAAATGGTATGGTGTAATTTTCATGGGGTAGTCTAAGCAGTGGAGATTTTTTGAAATTTTATGCAAACTTTTGAAAATTTTGAAGCACTGTCATGTTTTAGTTAAAGAACTCTTTTAACTATATTTCATAATTTATTTTGTTACAGAACACGCTATTAGATAAAGTATTATAAAATCGCTTAAGTACTGCTTACTACTATACTAATTGCTGATAAATTATAAAAAAAATGGATGCATATTTATGGCTTTATTCAATATTTATTCTAAACTATTAAATAGTAGGCGATATATGATGCGATATTGCAGCAAAAATAGTTCACTTAGGTTGCAATGGACAAGATCTACTGCTCTGTTTGGACTTATGCGCCCGGCTGCGGGCGACTTGCCAAAAATAACTTATTTCTTTTTCTTTGTATAGATTTAAACTTTTGTCTATCATGCTTATTTTTTATTAATTGTAATTCTTTCTCTTTCTTTCGTGCTTTTATTATTATTAATTCTTATTCTTTCTTTCTCTAGTGATTTTATTGTTATTAATTGTACTTGTATTTATAAAAGTTAACTGTTTTTCTTCTAATTGGGTTGCGTATCGGTATTTTAGCCTTTATAGATCTAGTACATTCCCCATAATCTGGTATCACTTTTTAGAGCAGCGCCATATAGGCAATACCAATTACCGCAAGTAATTTTGACGTCCAGTTTCCTCGCCAGAGGAAAGTACTTGAGCTCTTGACAATGTGAACCTATACTAGGATTTAATTTTGCTGAGAGCACTAAAGCCAAACACATACTTTGGAGATCTTTTACATGCCGTATAATCCTACGGCATGGCCGCTGTCGGTTTTTTGCATCATGAAAATTCACCAACTTCGGTCGGGGTCGAACCCTCAACCTTAGGTGCAGAAGGCCAGAGACAAACCAACCACACCTCCTAGCCGGCTAAAAGTTAACTTTAATTATAGTTATATACGGAAAGTTCTGGAACATTCGATGGCAATATGTAAGAAAAGGAAACATTCAGCTCATGGAATAAAGTCTTGAGTTATATCTACCAAGAATTGTTGTCATTTTATTTGAGTATCTACACTGGTGTCCAAAAGTTAAGCATAATTGATAATTATGTGAATAAAGAAGGAACTGTAAATCAGAATGACGTGAAACATGATATGCGAGTGTAAATGATTATAAAATAAGGAAGCAAATCAAAAGAATGATAATATTTAATTTTATTATCCAAAGTAGCAGTTTGACAGAAAACTGAGCATAGCAAGGATTCACACTTTAATGAAAAAATAAAGGAAAACATTAAATAAAATACTGATGCTGCAGATTAATAAGGCGCGTGGTCACCTCTGACAGCCAGGCACGCTGCACAGCGATTTACCATACTTGCTATGAGATGATGAATGAGTTGTGGGCTCAAACGGTTCCAAGCTTCTTGGAGAGCTCTCTTCAGTTCTGTAACGGAGCTTTGTGGGTGCGAAAGGGCTGCAATTTGTCTCCCGAGCATATCCCATACATGATCGATAGGATTTAAATCAGGGGAGTTTGCACGCCACTACATGCGCTGGATGTTTTCCGTTTAAAGGAAGTCATCAATCAGCACCGCTCGGTGACATGGCGCATTATCATCCATGAATATGAAGTCAGGACCGACAGCACCTCGAAACAAGCGAACATAAGGCTCAAGAACTTCGTCTCTGTATCTTTGAGCAGTCATAGACCACGTGTCAAAGAAATGGAGGTCTGTGCGACAGTCCATCCTGATGCCTGTCCATACCATTACTCCCCTTTGATGGAAAATGGTGTCTTTCCGTTATTTTTCTTGGTTCAAAACGTGTTCCACGTTCTCTCCATATCGTTACCCGCCGAGAATCACTACTCAGACTAAACCGGGACTCGTCACTGAACATCACATTGGCCCACTCTCCCACACTCCAATGTTGATATTTCAAACTCCAGTTCAAATGAGCGCGTTTATGCGCAGACGTGAGGGGAATGCAAACTGCTGGTCTTCTGGCATACAGGCCAGCATGATTGAGTCTCCTGTAAACAGTTTGTCTCGAAATTCTTATTCCTGTGGCGACTGTGAGCGCGGAACCCAGTGATCTGGCAGTACTGCCCCTGTGACGTCGCGCACTTATTACCAGATATTGGTCTTGGCGAAAGGTTGTGACTCTTTGTCGACCTGATACTGGTTGTCGGGTAACATCTCCCGTTCTTTGAAACCTCTGCCAAACTCTTGAGATCACAGACAGAATTCGAGACGATTCGGTTTGTAATCGTGAGGATTCCAGCATTCCAACGATTCTTCCTTTCGTAAACATGTACAATTGGCGTCTCTGTGCCATTATTCACCTTGTTTGATGGTTAACAACGTTCCTTCGCACAGCAGTTGCATGAAACTTGTCTGAACTGTCTATGCTGCGTGAATTGGTTTCTCCACGTTCCGATATGCGCCGGTGTTTCGCGCAGGACGTAATCGACTGAAAAGTTTTGCATAAACCCAATGTTTCTTCTTCACCCAATAAATATCCGCAAGAAATTTTGGAATAATTTTACTAATATTTACTCCATGTTTTTCGCATTTTACGATTTATGCTTAACTTTTGGACACCAGTGTAATTACATATTAATTTAATCTGCGCGACAATATACATCATGATGGATATGAAATCCCTTAATTTAATAGTTTTTTTACATTTTAGTGGCTGTGATAGCCTTGTGGTTATGGTCACGAACTCGTGGCCGTTGTGTCATGAATTCAAGCCCTAGTGCCACTGAAGACCCTCCAGGTAGACAGACTGAGGAACATTAAATCTGTTGTGGGTCAAAGCCCTCACAAAGGTGTGGTGTGGATGCTATAAGGGTAAGGTGTTGGCTCCGGTAACTTCCTCGTAACTTGACTGGTTCAAAATTGCGAGGTCCGCCCCCAATAGCTCTCGTGTTGGTTTACCGTGCGACGTTAATAACAACTCACTTGCTTTATTTTTTTAAAGCGATACAAATGAAAAAGTGAATGGATGGTAAATCATGAAGTGATTGTTCGCTTTAAAAATGTGATTAAATTTATCGGTTATAAATTATACTATGAAACAAATTTTTTTATGATATGATCGATATGCAGTAACCATATGTGAAAATATGTTTGATGTAATTTTCCGAACAAAATTCCGAATCAATGGATTAGACCATGAGCCATAAAACAAGTCAGAACTTTTTTATCTGAACAAACTCTTAAGATCTGAAATATATCATGTGTTAGTTAATGTTAACTAACATTAATAACTCAATGTTACGTAACACGTTATTAATTAAACTGAATATGAAATAGTTAATGTTAATAATTAGTGAATTTTTTGTTAATTAGAAATTAAGGTCATTTTAATCTATAAGCTTCATTTACCTATAAGCTGTAAATTTGTCTAAGTCTGAAAATAAGTAGAAATTTAAAAACAATTTGATGAAACCTTTGGTGGGAATGATGTTTGCGTTAGTATAAATGTACAAATATCAAAGTATTTATTCATTACAAAATGTATTTGGTGAATTACAGTAACAAGTTTGTTCATTAAATACGTAATTAATACCAACAGTTTAATAGTTTAGTAAAGTTGTCATTTTAGTTAATAATTTAACTATAGCACCTTCACTTTATTTCTTATTTTAATAACTTTGTAATTAATCATAATAATAAGTTGTAGTTAGTATTTTATTTATTATCGTAAGCAACTTATTTCTTATTCTTTTTAAACATTAAAAAACGAGATCTTCAATGCATTAATTTTACAAGCTTTTCCCACGAATGCCTATCTGGAGGGTGTTGTTTATATACATTGAAAAGTAAATGTCAACAAGAAACTCATTTGGTTAAACAGTTGTCTTGCGAAGAGTTGCATTAGATGCCCCCTCAACCGTCATTACAGAATTTATGCCCTATTTGGCGCTCCTGGCAGATCAGATCCCGAAGCAAATTTTCCTCCAGCCTCCCTTTAGTTATCTCCCTGGATACTCATTGAGTTAGAATAGGCCTCAAGGCCGTCATAAAGTGTAGAAATTTAGAGAATGGGCCAACAATCGCATGTGTCACCTACGTAATTGGTATGTGGCAAACATTTACATGTACTGAGTGGAATAAGATGTGACACTATAGGAGATAAAAAAAGAGATCGGTTTAAATTAATATAGTAAGCCTAAACATGCTTTATAAGTTTAGAAAAAATAATTGAATAACTCGATCCCAGTTTTAAGACAAATATTGGGTTTATTTCAATTTTATTAGTACATAGCTTTGTGGCGGATCTATACGCGACCTTAAACACTAATCCTCTTGGGGAAACTTTGGGGCCAGCATTCGCGTTAATTCACAGCCTCTCAAGAAGAAACCCTGATATTTAAATTAGTTTAACTATATAAAGTCTATAGGTTTTGTAGATGCAATATAGAAGGAGCAAGAGAGCTGCTGCGGTGATTCGTAGGTGAGAATATTAGAATATTTCATTGAGTATTTTCTAAATACAGCGCGAGTTAAGGAAGGAGTTGCTAAGATAATAAATTAGTAGATTAAGGACCTAAGACAGATTGAATCAGATTTAGTTAATTAGATCACTTACGCTTGTTCACTTGGTCTTGTTCACTTAGACGTGTTTACTTAGAGTTGTTCACTTAGAATAGTTTGCTCTCTTTATATATCACTCTTAGGGTATCCTTTTGTAGTATCACTTGTGATTGATTAAATGAGTTTGAAGAGTAATAAAATAATAGTTATTATGGAAGTGGGTGGTGGTGCTTTGTTTCCCATCACACCCTTAGGTAGGCAAGACGGTGAAGGAGCGATGCCAAATAGGCCACGCCAACAGTTTAACACAAAAAAATGTTATATCATGGAAGAGTTGATAGAATTCCTTGAAAATTGATACATAAATAAAAAATAATTTTATTTACAAGATAATTTAAATGCAGTGACGAAAGTACAGGGTAAAGTAGTAAATACAAAACCAATAAGAGCTAAAAATTTTCTTTCGAGGAGGTAAGCAGCAACACTACTAGGTATAGATTCAATCAACGAGCACAATGTGTCCTGAAGGAGGAAACTTCATATGTTCTCAACCGTTGTCCATAGCTCATCTTTTGATTAAGAGTGACATACAATTCACCTCCAATCCTTTCCCAGGTATGCTCAATAGGTGGAAAATTAGGAGAAATTGTCGGCCAAAAAAGCAACTGAACATGTTGTAAGGTTTATCTACTGATTACTGTCGTATGCAATCGTCCCAATTCGAAAATGAAATTTGCAGAACTAAATACCAGGTAACACAAGTGGCTACAGCTTCCCTCGACTCTATCATAGCGACCTCAATGTATCTCTAATGCATGCCATAGACAACCTATTATTGTGTCTGATACATTAAATACATCATTGATAAGCGTTATGATGTTCAATCAAGGTGGTTGGATGTCTTTGTTTCTTTAACACTTCCACACACTCTCAACCTGCAACGATTATCAAATACCAAAACAATAAAACAGAAAAGCTCGTCGTTGAATACCACATTATGCCATTCAGGCATCCAACTGGTACAATCGTAACTCTTCACATATGTGAATTGGTGCTTTAATGGTAGTCTTCGTAAAACACGGCTTCAGTGTGAACCAGTTTCAGCCAATGGTTGAAACACCTAGTAAAACCTCTCTCGGATATAACAGTATCCATAACCTTCTTCACATTCTACAAAGTATTAAGCAGTTAAATATAGAGTTACTACCAGATCTTTTCGTATGCACGCATCGATTGGAATGTCGTTTTGTTGCACTTAAGTGGATCTGGCATTCCCGATGATTTACAGTTCTGTCTGATCCATCTGATCCAAATGTTATGCATGTGCGTACATTTCAGCAGAGATACGTTAGATCAATAGGCTGTTCTCAAGCATTTAATATGCTCTCTGGTAAAACCATCTAAATTCCAGAACTTCCTTTGGTGTCATCATATCCTACTAAACACTTACTTGTTTCATTATAGAACTTCTCGAAATTCCGTATTACCCTAACTTCAGAGAGTAGGGACAGTTGGTCCACCCATTGATTTCTTCTATTTTATCTCACGCTATAGCCAAGAGATAAATTTTCCTTTCAGATAATTTGAATAATTTTTAACTCTACGTATGCCCGGAAGTTTGTATTCTTATAGAGCTGAATCTTTAGGATGCATTTTCAGTACCATTTAATGTATTTATTTCTAACTGGTAATCAATGATAAAAAAATGAGCTATGCAGATTTTGTACCTCTAAATCCTTAGATCACATAGATTTAAATCTCGAAATATCTTGTGATTTGTAAATTTAACAAAATGACTCAGGGCTGAGGATCTCACGAATACTTAATATAAATATTTTTCATGGCTTATCCAAAGGTATAACCTGAAGTATATTTATGTCAGGGCTCAAAAATCAGAATTTTATTGTTGTATTTATTATTGTTATTTTAAATTACGAAAGAATAATTCTAGATATATTTTAAAAATTTGAACTGTAAAAGTGCTTAGTTAAGTTATTCAGATTTTTTTACTGTAAAAAATGGTGTTGATTAGTTAGATGATTTACACACACTGATAGAATACAAACGAATTAAAGTAGTTTAAATAATTTAGAAAAAAAACATAATATATATTTCTTTAAGATTCGATCGATTAACTTTAAAAAAATTGTTAACTATTTGGGTGATATTGAACTGAACTAGTTATACGAGTATAAGATACACGAGAAATTCCCCCGTATGTTTAATTTCTGGAATCGTAATATTCAGTTGAAAGGAATAAGACAAAATTAAATCCATCTGCTTTCAGATATTTTATAGCAAAAATATTGTTTAAAAAAATCATTGTGGTATAGAATGTTAAGTATTAAGAATGTATAATTATTGAACGCATACTCTCAAGAAACTAGTTACATCAATCTTTCTCTCAGGTGTTACGTGTGGACTGACCATTTGAACATCCTGCTGGTCTTGAATACTGAATTAGGCAATAAAGACCTGTTTAAAATTCGCTTGAAAATAATGGTGCTGGTTTTCCTGCCCTGCAGATGTGTTGCTGTGAATAGAGGAACTCAGATGAGAATTAATGCTTGTCTTATATTATTTCATAACATGAATAATATCTTCTATATAATAATCTTTCTTGAACTAAAGGCAAATTGAACTGAACTCAGTGGCGCAGCAGCCCATGAGGACCAAGGCCTACTGTGCCTATCTCATTATACGTGATCTTAGGCCATGGGGTGCATGTGCAGACGTTTCGGTCAAATGGTCAGTCTGACGTGAAACCCCTGTGTTAAGTTCCCAAGCAAGCTTGGTTCTCATTTATCGACTCACTAAAGGGATGAAAGGCCGAGTCGATCTAGCCCAGCCCGGCATTTGAACCCTCGAAACTGTGGCGTGGAAGCTAAATGCATTGCCACTCAGCCGCTGGGTTTCAAAGGCAAATTATCACTATATATATGTGAGCGTGTATGTAGTATACCTATATAATTATAAAGATGTCAATGTCAGAGTAATTTATTTTAAAAATTATTTTAAATTTGGCACACATATGTTATTTTTTTAAAAAAATAGTATGTAAATAAATTAACGATTTTTATTGTTAAAAATACTATTTTAATTATTAAATTATTCATAATGGTTATTATTAGTAATAATGGTTTTAATTTTTTAATTAATTATAATGGTTCATTATTACTAATGGTTAATTAATAATAAGGGTTATTTTTACTTTATTATAATGGTTATTTAATTTATAAGGGTTAGTTAATTAATAATAAGGGCTATTTAATTATTAATAAAGGTTATTTTATTTGCTTCATAAGTTTCTGTAATTCCTAAGAAAAGAAAAGAAAATTTCTTTTATAAATTACTTTTACAGGAAATTTCAAGGACGAGGTTATAAAATACATTCTTTATTCAGAGTTCTTTGTTCGTAATACAAGCAATGGAAATTTTACTCAAAATTTATATTTTAAGGAGAAGAAAAGAATTCGAAGATATATCTCGGTAAATAACAATAAATCATTCTTATAACAAATAATTCACTTTTATCTACAAAACCTCAGTTTCATTTTAAAAAGTTTCATTTACGTCTTTTACCTTTATCAGGGATTTTTATTAAGGTCTTCAAAATCCAGGAAAGTTATTAATCTATCACAAAAGACCCCTTCAAACACTTTCTCGAACTTCTTCAATATAAGGTACATTCCTCAATATACCATCTTAAAAACCCATAGACCAATAAAACTTTTTGAAGTATTCCAGATAGACCAGAAGGGACCAACCAGTTCAACCTGATCCACACCACTTGGCCCAGCAAAGAACGGTGGCTATCTGTAAAAGGTAAGAGGCGGGGCCAATGTCTTTTTTTTAGTTCTTTTTAGAAGGGGGCAGACATCATCCTGAGAAATGGCTTTTACGCCAAAAGGAATTGGATCGCATGAAAAGAGTTCTAATCTTATCTCCCTTGAAGGAAATGGGAGGCTGTATTACGCGAGAACTAAAAGAGAAGTTTCGCCTGGATTTCTTCTTTCTAAATTACCCATAAAGGGAAGTGTCGTACTCGGAAGGGCCTTAACAAAGAGCCCAGGCCCAGGCTGTGAGTTGCAGGGTTTTGAGGGTGCTCAAATGGTAGTTTTATTGTTTGTAACGTATCAAGGAAATCTCTAGGGTGTGATGGGAGTTCTGGGTGAGAAGTTTTGGCGGCTGACTTTGATATATGCGTCTTACTTGGAAGACGTGGCTTTAAAGGCGGAGATATGCCTATTATGTGTTCATAAAGTTTGATTGAGTTTAAATTGAACTGGGGAGATGGATTCTATGGTTTTTTTTATTTGAAGGATAGTGTATATTGTATACTAGTTTTTCTATACTACGCTGATATTTTATCCTCATCTAATTTTAAATACGTCGAGATAGGTATATATCAGAGGTGGGGAACCTGCGGCCTCCACGAGGTTCTTGTGCGGCCCTTTGCCACCTAGTACAAAATGGTAGAGTTCGTTTCAAAAAACAACTATTGTACATCAACGCCATGACAGTTGCGCGAAAAATCCCGCCAAAGACTGAAAATTCCACAAATTTCTTTACTGAAAATTCCACAATGTTTATGTAATTTACATATCTAAAAGAAACGAATAATGTTCTATGTAATATTTATTTGAAAATAAATTAAAATTGCAAAATACTATTTACAAAATTTGTTGGTTTCAGATCTCCCATTTGAGTGTCACACCTTGCTTTGGCTTCTCTGACTCGCATCTCTCAACGCTTCCTTGTTGCGATCTTCAGCAAACTGTAGTTAACAGTGATTGCTTATAACAGTTACACGACTTATAACAGTTGTTGAAGATATTATTTGATATTCGTTTTTTTATCCATCATGTCAAATAGTAAGAAAAGAAAATTAGGTGATGAAAACAGAACATTTAATGTAGAATGGGAGTTAGATTTTTTCTTTACTGCTGAGAAAGATAAAATGATGTATTTGTTGTGCAATACAGTTTTAAATACTTTAAAAAAAGCGAATGCAAATAAACACTATTTGACTCATAAAGAACATAAATATTTCGCTTTAGAAGGTGAATCACGAAAAGCTGCACTTCAAAAGTTGAAAAATGAGAAGCATCATCAGCAGGCATCTTTTAGTGCCTTTGTAAATCAAAATTCCGCTGCAGTTGCTGTTACGTATAAAATAGCACATATACTTGGAAAAAGGGGCAAACACCATTTAGTGACATTGAAATAATTAAAGAATGTATTGTTGAAGCAGTGAGTATGTTAGATCCAAGAAATGTCGACAAATACAAACAATTACCTCTTTTAAGAAGAACTGTAACAGATCGACAGCACGAATTAGCGCAAAATGTAACAGAGCAACTTCATACAATTATACAAAATGAAGATGTTTATGTTTCAATTGCTTTAGATGAAAGCACTGATAAAACAGATTCGGCACAAGTTTTATATTTTATTCGTGCTATAAATAAAGATTTTCAATGTTACGAAGAACTACTTGCGTTGGGTACACTAACTGGAAGAACTCGCGGAGCCGATATTTTCGAAAACTTCAAAGAAGTATGTAATAAATTACAATTGAATGTCAGTAATTTAGTCAGTGTCTGCACCGATGGCGCACCTTCCATGAGAGGCAAAAAAGAAGGATTCGTTGCTTTGTTAAAAAAGGAAAACTTAAACTTGAAAAAATTGATATCATTTCACTGCATTTTGCATCAGCAAAATCTACCATTTTGCAAGACACTCTGGATAGAACCATTGCCATTGTCAACTATATTCGCGTAAATGCAATGCGTCATCGTGAATTTCGGCAGATGCTCTCTTTAGATGAGGAAACGTATAGTGTTGACCTACCATACTACTGCAAGGTTCGCTGGCTATCAACAGGTCAGGTTTTGATAAAAGTTTTATCTTTACGACGAGAAAATTTAAACTTTTATCAAGAACAAGGAAAAGAATGTGATCTATCAGATGAAGTATTTCTCAGAAACCTTGCATTTTTGTCTGATATGATGACAAAACAAAACAATTTAAATATTTGCCTGCAAGGTGAAACTAGGTATATTTATGAAATGTGGCAAAAGATCCAAGCGTTCAGAAAAAAATTATCATTTTTCAAAACATTGCTTTGTCGATCGGAAATATCTGCACAACACTTCCCGGAGCTAGCTAAAATGTTAAATGAGCAGAACTGTGAAGATAAAATATTCGATGAATATGTAGGTGTCTTGGATTGTTTAATAGAAGAGATTTTCTGATTTCTAAAAGATTTTCTGATTTTGACGAGCACACTCCTGCTATGAAACTGGCATTTGAACCACATTTAATAGATATATCCGAGGCTCCTGCAGAACTACAAATGGAGTTAATTGATTTAGGGGAAGATAGAGAGAGTATCATCAAATCCTTTTTAACGCTAAAAAGGATCCCATAGAAATCTGGAAAAATGCTGTTGAATATCCATGCCTTCGAGAACATGCTCGCCGTTTACTTTCCTGCTTCGGAAGTACCTACTGTTGCGAGACAACATTTTATCTCATGTCAAAAATAAAAACAAATTTAAGAACGCAAATTACAGATGCACATTTAGAGGATCAATTAAAGCTGTGTGTTACGAAGCTTGATCCAAATGTACAATTACTGTCAAACAAAAAACAAAGCCAAATAAGTCACTAACTTAGTGAATAAAAAAATATTTTTTATTGTATTTTTTATAATATTTTTATATTATTTTATATGTATATTATATTTAAAATTTTGTAGTATTATTTTTTATTTTTTCTATATAATGCAATAAATTGTTAAATCTATAGAAAAACTATAATAATTTCACAAAAGTCACTTTCTTAGGTCAATCAGCTTATGCGGCCTCTCTTATTGCTGCCTAATTTAAATGCGGCCTCTAAAGGTAAAAAGGTTCCCCACCTCTGGTATATATAATTTAATAAAGCCGCTATTATATATATATATATATAATATTGAGTGTATACTTAAGAAAATTTGACTAGATCTCTCTGAGTAACAGTGATATATTTCGGTGCAGATTCCTTGCTGCAATTTAAACTGATTTTTTACTCACAATTTTGTTAAATAGTGGCTATATAATAATATTTTGTCTATTTATAGATAGATAACTACGGTTTCTGTACAGAGGCCGAACTAAGATTTTTAAGACATATAATTTTAAAGTGGATTTATATATATATATATATATATATGATTACATCACAGAAGAGAAATTTTAGCAAAAAGCATCGGTTACTGTTTTAGTTGACTGTAACTCTGTGAAAATAACCTGAATTAAAAAAAAATCCTATTCCAGGCTCTGTGAGGTTTAACTACAGTAGAACCTGTTTTTGTGTGGTCCTTTTTTATGAGATTTTATTTCACTGTGGTACATGAAGTTCAATGGCTTTGGCACGACTGTAATGGTTTTTTAACAGTATACATTTTATATTCTTCAATACGCTCTGTTTATTTGTTATAAGCAGCTTCCCGACAATGCACGTTCAATATCTTTCTCTCAATGCGCTAGCAGCAAGCACTTGATTGAAGACCAAACTGTCAATGACATTGACATTATCAATAATTTTGAAGACGGGCAAGAAGAACCGTATTCTCTGAAAGCGGATAAAATATATGCAGGTATCCAGCTTTCTAACAAATTGGGGAAACATTTTCTTAAAATAGATACAAATTCCGAAAAGAGTTAGAAATTCCAAAAACACATTCTATCGATCGTGCATAGAAAAAATTTCTGAGGAATGTCGACAAAGCTGCTTGTTATATATAAGTATTTATGAAACTTTCGAATATTTTTTGTGTGTGATTCTTTTTCATGCGGTCCCTATCTATTAAATAAAAACAGGTGTTACTGTATATAGCAGTGCTTCTCGAACTTTCGTTTGCGACCCATTATTAAATCATAATTTTCATCGCGCCCCCCTTCCTTACAATAACAATGTAATGAATTCAATACTACTATACTCGCACGTTAAAGATACAATACGACTTTTAAATTTTAAGTGCTCCAGACGTATAAAACGTCTTGTTCACTTAAAGCATTCACTGCCTTGGACGTATACAAACGTCTGTCCGAAGTACGAGCTTTTCTGTGCGCAGTTATCCATAAAATTATTTCAAAGGCTTTGGAATGCAATAAAAGGACCTTGACAGCGGGCTTGCGAAGGATTTACATATTTCATAGGATTTGATTATTTATTTCTCCCATCCCCTAATACATCACATACGCGTGCCAACGTGGAAAATGGTGGCATTGGGGAGCAAATCGCATAACTTTTTATCTGCTGTTAAAAGGGATTAATTATAAACCATACAAATTATCAAGATGCGTGTTAATTTTAATAAGTGTTAAAATATGACAAGCCCTTGGGGTCACTGGTAATTATTTAACATGTTCTAATAGTATTGTCAAATTAATTAAGAAATACATTGCGTGTGAACTGATGTATTTATAATTTTATTATGTCAGAGTGAATGTGTATTGTATTTTTTATTATGTCAGAATGTATTCTAGTTGTTTACTTTCAGTAAATTAATAATTTTTTAAAAGAATCTTTTGTTTACGACTTTTCAATGTGCTCGCACCCCCCTCGTAGAGTTATCACGTTTCCTAAGGGGGCACGCCCCACAGTTTGAGAAATGCTGGTATATAGCCAAAATATTTTTAATTTCCAATGGCCATAGTTACAAAAGACCACTACACCACAAGGGGGTTGGTGCAAAAACAAAAACAGACAAAATAAAGTAGGAAATAAAAATGGGATAAGAAAATCTATGAACCCAATAATTCCACTTTGCCAATAAAGATCGCTCAAACAGGAGTCCTTTAATGATGGGCAGCGGCGAATGTGGTCAGCATCCATGTCCTCCCAAATATCACAGAACGTGCAGAAAAGGGGCCTGTGCAACACGAATTCGATGAAGATGTTTGAGGAGACAGTCGTGTTCTGTAACCAGACAAAAATCGGCATTTGCTTCATATCTTGGCCACATGGGAAGATCTTTAAGATTTATTCCACCAGATCTTATTTGTATTTTTCTCTGGGTATTCAGTTGAAGTGTGAGGTAGCTAAAATATTATTATAGAAGCATTTTCCATAAAAAAGAAGAATGTTTTAAGACTATGCCCTTTCATCCTTTTTTATCCAAACAATTCAATTTAAATCATTTTTATTGTAATAATATTCTTAAAGCAGTTTTGTATGTATATTTCAATTCAAGTGACATATTAAATTTGGAAAAAAATTATTTTTATATAAGCTTTCAAAATCTGAATTCCGAATGTAGTCAGATACCTTAAACGGTATTAATAATATAAAATATTTATCTAAAGGATAATCTTTAAGAAACTTAGGATGATTTAATACAAAATGCTGCAAGGTCAACTCGTAATATTTTACAGTTACATAAGCTGTTTGATATTTTAATGAAAAATAGACATTTTCCAGTATATATATTATAATGAAACATAATTATGTATCATAACTCTCATACTTTCAGTCCAATAAAAAATGCATCTTGTACTTTTAAAATACACACTTTAATTCTGTGTTACTTTTATTTATAAATAACGAGAAATATATATATATATATCAAATATGTAGAAATAAAACTAATTTTTTTAAAAAATATGAAGACAATAGTAAATTTGTTACTTATGTTTCAATATTATTCTACTTAGTGACAAAAGCTCGGATGATTTCCCTGATATTTGCTATATTGATGGCAGTAAAATTGATGGTAGAATTGATTTCGCTTTGGTTGTCTTCAGGAGTGGTGTAGAATCCGAACACTTTCAATTTAGAATTCGTGATAAATGTACAGCTTTTGTAACTGAACTCCTATGTTTAAACAGTGTCATCTCAAATTTTCTCATTTGTACCGACTCTCTATCCTTCTTGGATTCTCTTAGGTAGTTCTTCATCTAACAACATGATCATCCAGACCCAAGATCTAAAAAGACTAAAACATCTCAATAGTTTTTACCTTCTCTCGCGGACACACGGGCGTTTTTGGAAATGAGCGGGCCGATTGGCTTGCAAAGGCTGCCACGAAGCGCGAAATTGATTTTGCCGTTAATATTCATAAATCATTTTACAAGATCACGAAAGAAAAATGGTGAAGTCTTGGAACCAAGAATATCTTATTTCAAATAAAGGGACCTTAACAAAGAAATATTTTCCAACCATCAATAAGAAACTGCTGTGCCATCTTTTTTATACTTAATTACAAAATAACCCAAATTCTCATAGGCCATGGTAACTTTAAAAGCTGCCTGCACAAATTTAATTTAGTTCCGTCATCTTTCTGTGATTGTAATACTGGTGGCGAGGAAAATGTAGAGCTTGGGATCCTTCTGTGATCCAAGTTTGTCAGAGAAAAAATATCCCAAGACTGGCTTTCAAAGGGCTTAATATAAATTGGCTTCTGAACATACTGTCATCTGGTTGGTGCTCAAATGGCTATCAACATGCTTACGACTAGCCCTTTGCTGCGGTGAATTTCGTGGGCCTCAATCTGATACAGTCAGATAGATGGCACTAGCATTAACAACAACACCCCGTGATTGTATTTATCATGTGACCATCATGTACATAGGTATAAAGAATTTAAAATTTACTTGATTACAAACCTGTTTCATTTTATTACCAAATTACAATTTTTCTCTTCTTCAATGGCTCGACAGCACTAGGTGGGCTTTGGCCTTCTCCAGATGCTTTCTCCAGGCTTCTCTACTTTTGGCAACTGTTTTCCAGTTTTTCACCTTTGAAATATTTAGGTATTTTTCAACACAGTCGATCCATCTTAACGGGGGTTTGCCCCAGTGTCTATTTCCCATGGGCTTTGCCTGAAATATTTTCTTGCAACAACGATCTGCATTCATTCTGTCCAGATGACTTGCCTTTTTAAGTGGGTTAACCCATGTAACGGCCAGTATTTTTAAGTATTTTTAGAAAATATTTTTGACGATCTGTAAAAAGATAGAACTTTAAGATTTTCATAATTTATTTATATGTATCTTAAGAGTATGTATATAAATGTTTAGCCAAAAATATCCAATAGAACGTGAATTATAGTGCTCTGAGCATACTCGTCTCCAAAAAATGGACGCTCACTTCCTCCACGGTTTCGGCTGACTGGCTTACCTGAAATAAAAATAATTAGCGGCGTTTTAATTTATAGGCTTAAATGCACCGAATGGATGATACTCAATTGAAAATATCAAAAATTGGATTTTTGGTAGACCTCTGAAAAAAAGTTTAGAATTTCATGGTTTTTTTTTTTTTTTGTTATGTGTTTGTTATAAAAAATAAAAATATTTTGAATTTTAGAATAATAGTAGTCTATTTAGTGCATATACGTGTGCTGAGTCTTCCCCATAAATTTGAAGTCATTCGGTTACACCGTTCTTGAGATATGATGGAGGAAAGTTTGAAAAACACAGTTTTGAGAAAAACACGTTTAAAGTTTCAAGTCCGATTAAAACAATGAAAATCTTAACTTACCCTCAATCGGTGGTGCCTGGTGGTGAAGACAAAAACAAGTTCTGCGAAATATTGAATAATTACAGATATTTTCTTTTAAATCTCTACAAACTTGTCTATAATTGTAGGAACGTATATTTGCATTGAAGGGTCAAGGGTATCAAGCTGACTGTACACAATAGGCCCAGCCTTCGATTGCCAACTCAGTGATCCGAAAAGCTGCTCTTCTAACACGTGCTTCTTTATAACGATTTCGAATTTAAAAAAATCCCTTTACCACCGTATTCTAGACTTGTAAAAAAGGCAATTTATGGAGAAAAAAATTTTGATTTTTTTGAACCCATCACATGGGTGAACCCCCTTAAGTCTCTGTAATTTAACAAATTTTATAATATCAGGTTGTTTGTAAATTTTGTAGAGTTCTAAGTTAAATATTTTTCTCTCTGATCCATTCACTTGGATTCCACCAAGAATACAGCGTAAGATCTTTCTCTCAAAAATTCTCAAAGCTTCCACATCACGTAAAATTTTTTTCTATGTTGAAGAATTTTTCATAAAAAGAAAATCGTTTAAAAATTTCTTTTTTCCCTCCATTTTTACTGAAAATTTCTATTTAATTAATATTTTGTGGTAGTAATATTCCTAAAACGATTTTAAATGTATATTCTAATTCAAGGGACACTAGATATCAAAAAATATTCCGAAAAATATCCAGTTACCTTAAATAAACAACCTCCAAAACATTCCTCCTACACGAAATTTTTCAATGCATTTTAGGAAAAAATTTTAATCCTAAGTAAATTCCTGCAAAAATCTGAAAACCCATTTTTCACTTCTTATTTTGTTGATAAGTAAAATTCAATTTTCTCGAAGGCTTTTATTAAATGACAGGTGTTGACAAACACCATCTGGATCTTAATGCATCTATTCAAAAAAGAATGACTACTTTTGTGGCACTCGGGATGAAAAAAAAACTATTTTTGTAGACTATCCAAGAGGAAATAGCTTTTTTAGGACTCCAACATTCCACCCAATATCTAAAAACCAGCGAGTGAAATTTATTTTTCTCTTCAATATCCCGTGGCATGGTCAGTCTGAAACAAGAATGTTATTTCAGTGAAAATTCAGTTTCGGGAACCTAAACAACAGTTTTATTAAAGTCCGGAAAAGTCTTTTCTATTCAGTTTGAAACAAAAGAAAGGAAAGCTTCAAATCTCCTTTATTTTTTGTTTTCGAAAAACAATAGATATTTTGAGTCGTTTTCTCAAAAACTCTTGCCGAAAACTTTTTGCAGTAAAAATTTCTTCTGTGTACACAAGGGAATGGGTTTCAGTTTTAGAAATAAATTGGTTCATGATATTATGATAGTTTCTTTTTTCCCTCGTTAACTAGTTAAAAGATAATGCAGTTGAAAGAAATTGAAATATTACTTTCTTAAAAGAAATTGCATTACTACAAATTATTTCTTAAATAAGTAGCTATTGTGCATCAGGGAGTTTTTATTCAGTTTGCACTTAAAGCAACACTGAGAGTATTGGCGAAGTATCTTGTTAGATCCGTCGCCAACGGTCATTTACGATGCATAAACGTGCATCCTTCTCACGTAACTTCCAAACCACACCAACGTTAGGAATTTAAGCCTTTACAGATTTATCCTCTCTACATGACGGGTCTTCAGTAGGTATCACGACTTGAACTCGTGACTCGACAACACAGCCCATGAGTTCGTGACCATGACCTCTATGTTACCATTGCCCCATTCGCCCCATTCTGCTTCATTTTGACTACTTACGACAAATGACATTAAGAATAGAATAATACGTATTTAATTGAAGATAAATGCATGGTGACAGCGGCAGCCTACGGGTTATGATTAACGATTGAAAATTTGAACAATGTGTGTGTGTGTGTGTGTAATAGACTTGGCCGTTGGAATGATCTTTCCTTATAAGATTACTATTTCTGACGATTGATTTTGCATACTTACTATTATTGAGGAAACAATCTTGATGTTAGTTATTCTTGTTTATTTTCACTGAACATGTTGACACACATATGGACGGAATCACAAAGAAACATACACACACAACAAAAATACACAAAGCACAAACCAAGCTGCAGACGGCTACATGTTGAAGGCAGACAAATACAGAAGCAAAAGAGGGAGCGGTCTCCGGGAATCTCAGTTTTTATAGGCGGCTCAAATCAGTAGCATCAATAGAAACGTTTTAAAATTAATTCACAACGTGATAAAGATCAAATGAAAAATTTAATCAGGATACTGCAGTTTATTTCAACGCTTTTTCGAAATAATTTTGATCGAAAAATAGCAAATCCATATCGATGACAGGATCCGCTTTTGTTAATCTGATTTGTATTATTTTTATAAAAATTGCTACGTCAGAAACCCTTTCTATTGAATTTAATTTTTAAGAATAAAAATGAAAATGAAAGACTTACTGACGAGAAAGACTTCTAAACGAAATACATATGTATTTAGATGTGTAAATTTTCAAATTAGTTTTTAATTAGACTCAAGCCGTTGTTTAAAATATTTATAACCAATGTGTGGTTGAGCTTATAACTTTACTGAACACTTTGAAGACAGAAAAACGTATATATTCTGGGTTTTTCCCCAAGTGTTGGCAAGGGATGATAGGAATCCACTTCATATATAAAGATACCAACCATTACGGAACGTATAAAACAATTATGTAAGCACTATTAATTAATTTTTTTTTTCAAAACAGGACATAACGGTATTTATACAGGAATTCTGACTATGTAGTTTTCAATGCATACCGTCTTCCAAGTGTTTAAAAAAAACTTTAGGGAATAACAATAATGTGAACACTTGAGATATTTTAACCCTTTAACTGCAGATTATAATGCCGTTTTCCACATAGGCGGTGTATTGCGGGGGGGGGGTTAGGCATGAATACGCAAATCTTTCTCTGAAATAAGGAAATCCTTTGCAAACGCTGTCAAAGTCATATTATTGCATTCCAAAGTCTTCGAATTAATTTTACTAATACAACGCAAAGAAAAGATAGTATTTTGGAAAGACAGTTTGGGGGCAGTTAAATCACTGGCAGAATGAGATGTATATATGCCGGGGGTATTTAAGAAGTTTATTTTATTTTAACTTCATACAAGAAAAATTCTTCGCATATTCAAAAAAAAATATCCTACACAAAGGAAGGTGGAACAAGATATCAATCATTGGCATGGCTAAGTAATTTTAGCGCGTTTTCACATGTTGTATTTTACAATAATGCAACTAATGAACTTTTTACTAACAGAAAGTAGTGTACTGTACCCCCCCCCCTCCCCCGTTAAATGTAGACTATTGAGCTGAAAAGAAATAATGACACAAATCTGTATCAGCACTATAAAAAAGCACAAAAAAAATTAAAAATGATTAAATTTAAATATGATTTGGCTCATCTAGGGCACAAATGCGACCAAATGTCGATAACCCGAGGCCAATTGGTTGCTTATTGGCTGAGAAAAAGGTACGACAAAATATGGAACGAAGACGAAATTTGTGTCCTAATAGCGTTTTTGTTCCACTACGTGAAAAACGCGCTAAAAAGCAACAAAAACACAATATAAAATCAAAACAACTATCTAATTTTTAGTTAGGGACATAAATTTTACTTTATGTTTTAATTTATGGAAACGAACATTAAGTAAACAAATAAAACCACAAATTGCACAATTTTAATTTTGAACGAATTATTGCAGTCTAAATGTATTCTCCAAATAAATCATCCAAATAGAAAAAATTCCACTCATAATATATACTGATAGTTTTACAAACATTAAAATACATCCAGCATTACGATCGGAGCTTTCAGAGACATTCTAAAAGGTTCCAGCTTTTAAAAACTTTCATCCCTACTCTTACAGACAGATAAATTCTTCCAATAAATAATTCAAAATACCAAAAACTTCCTTTTTCTTTTAACATTCGAAACTTCTTTTTCCCGAATGCTTTTATTTCATTCCATATCTTACATCTAACTAAATCAAAGTGAATAAAAAAAATAAGTACTAGATGTGGTCGGGAAAAGCGATCGTAAATGTATATATTTGAGGGGTAGAAAAAAAGCGGTGCATCTACACGCGAATCACTAATAAAGTGCGTTTAAAACACACTGTCATCCATAGACATATTTCATGTTTTATGAACTCTTCCGAATATCGAGTTACATGCAATTCCGAGTTCCACCCCCCTGCGATGTTTATCATACTTCCATTTGCATCCACTGGTCTGAGTACACGGCATGAAATGAATCGTAAAATGCACGTGTAAGTGCCGTATAAAATCAAAGACGGAAGCAAGAGTAGAAGTACCTCATCAGAAATATATGTCTTTCCACATTTGTGTCTAAATTTGCCTCTGGGGCTGTAAATCTTTTTAATGTAGACGGAATGCATATAGATTTATGGTTGAAATTCTTTTTTGGAATTGATGCCGTCGCCATTGAAAGCTGGACAAAGATTTCAATGGTTGACTCAATGGCTTGGTTTTCGGTGTGAAAAACTTTTTTCAACTGCAATAAATAAGTGGATATTTTTTTATGATAAAATAAAGATTACTATACCGTTTTTAAAATCACAGAACTCTAAATATTTCTGTTGATTTTGTTTGATGCATTTTGCATTATTTCATCATTGTTGACAGTTGATAATATTAATTTTATATTATCAGCTATTTGAAATTAAATTAGTCATTCACTGTGACTACAAATTAAGTTTTATTACCGTTAGTTCTTAACTAAAACAAGTTAATTGTCTATATAAAAATAACAAGGTATACGACTATCCTAAAATTGTGAATTTTGCCAAAAGATTGACAAATTGTTTTTATGTTTTTGTCTTATGGACCAGCTTATTAGCTTAAAAAATACCAAGTTTATTATTTTCCGTTCACTAGATTAAAAACTACAAGTGTTTTAGTATAAGCAGATGTCATTGCTTAAGCAAGATGTCATAATTTAAAATGCGTTTTACTCAAAATGTTTTTTTTATGAATAATGGAGCCACCAATTGCTAAGAAAGCTTTGAAAATAATTAACTGAAAATTTTTGTTTACATTCTGTATAATAGTAGAAGTGTTTTAAACTTCAGATTTATCAACCACTGTCTTATTACAAAACTTACAGCCAGTTGTGCTAATATAATCACTGTTATTTTAAACAGTTTCATATAACTAAGATAAAGTGCTGCAGTTTTTGTAAAACTTAAAATATCTCTTATCCTGGAGGTTATTTCAAAACTGAATAACATAGCAACACATCAGAATTGAAAAATTGAAAATTTGTTTATAAACTTTTAGCACAGAATGGGCCCCGTTTATGTTATTTTTTGTAAATTTTTTCCCATTTCAGTAATAATAATTCCTTTTCTTAATTTTAGCATATTTTTCTTAAAATGTACTAAACAAATCTAAAAAGAACAAAAAAAAATATCCCATATCTCCGTTTTTTTTTTTTAAAAAAAGACTTGTCGCAAATAGACGATATCTTAACCAGGAATTACAAATACAATAGCAGTAATACATACAAACTACAATGGCAGTAATACATACAAACTACAATAGCAGTAATACATTCAAACTACAATAGCAGTAATAAGTGTTAGAATTCCAATAAAAATTAAGTTAAATAATTCTTAGTTATTTAAATACCCTCTGTTAGTAGTATAAAATAGAATTCAAGATAAAAAGTTTTCTAAAACTGATTTGAGAGAATTTGGAGGTGTGTACTGAGTCTGAAATCAGTATACGCACCCAGTGGACACACAGACTACCTTTATAGAGAGGGTTTACATTAAAATAACACGTAGATGTGAGAGAGAAAATATACCGAGTTTCAATCTTTATCTTACAAATTAAAAATATCTTAGAGTATAGCATGGATTTGTACACCCCCCCCCAAACCCCAATCCTGTGTACGGCACTGTATACAGTTTCCTCCTCTGGCAGCTAAAACGTGTCTAGCTCTATTAGGCAACAAGTAGTACTTGAACATGTATGACAAATACAAGCAAGTCATTACATGCTGTTTCAAATCTTTGAAACAAATGTCACATTTCATCAATCGTAGTAGCTGGGGAGAGAGCGGTGATGACCCAATCTATTAGCAGTGCATGAATAAACGTTTTGTAAGGGACGAGAGATCAAGAAAAACAGCTGCTCAAGGTAGCAGTTAAACTCACTCTCTTTTTATCGAGATAGGTAAAGATACAATCGCCAACAAGCGATCTTGCGTCACCTTGTTGAAACATGATGTCTCTAAAGCCTTAAGATAAAACGCAACCACAGGTCGTAAGATCTGAAGTAATTAACGCTGGTAATTCAGATTACCTACAAAGAAAAACTAGAGGTGTTTATGTTGTGTTCCTAATGGCTGCTCATACTGTCGTACTAGGTGATGAGGTCGTATGACGATATCGAATGCAAGAAATGCTCCTGCATTCTGCTAAGTGCCTTCAGACGCGAATACATTCATCATAATGCAGCACACAAAACCGGTACTCGTCTGAAAAGACGGTGAGTTCTTTCTCCTATATCCAGTTTTGCTATTGGGGCAACATGTCTTATCATTCCGAACTCATGGATTTCTTCTGCTGATGGCATTTGTTAGATTCTGACCAATCAAATTAGCAATAGCGTAGAGCAAGGGTAATCAAAGGAAATGTAGTGTAACGCAGTGTCAGGGAAAGTCACATTAATAATAGCAATCCTGCATACATTCCCTGCTTCTCCACACATAGTCGTAATATCCATGCAGATACTTGTCTTTCTGCAAACAAACCCACTTTTTACTTAAAGTCCATGATGTGGCTGTACAAACCTGCGTGCCCGACCTAATAACGTCTGTCTGGCGTTAAAGGTGGAACGGATGGATGGTAAAACCTACGTGACATTCAGTATGGCCTCCTGAACCCATCAAACTCATATTACCTTGATAGTCATTGATATCTGATTCATGTGGATAGCAATACCATAAACAGCAAAATCACCTATTTCTATCAAATTTCGACACGTTTTGGTAACCGTTCCACCTTTTTGTATGATTTATAGCACTATCTTCTCATAAACAACCAGCATTCAAAAGCGATTTCCGCAGGAGAAATTTGTTGCATAACTTCTCTTTTATACAGAGTTCGAGATGTCACTCCTTCCCCCTGGGTTGTTCAATTGAACGTAAATGCTAATCATTTGCATATTCTTCCTTTCTAGAAATTCGATGTTGGTATCATCCCTTCTTCATGGTACTTTTTCATTCGATTTTAATGAGTATACGTACATTAACCTTATGCTAAATTATCAGTTGCCGGCTGGGTGGAGTGGTTGGTTTGTCACTGGCCTTCTGCACCCAGGTTTGCGGATTCCACTTCGGCCCAAGTCGGTGGACTTTCATGATGCAGGAAATCGACAGCGGTAATGTCGTATGATTATACGGCATGTAAAAGATCTCTAGAGCGTCTGTTTGGCTTGGGTACTCTCAGCAAAATTAAATTCTAGTACAGGTTCGCATCGTCAGTTTCCTTCCTCTGGGGGAGGAAACTGGGCGTCAAAATTACTTACGGCGATTGGTATCCGCCTATATGGTGCCGCACTGAAAAGAGACAGAGCTACTAGATGTACCAGGGAATGTACTAGGTCTGCAATGATAAAACACCAACTCACAGCCAATTAGAAATAAAAAAAACAAGTAGTTGGTTATTTACGTAATGCAGTTTTTTAGAATCAAAAGGTCCTTACCCTCAGAATAAAATTTAATCAAGACTCTATTATACAAGATTTCGGAGTATTCAAATTTAGAATAAGGATAATATTGATAGCTTATATTCACATCACGCTTTTGAATATTATTACAAAATATACCAGTACATGCTTAACTCAAACACGGCAAGCATCAAAGTAAGCAAAACCGAACCATAACTTTTAAAAGCCACATTTCAAATCGTATATTCCGATTGTTCAAATACATTTTGCGTTTCTGACAAACTTTCTGAACAGAAACGAGACGTCTCTCGAGATAAACATTACCTCATATCGAAGACTTAAAACAATTAACATAAATACCAATTTCACGAAACTCTCGTGCACGTTTATAATCCACGCCTTCTTCTCTACGACCCACGCACAGAGAAACTCCCCCGTGACCCAAGATTTGTTCTTGGTAAATCCCCAGATAGCCCTCATTGATCTGTAACTGCGGTTCATTGCTCACGATGCGATCACGATTCGAAAAATTCTCATTCTTGCATCCGAAATCAATAGTTCTTATTCCCAACTGTAATATAAGATTCGAAGAGTCGGCGACTAATGTCTCGGCAAAATGCGTTCACCCGTTGTATGAGTTGATGTAGAGAAATCCAAATGAAAGGACGGGGATGAAAATCAATTTTGATTCGATTCCGATTTGAATTTCGGTTCCAGGAGGAAAGATGGATGGTTGGGAAATGTGTCTAAATATCGGAAAATGCGACACTTTGGGGTGTTTCACGAATAAGTGAGTTTCCTTGGGCTGTTTTGGTGGCTGGCGTTGCAGAAAAAATGTGTTTCACTTTAAATTATTCATGGATGTATTATTCTTGTGGGATATGTTCCAATGATTTATTATTTTTTCAAATATGTAGGCAATAGATGGGCACCCTCATGTAAATAATATTAAATCGTACAAATAAAATTAATCAATATCTCATTGTTATTTATTATTAAGTTGAAAAAATTTGAGAACATAAATGCAATTGATGAAATTTTAAAAATGTCAATAATATTATTCGGTACTTGCGTATTATATCATCGAACCATTTTGCCGAATCAAAAGACGTCGCCATTTAAAAACGTGTCACTTAAATCATCGTTATAATGGGCTCAATTCATGACGGTCGCATGATAAAGACAAACTGGTGTTCCCCATTGAATTCGAAGCAGACATTAAACTAACTTGCATTTGTTCTGTTTGTAAAACATATATACAATTTCAAATTCCATAATTTGATAAAAATGTTTAAATGTTATAAAAAAATTCTTCAAAAAAAATTTTTTAATTAAAAAAACATTGTAATTTTTATGCATATCCTTTTAAATATAAAATGCATTTGGTATACATATGTACCTTTTAAGAGAAAGTTTCTACAAAGAGCAAAAGTTGGCAACACCGAAGCTCGTGAGCTGATTAGCTAGAGAAACAAGATAGCTTTAATAGTGTGATTATGACGTCGCATGAATCTTTGAACTGATTGGCTAAAAACACGTGGTTATCATTATCATGCGACTATGACGTCACATGAATTGAGCCCATCATTTTATTCAAGTATTTACGGGAACGGTTCCTACTATTGGAGGCCTATCGCGACATTTGGTGACGCCTTTTAATTTAATGAAATTGTTCGACGGTATAATATGTAAATACCCCTATCATTTTTAAGTGTTAAACATAGACAAGAATATAGTTTAAAATCTCTTCGACTTGGGACCGAGTTTCATTCCTGGTGATTGTTTGTGGGTCGAACTGGCTTAAAACTGATGTAGAGTTTTCACAATTATTTCCATTTCAACAGATTATAATTGTACATCCATAACAAATATTCAAACTATGTACATATATTTGTTGTAAATAATATGAAAATATATATGTACTCAATTGTACGTATCCTACTTTATCTTTCTTTCTTTACTTATTTATTTTTTGCATTCGTAGCTGCATAGATCATAAATCGAGGTATATAGAAGTATATCACATTGATTAAAATGTATCTTGACAATCTCTCATTACAGGAATTGAATAAATTCGAAAGTTAATGAGAAAATTGGAAATATGAGCAGTTTCTTATTTAATTGTTCAGTATAAATAAAACAACTGATTGCCTTTCCTCCAAAAAATATATTTGAATTCAATTTCTTGTTAATTGTGAACCTCCATTTCCTTGAACGAATATAACCTTAGGAATATGATTGGATAATTAGACACACACAGAAAATGAAATCGTGTATTCGATTTTGATTTAAATGATTTGATTTTTCATTATCGTCTCCCTTTGAATCAACACTAAAGTTAGTGGCGACGGACCTCTTAATTTTGTATCTCAGCCAAGTGACGGTGACGACTCTTGCTCAAAGGTCGCCCTTTTCCAAATTTCCACACTACACCACTGTGATGTTTCTGAACCTTGGTAAATTTGGCGAGCGTCAGCCTCTCTATACGGAAAGTCTTTTATAGCACCAGGATACGACTCGAAGAAGCCAACAATGAATTTGTAAACATAATTACTCGACTCTCTACCGCGACCATCTCTCTCTCTCTCTCTCTCTCTCTATATATATATATATAAATAGATGTTTGTATATAGAAAGTCACTTCACTCCAACACCGTTCAATCGATCACTAGGAACATTGGCATCTATATGTATTTTTGGTGGAGAAGGCTTTTATACTATCCTCTTTGTTGCAGCTCCCCACCAGGTGGCGCTACAGCAAAGCAACTTTTGCAGCGTTCAATCAATCGCCAAGTTAACAACGGGGTCGCTAAAAAGGATGCCAACTTGGCTCTATCATTAACATTTCGCTATGTTTCCTTTGAATTGCCATTATAAGGTAAGGAACGTCATTGTGCTTGCGAATATTATAATTTTAACATAAAATAAATACAACAGAAAGTAATATTAACGTATTAAATATCCATTTATAAATTATTTACACTATTTTCAGCGTTCATGACACAAAATTTGTAACAATGTGTTACTTTTGCTGAGCAGAGATTAGCTTAGGAAGGTGTTTTCAAAAATCGACCCACAGAATTACGTAGCGTTATAAATAAATAAATCTTTTTTATCAGCTATTAGACTTTCAGACTTAAAATTTAACAAATATGGATTTTTTGTTCAACTTAGATATACAAAAAGCATTTTTTTTTGCTTAATTTGCAATTGAAGTAAAAATAACTCATTAAAAACTTCTTTATCCTTCAATCTATATTGTTTAATTTTTCAATTCACCCTTGCAAAGAGCGGATGTACCAGCTAGTGTTATACATTTTTCGTAACACTAACAGGATTTTATACGCTATGATTGTACTAATATTAAAGATATAAGTTATGAGGCCTGCAAGTGGAGGGAATGCGTAATTTAGGTGCAATTATCTCTGTATGTATTTTTGCTATTCTACTAGGTGTAGAGGGAAGTACTCTCTTTTTCTTTATATTGTGTTTGCCTTCAATATATTGGTGAGCGCGAAACCTGCGGAAATAATGCTGTAAGACTACAAATTAAAAATATTTAGTTTTTCGTTTTAATAAAGCTGTGAATACTTTAAAATTAATTTTAATTTTAAATTTTGATGTGGCATTCAAGCATAAAACACTTCTTAAGCTGGGAAACTGTTAAGACAATTTATGAACTCCTGCACGTTTGGAGAAACACTTTAAGAAGCCTAAATGATATATTTTATTGTTAAACTTCTTTAAGTCGTATTGAAAATTCTTTTTGAGATAGGCCATACATTTTTACAAAAAGCCTCGTATGGCCTGCATATCAGGATATATAGTTAGTTCTATTAAAAATGATCCACCACTTAATAAAAATCTAAGATTATTCTTTAAATTTTTTTTCTTGGTATTTGCCTCAATATAGTACCAAAAATTTATCAAAATAATAAATATATGCGTTATTTATTAAATGCTAGTAAACGTCTCTTTCTTTTTTTATCTTACCCAAAGAAAAGAAAATATTTGTCTCCAGCTTATACTCTATGACAAAATATACATAACAGTCCTTTGCATTGTTTATGCATATACATAACACGAAATTTAAATTATTCAGAGTCAATTAAATTAGAAGGGATTACTTGCCTCCAATGATAAAAGCTACTGACTTATCAATTCTCTACGCGATTATCAAATGCTAAGAGAGCGTTTAATTAATCTAATTATTTAACAACCCGAATTTGTTAAATTGAGTTTTCTACAAGTGTAGCATTAACCGTTTCTACTTATCTAAACTACTTATCAGAGTTGTAGTAATTTCCTTGAGGTAGTTAGGTTAAGACCTTTGTTCATTTAATAGCCTTTTCACTAATAGTAGTCTATCAAATAGTCTGGTTCTAGACTCAAATAGAGTTATTTCTTAGTTTAATTTATTCATTGTTTTGCACCGAAAAGGCGATTCACGAGTATTGCATTGTTTGAGTAAAAACAGTAAGAATCTAGTGTTTTAAAATAATGACAAAATTAAAGGAATTAAAATAATTAAAAAAAATTTTTTTAGGGTTTGGTTTATAAAACATAAGCATGGTTATAGGATTTTATTTCCACGCTAGTGTCCAAAATTAAATTTACAAATACATTTCTTGAAATAAATAGAAAGGTATTGTTAAAAAATGAAATCAATTCTGAGTCTAGTGTCATTTTTCTATTAAAAAATGGAAAAATGTAATCGCCGTATGGTGTGACCAGCAAGGTTTCCAGACCTCAATCCCAGATAGCAGTTGTGGGGTGTAGCAGGAAGAGTCATCCCATTTCGACAACCACGTCCAAGAATTCTTCAGGCTTTGAAATCGGCTTATTTTTGTAGAATGGGAATTACTGCAACAAACGTTGACCAATAGCCTCATTAACAGTATGAAAATATGTGCTGTGATGTTTGTACAAGCTGTGCAATATCTGTACAAGGGGTGGCCACACCTATTAGACAGCAATATAAAATTGTGACATATTATATTTTGACCAATGTTGCTCTCGTTTACCTTTCGCCCTACATTAAAATTGTGTCCTACTTTTTTTTTTGTTATCAGCATCAGGTATTAGCGTACCAAATTTCCATGCATTAAACCGAATTTTTGTCGAACTATCAAATTTTTTATGCTTGTAACTTTAATTTTGGACTTCAGTGTATATACAAAAATGTAATATTCGTTGAGAAAACTTTAAAATTCGTGATATTTTTTTCTGTCGTGTATATTTTGTTGTTAGTTATTTTCCTGCTAAGAGGGAGGAAAATTCTTACTTTTACGCTGAGATTTATTTTCTAGATTATTCTTTGAAAGAATAAATAGTAGAACATTTTGATTAAGTAGTTATATCTTCCACGATGTGTGTTATATGGAAAAAGTAAATTTATTTTTCAAAACTCTTTGTATAAAATTTCGAATTCAGGTCTAACATCATTGCTACAACAAAAGCAAACATTAAAGGTAGGCCCTGATACCTAAAATATTAAGCAATCTTAATTGTTCTCAGCTAAAGTATCCCTGATAGCTTTATTTCTCATAATAAAAAATGTCGTTGAGAAAGATAGCAAAAATAATTTTATACTAAGAATAATTTGATCGTGAAATCAGTCTTTGCTTAATTTAGCTCACATCAACTGTCTGAAATGTCATAAATGCCGTGTTTAGGGGTGATGCACGTTGCATGTGTCATGGGACGTTGGTGTGGCATGGTAGGGTGGAGATGGGTGTCAGCTCAGATGTCGTCCTCGTCACTTCACCCTAATTCATAATTGCGAGGTTCGTCACCAATAATCTTATGTTGTTTTATAGTGCGACGTTAATGAACCCTAATTTATGCCTAATTAATCGAAGGCATAGAAGTTAGGTTAGTTATATATTAAGCGTTTCAAATGAAAGTAATTCGAAGCTTCACATGTGAACAATTTCCAATGTATTTTCATAAAACAAACACGATAGTGAAGGTGAATGTACCACGCACATGCGTGTGCAAGCCGATTTGTGATAACTGCATTCGTAAAACGTGGCATTCATTTAAAAATGGCTGGTATGGATGCAACTGCATCCAAAACGAGTCAGCAAGTTGTAATAAAGTTTTTAACACACACACACACACACACTGGAAAGATGTAAGCCGTAATGAGCCAGAATTTACAACATTTATTGCGCTACAGAGATGACGCTGATGACTGAGCGGCACATAGTAGCACAGGATGAAATCTGGCGTCACCACTTCCAGCTGGAAGTCCGTCATCATGCAATGGAAACATCTCGACTCACAAAGGTCCTAAAAATTCAAAGTTCAGCAGTCAACCGGAAAGGTGATGTTGACGGCCTGATGGGTCAACGATTTCAATCCGACGATCGCGTAAAGGCTGCAGTTCTAAGCTGGTTCCACGTTCAACCAACATTGTTCTTCGCGGACGGAATTCGCAACTTTCCTAAGCAATGAGACACTGCCTAATGATGCGACGTTATTTTAATTATAAAACCTAGTTCGTAAAGTTCGCATCATGCCTAAATTAAGTTTAACTTCCTAGATCAATCTCTTCCGCACTATTAATAATTTAAGAGTTCACTGAATGATAAAATGAAAATACGTTAGTTAATTTAAAGAAATTATATTTATTAAACAGTTAAGGTTCACTTTAAATAAATACAAAAAATAACCACTTATCAGAAAGAAGGGAGAGTGAGTCGGGTTCATCCACGGGTCGCGAACGAGCCTTTTAGTCTCGAACTTAAAAATTCAGCAACATTGGGGGTGAGAAAAACTTCAAATTCTACCTGGTTTTCGAGTGCAGCTCCTTATAAACTGCGCCGCATCGCACCAATATCAATGCGCGGAAACTTTCTGATTTTTTAACTTGTCTAATTGGAGGAGACCCAACGCGTAGTAATACCCTTAAGGTATCCTACTGGTTGGGACAACTTATTTTTTTTTTTAAAAAAGGAGATATGGGGATTTTTTGTTATTTTTATATTTCTTTAGTGTATTTTAAGAAAAATGTGCTAAAATTAAAAAGAGAAAAGGACATTATTGTTACTAAAATGGGAAAAAATAGGTAAAAATTGACAAAAAATAGCGTAAACGTGGCCCATTCTGCACTAAAGATTTATAAACACATTTTCAATTTTTTCAATCTAATATGTTGCTATATTATTTAATTTTGAAATGACTTTCAAGATAAGAGATATTTTCTTTTATCCAAAAACTAGAGCACTTTATCTCGGTTACTATATGAAAATGCTTAAAAAGACAGTGATTATATTCACATAAGGGACTGTAAATTTTGTAATAAAACAGTGATTGATACATTTGAAGGTTAAAACAATTCTACTATTATACAGAACTTACAGAAAAAATTCCACAGTTAATTTTGTTCAAAACCTTTTTCGCAATCGCTGACCCCGTTTGATTAATTTCACAAAATTACTTTTCGAGTAAAACGCGTTTTAAAGTATGACATCTTGCTTAAAGTAATGGCATCTGCTTTTACCTAAACAATTGTAGTTTTTGTTCTAGTGAACGGAAAAATAATATACTTGGTATTTTTATAAAGCTAATAAGATGGCCCATAAAATACAATCATAAAAAAATTTGTCAATTTTTGGCAAAATTCACAGTTTTAGGGTAGTCGGATCTAAAGAATGTGTTGACGTCCGGTCAACAGGGAAAAGTGTAAAAATCATGAAATAACAGGGGTTGTATATTGTGCTGCTGGAGCCCCGTATCACTAAACATCAAGCGTGATTTCTTTTAACAAACTTTATATGCATTTCATTAAATATTATGGTTTTTATCTCTGTATCTGTCTCATTTCTGACCCTAGGCATCTCATGGATACAAATCTTGAATCATTTTCATTTGAACACACCTTATATAAGAAATTACGGCATTAATACAAAATTGTTTAATATGTTATTTCCCCAGGTTTATCCTTTATTTTTGTTCAAGCTGTTTTCATAGTGGCAGCAGTATATTAGTAATCATGATTACGGACTCTTAGCTGGCGTATCATAAGTTCAAGTCTTAGTGCCTGTTGACCCACCTTGTAGAAGGGCTCATACACTTGAAATCTGTCACGGCAAAGTCCTCCCGTTGGCGTGGTGAGAAAAGGTTTGGAGAAAGGGACCAGTTTTTAGGTATCCCCTCTCGTCACTTGACTATGTCTATGAATTATGATTACGTCGCCTGTAGACCTCGTGTTGCTTTATATTGCGAAGTTAATAACCCACTGACTCAGCAATTGTGATTTTTAAAATAGGTTCACGTTTTCATGTAATACTGTTTCTGTTACTTATCGTCTTATCACAAAGTCCTTAGCTCTGCAAGAACAAACACTTGATAACCTTATCCTCTCCTCCTTATAGATAAGGGCCACAAATTTTCTAAATCTTAATGAACCCAATAACCTTTTTATCACCCTTTTATAAACTTCACTTGTATGTAACGGAATTTTTGAACTCAATTTTTACCCATTTTAAATGGTCAGATTAATTCGAAATTTTGCTCACATGTCCAGGACCGATGGCAATGCAATAATTTTGTTTCATTGTCCTGATCAGGACCATCAAGAATAACGATTTCTCATTTTCAGATCCCATCTCGCATCTGGCGACTAATTTCAGGTCCCATTTCCAGATTTGGCGACTAATTCTAGATTTGGCGACTAAAAGATTAAGTTACAACTTGGTTCGATTAACTATAAAAGGTTGTTTTTTAGTTTTTTTAACTATAATTTGCTTAATTAGTGACAAGCTAATTATTATCAATTCCTTCAAGTAGAAACAGAAAGCATGATATTTTTATTCAAAGAGATCTGTGCCCAAACGATCCATTCGGTTATTGACTGTAATTACCCCTGGTTTGTGTTCCGATTCGCACACACGATCTTTTTTCCCCGAAAAATTTCGAACCTTATCTTTCTCTTCCCTTTTCTTTGAACATCGATGTATTAAAAGCGTTATTTCAAAAGCTTATCATACGCGACAAATTTGCGGAAGAATTTCTTTTTAGCGCTTAGAGCAAATTTTATTCAGGCTCATACAACATCCAAAGATTGGAAGTAAAGAAAAATCTTTGAATGCTATATTGGATGTTAGAATATGTGATGGGCTTCATTGAACAAGGTACGAAAAGGAATTGCCAGTCTCCCCCCTCTTCACCCCCCCCCAAAGAATCCCCCTTAGATCGTTCCAAATGGAATTCACATGCAAAATCTACATTTGCATGATCATTATCGTTTGTTCTTGAGTTATATCATTTGCTTAGCAAATGTACCGAGTAATGAAATATTCATTTCTTTGGGAATGTTTGGGCGGTGGATTCAGTCCCCTTTTTGGCCTGAAAAAAATGGCGACCCCCCCCCCCTCTTCCCATTGAGAACAAAAAAATAAATAAATGTTATTCTTATAGAAAAGTTTCAATTAGGAATGCCTTTCCCTTTTAGTAATTTACTCAACCTTTACAGACTTAAAATGCTGTTTTTGGGGTGATTTTGGAATAGGAGAATAATAAAAAAAGAATAGATGGGATAAAATAGAATGTTCTTCGAAATAAACTGAGCTGAATTAACATTCCGGGAGCTGTCTTCGATTTGCTTTAGTAGTTAAGGGAGAAGGACGAAAGAAGATGATGTATAATTTAATACTCGAATAAATAGTTCGGTGTTCTGGAACAGTTTTGTAGGGTTTCGGTTCGGAAACGAGAGAAAGGAGAGGTAATTCATTTAAATTATTCAAATGATTTGCATTGGCTTCGCTGATTTATATTCCGGAAATAGATTCTCCTCTTAACGGTTTGCATCGATTGAAATTAATCGCAAAAGTGAAAACTCCACGGAATTATAATAAATTATCCATTATATAGCCATTTTAACTGATCGTATATATTTATTCTGTCATATTTTCTTACCGAAGTTGTCATCTTAAATCAAATATCTAATCTTATTTTATGTTCCTATTTCAAATATGAATGCAAGGTTTTATTCTGTATCTCAAAAGGGGATTAATATTAAAGGTAAGGAAGGCATTTAGTATGGTGGACAGGCTCAGATTCGTACAAAATAATATAAAATGCAAAAAATAAAAAAATACATTAATGCAGATCTAATATTTACAAAATTATTATATTTGATACGAAATACATATTTAAGAGAAATAGGGTTTGTTTTACAAAAATCGGTGAAAAATTTTATTTTTCATTTTTTTTTACAGGAAAAACATTAAAAGTTTTTCTGCGTTTGATGAAGTTTAAGAATTTGCTTTAGCTATATTAGATTGGAGAGTGAGATGCCGGCTCAAGTGTCATACTCGTCACTTATACACTGTTCAAAAATTCTTTCTTTGCCAATAACCCTCGTGTGCTTTGTTATTGCTAATTCTCCAGGGCCTGACGAAGTCAGACAAAATCAATTAAATCGTCGACTCTCAAAAAGTCCAGCACAAGAAGGGGATCCGTGTTGATATTTTTGCTTGTGTGAGATCCATACAACGCATTAAGTGCTCCGGGGGAAGCCTGGTGAACTTGACACCTTGCACAGATGGAGAAGATCTTGTTCGCTGAGAATGAAAGGAATTTAATGTGACCACTAGCAAGACGAGAAAGTGTTGTCTGGAAGCATCTATCACAGTTGAGGCATAGGGCCAGTCCAGGTCTATATTACCCGTATAACAATGATAAGTGGGAGGCGCCCTCCACTCTACCAAATTTTGAGATTTTTCTATCGAGTATAATTCCAGATAGGTAAGGGCGGATGTAGAGGGAGTTGGAAGATTAAAGTCCTCCTTTGCTAGTTTGTCCGCCATTTCATTGCCATAAAGTTCGACATGAGATGGGATCCACTGAAAATGAATATCATGGTGTAGCGATATATGGTTTAGTTTGTGTATGATGGAGACACTTGTTTTGTCGCCAAAAAAACCCATTTGTAAAGGTGTTGAAGTGAACTACGGCTATCGGGGAGAATCCAAAGATCACCGCAATTCTTCCTAGATAGAATGGCCTCAAGTCCCGCGTCAATGGCTATTAGTTCACTTCTGAAAACTGAGCAAAAGTCTGGATTGCCACTTTTCAGGGACAATTTTTTCGTGTGCTTTTAAGAGTGCGATTTTAATAAACTTTCACTCCCTCTCTTGACTAAATTAGAATTATTTTAGCTATTCAAACTATGGTTCTGGTATGCATTGTGACATTTTCGTACCAAACAGGTACAGAATCGGCTTCTTTATGTGGACAGAATCCTACGTACCTGTGAACATGTGCATCCTAAAAACATTGTGGGGTCTTTTCATCTGACATCACCCACGATCCGGAATCCAGACTGAAATTCAAGGCATAAGGGAGGCGACCACCTCACCTTAAAAAAATCCTCGCATTCCGTTTGAAAGCGTCCCAGAAGATCAGCTATATTTATCGCCTCCCTCACAAATATCATATTCCGTCGGATCGAAACAATCAATAGTATGAATAACTTCTATTTAAATGTAAATACTGTTATTAATAGTTGTGGTCACTTAAATAAATCAATTATTTAATTTCATAACTCTCATGCTGTCATTATTTTTTCTAAACGCCACAGCATTAATTAAAGGTAGATGTTTTTATTTTAAATCTTTATGTTTTCCAAAAAAATTTGAATTACCACACAAATGACTTATCTTAAATGCACGAATCTTTGCACACACTATGTTAACAAATATTTTAATGAGATACTTAAAACAAAAATTTACCGGCAAAAGATTGTGCAGGTAAAAATGTGTACTGATTTTTCAACGTTTTGAAACTAGTCCCTAGTTATTTCACTCATGAATTTGTGACGGATTTATACGTGGCTCATATTAACACCTTGGGGACTCTTTTAGAGAAACATTTTTCTCAACCAACTTTCACCGAAGGTAAGAAAACGTGATTATGCAAATTAAGTTTATTATATAAATTCTGTATTTGCGAGTTTTGAGAGTTAGTGAGTGGAGGATCGTGAGTTATTGCAGTGCGGTTCTAAGTTTATAAAAGTGTGTATTGAAGATTTCCCAGTGAGGATCAATCAGATCGGATTTGATCCCGTCAAGATTAGTGATCAAGGCCTCAGCAGTAGGACTTCGACTTCACAAGAGCACAGATATTGTGTGCACTCTTTAAATAGAAATCAGAGAATAACTTATTAGTGTGTGACGGAGTTGAAATTGAGCTTGTATAAGTTATCGTAGAAATCAGTTGAGGGTCCGTAAATATTATCCCCAGTCTATCTGGTCTCACCTTCGCGCTCTTTGTATTGATCAACAATCTTAATTGGATTATTATCGACAGTTAAATAGTTAGAGTCAATCATGTCGATTGATTATTCAGTTCACCCCACACATCTAGCCGGGTCCGAGAGTAGACAAGGGGGATTAGAGGGAAGTAGGAATAGTCCTACATTACAAATTAATCACACAAAGTTGTGCATATATGTGAGGGGGGTGAGGGTTAGAGGTCGTGGCAAGTAGACTGCAGTCTTAGTGTGACTGAAAACCCGCTAGTTAGAGGGGGCTGCTGGACTAAATCTATCGACCTCAAAATCCTCCGTTGGAGAGGGTGCTGCCGGTCAGGTATCGTCTCTTTACGTGACCGAGGCTCAAAATCACAAGGAACATCTTTAATAGCCCTTGTTTCTATACATTGCGATTTTAACTGACACTCATGTATATAAATATGTATATCTGTATGTTTATATAATTAATATTATATATGCACAATGTACATATATTTTATTATTAAATATGATATTTAGGATATAATCGGCTTGAATAGTAACGTAAGCGTTCAGAAATAAATATTTTCACTTGTTTGTGTGGGTTAGTTTTTTTGATGGCTTAGCCCGGGTACATTAATTTTGAAATGTGATCAGTATGTATGTGTATTTGTAGATAAAATGATAGATATATGGTAACTACAAAATTTACATTTATACTATCTAGAGTTATACTAGCTAGAGAGATTGTAAGAAGCATAACGGCCAGCAAAAAGACAGGAAGTTTAATTCTGAAATTTACGTCATGGCATAGTTTATCCTAACACAAGCATGTTAAATTTTTCCTGAGACTATAAGAGATTAAAAGCTAATTGCACTATTATAATATCAAAGGATTTTTTAAATGACTATGACACTTTATGTCGTTATTTAAGAAACAAAAAAAAATTTCACTTTATTTTAATTATAATATTACTAGCTGGTACGCCCGTTCTTTGAACGGGTAAATTGAAAAATTTAACAAAACAAAACAAAAGCTTTTTGCATATCTCAACACCAAACAAAACCATATTTGAATAAAAAAAAACATACTTGTTAAATTTTAAGTCTGAAGGTCTAATAGCTGCTAAATGATTTTTTTTATTTATAATGCCCCGTAACTCTCTTGTAGGTCGATTTTTGAAAACACCTTCTTACGCTAATCTGTTCTCAGTAAAAGTAACACATTGCTACAAATTTTGTGTCATGAACGCTTAAAATAGTGTAAATAATTTATATCTGGATGTGTAATACGTTAATATTACTTTATGTTGTATTTATTTTTTGTTAAAATTATAATATTCGCAAGCAACGCCGTTCCTTACATTATAATAGCGATTCAATGGAAACGGCGAAATGTTGGGAATAGAGCCAACTTGGTATCCTTTTTAACGCCCCTAGTTGTTAACTTGGTGATGGATTGAACGCTGCAGAGGTTTCTTTGCTGTAGCGCCACCTGGTGGGGAACTCCCATAAAGAGGATAACACAAAACTCTTCTCCACAAAAAATACATGCACATGCTAAGTTTCATAGTAATCGGTTGAACGGTGGTGGAATGAAGCGTTTTTATATGTACACACATCAATTTTTAAATATATAGATAGTACAAATTTTCACTAAACCTATAAATATATCTAGGAAAAACAATAGAAAAATAAAACCATTCTGTAATTGATACTGTACACATTAATAACTAGTCACTTGGGTAAATAGTTTAAATTTAAACAAAAGGCTGGGTTGGAACCGTAAGGAAACTTTTTTTAAGAATTAACACTGATAAACTATTGATCGTAAAAAAATTGCCAGATGTGTTTTCAGAAACGCATTTTTTTAAATTTTATCAAACAGAGATAATTACATGAAAGTTTAATTAAATAGAGGTAATCAAGAGAGACAGAAAAAGAAATATTTTTTTCTCCAAAGTACCTCATAAGAACTTTATTACATAAATTATATAACCTAGTAATTGTTGTAAGCAAGAATGCTATTTCATTCTCTTTAATTAGAGAAGAATTAAAACATCCCGTTATAGTTAAAGATCATTATAAAAATAAGAGGCTACTTATGGAAAAGAAAATTGTGCTGATAAGAATCTTTTTTTTTTTTTGCAGATAATATTTGCTATAAAAGGGAAACGAAATGGGATTTTAAGTACCAAATTAATTACCCATTATCATAGACTTTTAAAAAATAAATAAATAAGGCACATTTAGGTTTAGATGAGTTTTTTTCCTTTCATTAAAATCTTACTTTAGATTCATTTCTACAAGCCATCATAGATTATCACAAACATTTGAAATCCAAAAAAAGTTTCTGAACAAAATGTTTGATATTAGAAATAATGATTGGTGACTTTAAAGTTAATTTATGTCTTCTGTTTTTTATTAAGTCTAAAAAAGCGAAGAGAAATTATAAACTTTAATTTATAACACTTAAACTTGTGTATAATTTAATATACGTTAGAAAAAATATTAAATGCAGTTACAATCCGAAGGAAATTAAAAATTTCTGCGTTGAAAATAAGTTTTAGGTAAACAAATCTTATGAGTGTGGGAGTGAAGCAGAGACAGACACATAAACAGAGAGAGAGACAGACAAAGAGGGCGTGTGTGTGATAGTGTGTGTGCGTGTGTGAGAGAGAGAGAGCATGTGTGAGAGAGTGCATGTGAGAGAGAGAGCATGTGTGAGAGAGTGCATGTGTGTGAGAGAGTGCATGTGTGTGAGAGAGTGCATGTGTGTGAGAGAGTGCTTGTGTGTGAGAGAGTGCATGTGTGTGAGAGAGTGCATGTGTGTGTGTGAAAGTGCATGTGTGTGTGTGAAAGTGCGTGTGTGTGAGAGAGTGATTGTGTGTGAGAGAGTGCATGTATGTGTGTGAAAGTGCGTGTGTGTGAGAAATTGTGTGTGAGAGAGAGAGAGAGTGTGTGTGTGAGAAATTGTGTGTGTGAGAGAGAGAGAGAGTGCGTGTGTGAGAAAGAGTGCATGTGTGTGAGAACGTGTGCGTGTGAGAGAGAACACGCGTGTGTGTGAGAGAACGCGCGTGTTTGTGTGAGAGAGTGAATGTGTGTGTGTGAGAATGCATGTGTGTGAGAGAGAACGCGTGTGTGTGAGAGAGAGTGCATGTGTGTGTGAGAGAGTGCATGTGTGTGGGAAAGTGCGTGTGTGAGAGAGTGCGTGTGTGAGACAGAGTGTGTATGTGTGTGAGAGAGTATGTGTAAGAGAGAGTGTGTGTTAGAGAGAGTGTGGGAAACAGAAGGAAATTGTGTGAGTTACACAGAGAGAAAAAAATTTATCATCTCAAAATTTTAATATTTGTGACCCAGTTTTCAATCACAATTTTCATCAAGCCTGCCTCAATACAATAACAATTTATTGAATGTAATATTAATTCACTTACATGTTTGCTAAAGGTACTATATTATTTTAATTATAAACCATACAAATACTCAAGATTAGTATTAAACATAATTTTGTAAATGATAAGCCCATGGGAGTCACTAGTAATTATTAAAATTGTACTTAACATAGTATTGATAAATTAATTATCAAATACATTGTTCACTACTGATACCTTTTATATGTATATTATATCAATGCAAATGTGTATTTTATTTTTTTATTATTGCAGAATGTATTTTGTTTTGCTTCCTTTTAGTAAATTTGTAACTTTTTAAATGCTTTGTTTTCGATTTTTCGCTGTGCTCGTGTCTTTCACGTAGGGTTATAACGCCATCTTAGGGAGACGCGCCCCACAGTTTGAGAAACGCTGATTTAATTGATATTAGGTGCACAAAAAAAGACAAAATTAAAAGTTCTTGCTTACAATACTTTAAATTATACATGTTACCTCATAATTCCTATCCAAGCTACCTTTATTTAGTTCATAAAAATAATTAGAATTGTTTTTTGAACTCAATTGCTAGTTAGAAGCTGTCACACTTATGCACATATTTGATTGATGATTAAGGAACATTCCATAAAATAAGATAATTAAATTTTTCATTTTTTATCTATCTATCTCTCTCTCTCTCTCTCTCTATATATATATATATTATATATATATATATATATAAAATCACTAAACGAATCTTTTAAATTTATAAACTAATCAAGGTGAAAAGCACTAGTGTACAACACTGGACGTTAAAGATAAAGCAAAATATGGTAAATTACGAGAGTGGTTCAGTAGTGTCTCTTTAAAAATTATTAATTAAGTTAGATTACGCAAAAAAAATATCATTAACAAAAGTATTGAGGACCGTTTTTCATAGCGGCAACATTCTTCCCTCACTTGGCCTGTTCTAAAGATGAGTGGTCGCTAGAGGACTCTTCTGCAGCTTCGGAAAGTTATTTACAGCTATTATGGCAAGAGCAGTTATACTACTGAATATCTAATAATGAGATAATTTAATTATATTAAATCATTTATCTTAAGACATCTTTAAAATAATTGATATTTTCAATACGCTTCTATTAGCTTTATCTGTATGTAACGAATCTTTTAACTCGATTTTTACTCACTTTAAAGGTCAGATTTTTCGAAATTTTACTCATTTGTCCAGGACCGATAATAATGCAATAATTCAATAATTTTGTTCCATTTACCTGATGAGGATCATCAGGATTAACGATTTACCAATTCCAAATTTGGCCACTAAAAGAATAAGTTTGCAACCCTGAAGCGAAATCGCTCATGGCTAATACAAATACAACAAACAAACAAAAGTATTCTTAATGTGAAAAAGGAAAGGATGCGTCCACAATTTCTTACCGTAAAAAATTGCCCAGTTTTCTGAAAATGGGAATAAAAAAGAATCAAGCATGGGGAAAAAATAATTTTCTATGCTAATAACTGCATGAATCTCAGACATAAAATCTGTTTTTCTAAATTCTCTTATCGGATCTGTGGAATGAAATACCATTCATTGCTTCATTTTATCCTTAACAGCTGAGAATTGATTCAAAGGTCACTGGTTTAAAAATTTCTCACAAACTCTTCGATTCAAAACGTGTACTTTTATGTCTAAAGCTGATGCAAGTTTCAAGGAGCATAATGAGCTCTTTTTAGTGAAAAATATCAATGCCTTTGCACCTTCAGCATTAAATATTTCAAACTTAGCTTTTCCAGATTTCTTTCAGTTGGCTGATCCTACATTTTGAAAACCAGGCCATATCGACGTACTGATAGGATGCCAATGGGTATTCCAGATTCTAAAAAATGACCCATTTAAGATTAATTCATCAATGAATATATATAAATTATAGTGTAAATGAAAAAAATTTAACACAGAAAGAAACGTGGTTACCTTCATTAAAATTTCGGAGTTTTAAAAACCCTGCTTCGTTCTTTATACCAGACTCATATGCGATGAGTATTGGATTCCAATAAAGAACATTTTGTATTCATTTTTATGATGAAAAATGACGTTAAATTTTTATCGAATCTTGAATTATGGCTTAGAATTCAGCTCAATTTTTATATACAACTCATGAGAATCACTCATGATCGGAAAAGAAATGACCAAAATGACATGTGCAAATTTTTTTTTCACAGTTCGTAGAAAAACACACACAACGCTTGCCAAAAAAAGGAAAACGTAGAAATTAATAAAGCATTTTCATCAAGTTTATCTCTCTGAATTTCATAGTTTAGCTGTCGAAATGAGATTGAAACCTACTTCATTCAAACACAATTTTGCTCAATGTGTCAAACAATTTATAAAACATATGTGGTAAGATCTTGATTTTAAGTTCAAGTTTGCTGTAAATTCGAGTAATAAAATTAAAAATATACTGTAAGGATTCCCAAAATTCTGTGAAAAACGTTTTATAAACATATATGCCGTACTCTTTAAGTAATTTTTCATAAATAATTATAAATCCTGTTCTATTCAGACATTTATAGATCTCTTCATATTACACTACTAATATTATTGTTGACAAAATTTAATTTATTTAGAATTTTCTTAATAAATTTGAGAGAGTTTGAGTATTTCAATAGTTATAGGTATACCCGGTCTCATTTCTAATTATGTTTATTCCAGCTGTGTTGGTTTATTCTACAGTATTCTTGAATAAATACATAAAATGATTATTATTTTAATCATAAAAAGGAGGTGAACATTTAACAAGTAATTTATCATATTATAAAGTTTGTTGGAAAAAGCTCTTTTACAAAAACAATGCATTAAATTATAATCTTGTTCGATTTATATTTTGATTTGCTAAAGTATTTATAATAAACTCAACTCCCATCCACAGTTAAGAAGCACTTCATTCTAGATCTTAATTGTTACCTCATAATTTCAACCCCCATAACCAGACTACATACAAGACACTTTAAAAGGATGAAAATATCCGATGATAACCAACCGAAGTTATAATACTTGTCCGCACTGTCCTGACATTCAATTTACTCCTAACCATATTGGCAATCGTTCTTCTATATTGGATAGATTCCACAACATAAACTAAAACCCCACGGACCATCAACCGCTTTATTTACCAAAGGTCATCGGCATAGCAAGGACCATTTTGGACGTTGATTTCACTGCATGGACAAGATAACAACAATAACAAAGTATCTATTGAACTACATTCATAGTGTATTTCGTATTTATAATCTTTCAATCTTTAAAGTTTGAGGAATAAAAAAAAAATCTCGAAATAGTAAGGGGTTCTAAAGAAGTATATCTCTCATTCATAAAAAAAAATTACTATTTTTATATGCATGAGCAATGAAACCTTACTTATATAAAGAGTTTCCCAGGATTATTGGTACAAACTTTAAGGGGAAATAGGGGACATCACAATGATTATGACTTTCATAGCAACCCTTGATCGGCTCTAGGTGGTGTTATTCACAAGAACATTAGGGGAAATAGACCTGCATTATCGCAGTCATTTCTGCTGTCACCGCAAGCAGAGGAGCATGGAGCAGTTTTACGAACACCTAGCTAGCAAATATGCTCCAGGTTTATATATTGGAAGAGGAAAATGAACAAGCTGTAGTAAGATTGTATCACGAAAGCTGCCCACAGACAGATACGGATCACGCATCACAATTTCTATGATTACTCTAATTTGCATCACAATTTCTGTGAATATAGATCGTTGTGAAGTAATAAACCTAGTGAGGGTGGGCCACAAGTGACTCGAACTTCCAGCATAAAACAAAATGTGTTGAATACCGTTCAAAAGAATCCGAGTACCAGGGTACGAGCCATCGCTATTACCCGGAGTTGTGTTCACATCGCATTTTTCAACGTGAAGGCTTACACTCATATCATCTTCACCCATGTCATTCTTTTATGCAAATTAGTAACATCCGGCAGCCCAGTTCATTTCTCTGTGGATGTTTTCACGATACAATATTTTAGCTGCTCGTGCGTTTCGTTATGCCAATCCGTAAATCAGGTGCATATCTACCAGCTAGGTGTAGGTAAAACTATTCCAAACTCCTCTGCGGGAGATGACAGCTCAAATGACTGCGATAATGCAGGTCTGTTTCCTCCAATGTTCCACCCCACTGAGTACCAAATGATGAAATCTTCAACTATGGGTTTCTAAGCAAATCTGAATCCTTATGATGGCCCTTACATCTCCTTAGAGATTGCCCTAATAATCCTGGACACCTAGTATGGATTACACTTTCTCAAGCTTTCGACTATATCTATGTTACTGTTTTCATTTCCAATATTCAAAATTCCAGGAAAGGTTTGAAGTGTTGAGTGATATTTTTCTCTTCTTGATTATAAAGTACAACATTTTCTTGTTTTAATAATCCACCACTTCTTGTTGATTGATTGCTTATTGAAGTTTCCTTATCAAAAGAGCACCATTAGGATCTCGTAATTATGAACCACTGTCAAATGACTTGGATGAAACTCTACTCTTTAAACTTACCTGATACCTTATCATGAGGACTTAAAGCTTCGATATGTCTAAGGTATCCGACTACCCTAAAATTGTGAATTTTGCCAAAAATTGACAAAATATTTTTTATGATTTCATTTTATGGGCCATCTCACTAGCTTTATAAAAATACCAAGTTTATCATTTTCCGTTTACTCGAACAAACACTACAACTGTTTTAGTAAAAGTAGATGCCATTACTTTAAGCAAGATGCCATACTTAAAAACGCGTTTTACTCGAAATGTGATTTTTTGAAAATAATCAAACGGGGTCATCGATTGCTAAAAAAGTTTTGAAAATAATTAACTGACATTTTTTGTGTATGTTCTGTATAATAGTATAATTGTTTTAACCTTTGGATATATCGATCACTATTTTATCACAAAATTTACAGTCCTTAATCACTGTTTTTTTAAGCAATTTCATCTAATAGTTAAGACAAAGTTCTCTAGTTTTTGTAAAAACTAAAATATATCTTATCCTGAAGGACATTTAAAAATTGAATGATATAGCAACACATTAGATTGAAAAAATTGAAAATTTGTCCATAAACCTTAGGTGCAGAATGGACCACGTTTATGCTATTTTTTGCCAATATTTCCCCATTTTAGTGATACTAATTTATTTTTCTTTTCTTAAATTTAGCACATTTTTCTTAAAATGCACTAAACAAATCTAAAAACAACAAAAAAATCCCCATATCTCCTTTTTTAAAAAAAAGTGTTGTCGCAACCAGTCGGATACCTTAACATAGATGCAAGTCTCATTGACGTAAGGACTCTTAACTCATGAGTTGAGTTCTCCCATATGCATTAACTCATTTGTTTAGCTCTCCAGTTGTGAGTCCGGCTTTACACAATTATTCAAATTTTACGCAAAAAATATTGTATGTCAGTAACTTAAAATAACTTTGATTAAGAAAAACCAGGACATCATATACTTTCAAAAAATCGAAGTTTCAATTTTAGTTCTAAAAAATAGTGCATGTTTTTCTGAGCCTAAAAATGTATAACACTTATATGTTTGTTGGTAAAATAGCCCTAAAATATGAAAAATAAAAATGTAATCAAAAATGACCACGCCTCTTTCGACTCTTAGTTTTTTCACTTTTTCTCAAAAGAATATTTTTTTTTTTGCATTTATGTACATTTAAAAAAAAACCTATTGCACTATATGATTCCAGATTTTTTATGATTCTATACAAGATGCCTATGCATATAGTGAACCTAATTTTTTTCTATTAAAATAGTGCCTAAATTTTTAAAAATGGTTTTATGCATAAAAAACCAGAAAAATTTTTTTTTCCAAATTTCGAAGTTTTAAAATTTTTTTAAAGAAACTATACAAAATTTTCATTAAAAAAATAGGTACACTGTCTTTTGTGTATTGTTTTATATATGTGTAAAAAATATTTTGTATAAAAAAAGATATTTTTTTAAAAAATGGTACCTTAACATAAGTATGTATAATGAGTTCTCAAAAATTATGTATTACTTAAATTAAGTAGGAAAAAAAACTTTTGAACTAAAAAGTTATTTTTGTAGTTCTTCGGAATAATTAAATTATCTTTATTATGAACGTAAAATATATCTAAGCTCTATTGAAAATTTTAAAAGATATATGTCTCATAAACAAAGGGCCTTAATTTTGGCATTTTACACTTCCGAGCATGTCCTGGTTCCCTTAAAAGGAAGAAGTATTTAAAGACATTTAACTAAATTCAAATTAATTCTAAGAAATTTAAACAGTTAGCTATTTTTATGTAAATTATCTAGACTAGTTAAATCATTAAGAAACATCCTAGTAAAATCTCATTAAGTTACTATGTTTCATATCCATAAATCATTCCATAAAGATACTTAACTAACTCGTGATTGTATACAATCAATTGCCCATTGAATAACTATTTAAAACTGTTTCACAAACTGCAAATACACTCATTCCCCAGCACTTGTTTACAACTCTTTCAATAAATACACTGAATAGAATGCTAATTTCGAACTATTTTAACTGTCAGTAATTCCCAATAAACACTTAGCTCTCCAACTCGAAAGCTTACCATTCCAATTTCGCGTGTTTAAGTTTCTAAAACTTCGGGTGCGTGTATATGAGGTGCTTTCTAATTCTGCTGGGAAACGAGTATTAAAAAATTTAATTGCATAGCAACTTGAGTTGTGCGCGAGACATCAAAAGCATTCTCCCGCAAATTATCATTAGAGGAGATAATTAGTTTCCATAACAACGATCCATTTGGGGGTTTCCAAAGCTTGCTGGATCACTTCTATAATCTCGTAAACTTTAAAGTTCTCTAATTAACTGAAACAACGCCTCGACTGTCCATTAAATGTGTTTGTCGTTAGCTTTGATGCCATTGGAAGCACCCCCTTGCTTTTGGACTCGTGATTGAATTATTTGGTGAAATAGCATCCATAAAAATGTAAAAAAAAAATCGGTTATCAGTTGACTAATTGTGTGCTACACAAGAGGAAAACAGTCTTTTAAAATGCATCTGTAGCAAAATAATTTCGAACTTTTACAATTAAGCTAAGAAAACAAATGGTCATAAAACAGTAAAACTAGTTAACTGAAATTTTCCTTTAATTGGTTAAATTGCACTTAAAGCTGTTCCTAAGTGCCTTTTTAGATTGTTTTAGTATTATTCGAAACATTCTTAATTTTTGAAAGAAACATGCGATTGAATTATATTTTGTGAAACGCTTATTCGTTTATGAAGTAAATTTCTTCTCAGAATTCGTTATTATAATTCTTTAGTAACTTCAAAATTTCCAGCTAAATTCAAAAGATAATATCTGAAACTTTATGTAGATTTATAGATTAACTTAGAAGCGGTCACGTGTGGCACAAATTCACCCCCAGGCTCACGAAATCTTTAATTCTGGGAAAACTGCTTATTTGTTACTAATGGCCTTGTCAGTATCCTCCTTTATGACAGTCTTCATGGGAACAAAAAAAATTTTATCACATATTTCCTTTTTTGGAAGTGGCAAACGTTTTTTACAATCTTAAGGTACTTGTGACTGAATTCCCCCGCACAGCTACTTTTATTCCTAAATATTTTCTATCAACAGGCTACATTTTCCCCCTGGGAACGACTTAGTTGTTTTGACTGATGCTCATTATGGCTTATAAATGTAAATGAATAAAATATAAAAATTAATTGGACATCTGTGATATCTACTGGATGAAAATGAAACTTATCAAGCAAGGGAACGAAATAACTTACGAAATAATGGACATTAATCAAGACAGCGAAAGTAAATTTGAAAAAAGCAAGCAAGAAACAGTTCAGCATGCTATTTGTCGATCATCAAAGGACAATAAAACCACAATACCTTCAACAAAATATGACAGTTTTGCTTGAAAATATCATTGCTGTAACGTTAGCGAAAAATGTCTGTGATTTGTGCCCTGTATTATAGTGTCTCACATTTGAAACATTTAGTTCAGTGCTAGACTTTTACCAGATTAGTTAGAAACATTGATTGCATTTTAAATCCCTCTAATAGTAAATCCTGTTTAAATATTCGTTAATTTTAGTTGGATTGTAATTTAAATGTACTGTTGGACATTAAAACATCAGCACTATTAAAGAGGAATGCTACAAACATCTACTTGTATAAAAGGAAATAGATGCTGGGGAGTATGAAAATCATGGGAATAAGGCCCAAGCAAATGAAACAGGATGGATTAACCACAATTCAAATTCTGAAACAAGGAAAGTTACGCAACAAGGTCATCATTCGTAAATTACATTTCAATGTTGCTTGTATGGGACATTATGTTATGCCTCTTGTAGGAAGGCAACATGGCTATCAATACGGGAAGGAATTTGATCGTGGCTTGTCGGGATTGTGATTAATCTTTCAGTAACATTGCTGCTGGCATTTGTAGTAATCCATCATCTATGACAATATGGACTCGATGGATATAACGAATGTATCTCAACGGCCTCTCGCCATTAATGCCCTAGAGCACAAACATATTGTCAGGTCGGCCTTGCAAGCTATCGGCACAGCCAAAGTACAGACTATGAGTTGAGAAGTCGTTTTGTTTGCAGCTTGATAAGTATCCTCACGGGAAAGGACAATATGTCTGGAATAGCACAAACCATATGCAAGGTGACAATTATTGCGCGTTCACTCAACGAAGTAGCATAGATAATGGTATGCCTAGCTAAAACATTGCATACATTAGGGACATCACATCTTCTTTTTTCAGAGGAATCATGTCTCCGTTTGCTGCACCATGATGGACATGTTCTTGTATGAAGATACTGAGGAGAACGCACGTGACCTCTGCTTTTACTCGATATTTTCATATGAGTCTTACTCTAGGTGCAAACCTGAAATGGGCATTTAGTCCATCACGATAGATTGGTAGATTGCTAAGACATTTTGGCGTGACCAATTTACTATAGACTACGACACACATACTTAAAGAAAAATATTTATGGAACACCGATGCCACAGCTAGACTAGAAATTCAGTTTTTCATAACAGATGCTATTGTATTTATACATCAAATGATTCGATAAACGTGTAGAAGACACGTGTACCTTCATTAGAAACGCACGACGATGCTTAACATATTCACTGCTGATGTAAGGTAAAAGTGATCACTGTGATGCTAGCCCTATAAATAATTTTTTCCATACGCCTTTTGAAAGAGAAAATAAATGTTGATGATCAGCTCTTCCCAAGAAAACACGGGATTGGATATTGAGACATCATCTCCAACCCCGTGTTTCCCCGAGTTCGGGTTCTCATGTTGATGTTATGTACCACGTTGACGTGGGACTTGGAAACGAATAATTTATGTATATACGTCAGTTTTAGATAAATGGGTTCACATCAGTGGCGTAACTGAGAGGATCTGGGCCCCCTACAAAATTAGGTTTTGTGACTTCCCAAGTTGGATTTACAAAGGGTAGGGTACTTGGCGGAAGTCAGGCTTTGCCCCCCCTAGAGCCATGCCCCCCACGATGCGGGGGTTACGGGGTGTACGTTACGCCACTGGTGCACGTATGTTCCCTATTCGCTGCACTGAATACGGACACTCTCGAAGGTCTAGCAGTCTCTCATAGTTGTTCAAGATTTCAACTATGTAATATATGTCATATTTTAAGTGGGGTACAATGTCGAAAACAAGTGTTAAGAAAAAAGAATGGACACTTTTAATACAAAATGGCTACATCTATGCCATTATGTGGATCGCAACACCTTAAAAATATTAGAAGTAGCCCGTGGCCGGAAATGTCCGTCCAACCCTGGTGTAACCTATGGGTCACAGTTGGATGCAGTACATGTTTTGTCCACGTTGTCGATAATCTGAACAGCCAGCGTTTACGGTGGACCCGGGACAAAGCAATACTCGCGAAGGCCCACAAGTTTACTTAATCTGTTACAGTCTTTGATTTTTTTTACCCTGCTTATATAAATCCGAATTCATATTTCTTATGTTTAATTAAATGCAAAAGTTAAACATCTAAGTATTTTTAGAATCACTTTTCATTTAAATGCGCATGCTTTTTTTATTTAAAAAACTGCTTTACTTACCAAAAATGTATTTCAACTTTTTTTATGTAAACTGTTTTAGCAACATTAATGCTTATTGCACTTATTAATTAATTTGAAAATGGAACATACCATCAAAAGGCTTCTTGAAATCCTTCTTTGGAGCGTAGAATGCTAACTACAGCTGGTTGAAGGGGACCAAATGCTATCCATAGGCATACAATTTGGCCCAATGTCAACCAACTAAAGCATAGCACTAAACAACCATATCCAACCAAAAAGCACTAAAAGACTTATCCTTTTTTTCCTTTCTTCCTTTCCTGTTTAAAGATTCCTGTACACCTGCGAAAAATGTATTGTTCATCAATGCTATAATTTTATAATAAATTTTTATTTCATTCTATAACAAATTTGGGGTAAAATATTTTCAAAAATGGGCGCTTAAGAGTTATGATTTCTTTTATATTTATTTTATAACATATAAAGCATAAGATATATATTTTTAAAAGTATTGAAAAGTAGAATACTTTTCAAAATAAGATCTAGTACATTAGTTCAAATTCAATCAAATCGCGGTTTATTCTTCGAAATGCAATAAAGTTCAGTGATTTTTGCAAAATCATGCAACAACTAACGGGAGGAGAAAGAGATTTAATATCTAATTAAAAAAACCATTTTCAAAATATCTAGGTATTCTAGAGAAAGTTTAATCTTATATGTGCATTGCTAAAACACATTGCTATTGTGGATTTAAAGAAATTATGCTAATGTGTCTACTGATAACTAACGTGAAACAAAGCATCCATAGTCGAAAGTGTAGAAGAAAATAAAAGAAGACAACTTCAAGTGCAAATAAAAGGGAGATAGCGCTGAATTCGTGATTTCCTAGAAACCTTTCTTCGCTGTCTCAGTTGTAACATACAATTGTTCAGGTTTTGTTTTTGGAAAATGTCACAATAATGTGATTTACCGGAATCCACGGCCTGGTGAATCGTGAGTCTTTAATCTGGGCAGACACAAAAAAGTGTTTAGTTGCCAGATGCCGTGGCCAGAAGTGTCATTCTGAAATAGTGGAATCGATTCCAAGAATTAGGGAATGGTAGATGTTGACCAAGACAAAATCACCCATGTGCAATTGTGACCGGTGTACCACGTTAACAGCTCGTCAAGTCCTTACATGTAATGTTACGCAACTGTAAAAACAGTTACCTTTGATTACAGGACATAGAGAGGCAAACCAGATAATTCAGGATAAGTTTCTTCAAGGAGGTAGGTCTCTACGCAAGTTGGTAAATTGTGTGTATTCCGTTGACCATAAGACACATATACGAAAGAAATAATATGAACTGCAGAACATCCAGAATGGATGCAATGTAATAGGAGTCTAGTGCTGTTTATTAAAGACTTTTGACTTATTCTGATACGTAGGGAAAGAGCACTTGAAATTACCCGTGTTATTTCGTGAAGAAGAAAAGGGATGGGTTATGATGGTTACGACTGGGATCAGCATAAGGTGGACGTAAGGAATGGCTTATCATTCGAAATGACAATTGGATGGCTTAAAGATAGTGTTATAATGATAAATTAACATTCTATATTGTAATTAAAAGTAAGCTTTGTTTGAAGTACATTTTTATACGAATTAAGTTAAGTAGAATTATAAAATATATTTTCAAAGCTACAAAACTACTTCATATTTTTATTCTTCAAATAGTATTTTGATAAAAGTTCTTCGTATCTTTAGAATGTGACTTAATATCCCCTAAAGGGTTTATTTAATACGCAAATATTTAAAGTATATTTAAAATATTCGTATGTTTCATTTTAGAAAACACATTTACATTCATAACATATTTATTTAACATAGACGAAAATCTTTCTCCAAGTTTTAAAATATTAAAATGAAACATGAAAGCATCAACACCAGAACTATATTTGAAACTAAAAGATTCAAATAAAAAACTTATTAAATGTTTATTTGCTTAACAAATTGTCATTTAGATAGCGAAGCGTTTGTTTGCTCTTAATGATTTGCCTACAAAATATCAGCGATATCTTTCGAAACATAACATTCTCCCTCTATATCTTGGACTGTCTTTTATTTACAAATCTCGTAATAAGAAAACTCATGTTACATAACTTGGAACCATTTTAGATTTTTTTTTTACTTCTGAGAACAATCTCAACTATGCGTTTTACATCTAATTCTTTTTCGTCCAAGATTCCAATCAAATTCTTAACTGGAATAACCGCACTTAAAAATGTATAAAAACAGTCTGGCTCCACATTAAGACCTTTTTCCTTTTAAAGCAGAGCCTTAATGTGAAATGCTCAGAGGTATTTGAATTCTCAGAATGAATGAAATTTTTTAAATAGTTCACTTCTGCTCGACATCTTCTATATTTTTCTTGGCTTTTCACAATTCTCGTTAATTGATCTCTCTCTCTCTCTTTTCCATTCTTTTGCTTCCTCTTCATTTCACTTCTTTAAAAAGAGACTCTCGCTTCCCAAACGGATGAATGATTTTAATTATCTGGAGCCTGAGCAAATCTATCCAAGCTTTTGTCTTAAAAATCTAAGGAAATTACTTAATCTCTCATTCGAGGAAAAATTAATATGAATTTAAATCGGAATTAATAGTGCAGAAGATTCCTTTTTTTTTTCCTGTTTCAATTTTCAGTAATGAAAGCGTATTGCAGACTGATGTGCGGATTCTTCTCTTATTCTTATGTTGGTGAAATTAGAGAAGTACAAAGAGCAAATTTGAGCTGGAAAAAAATGCTGAACTAAAATCTTTAAGTATCAAATATTAATTTAACATAGTTTTATTTATTATTTTTTTATTTTACCATGCCATCTTTTCAAACAAAGTAACTTTGAGTGAAGATATTAAACATTGTATCAGAAAAGTAGATTTCATTAAAAACATAAAACTCTTTAGATCATCTTGTTAGACTTAAAATAGATTTCAACATGGCTGAAAGAAATTGGGCTTTTCAATTTCTTGGATTCAGATTTTCTTTTATTTTACCGTGCCATATTTTCAAACAAAGTAACTTTGTATGAAGATATTAAATATTGGACCAGAAAAGTAGATTCTCTGAAAAACATAACACTCTTTAGAACATCTTGTTAGACATAAAATAGATTTCAACATGGCTGAAATAAATTGGGCTTTCAATTTCTTGGATTCAGGTATCAAAGTTAAGGCACTGGGGCTTCGGTTTAGATATCGATTTTATTTCTCGACCAAGGCTTAGATTTACGATTCTTGTCCTGTATCAATTCATTGTAAGTACAAATTTTTCTATACTCCTAAGTATTTTGAATTTTTAAAATACAGTAGAACGTCGTTTATCTGAACGTGAATTATCCGGAGCGTCAAATATCCGGACCAAAATCCGGATACGTTTTCGAACAGTGCAACGCTCAACAGTAGTTGCGCGTGTGGCCAAAAGTGACGGGAAAACCTAAGGTGAGGGATATTTGGGGAATTTCAGTTATGTGATTTGGTAAACATCTGCACGGAACATTAGGTCAGTTTGTTTCCAAGTGAGGGGGTGTATACGTGCTCTTTTGTTGAGTTTTGTTGATGTAGAAACCTGGATGGCATGCGATGCAGAAGACTGGTTTTCAAATGCTAAATATTAACGAGATTGTGACTTTCATGCAAGAAGAATCCGACCCTGTCGACGATGAAACGAATAAAGACGGAGGACAATAACAACGAAAGTAGCAAGGGTCCATCAAATTCTGACGCCTTTACTGCGTTAGAGACAGCTATAGAGTGGTGCGAACAACAATCAGAGTGCTGTCCTACTCAAATACTGTTGCTCAAAAGAATCAGAGACCTTGCAGCGAAAAACTGAAGGTGTACAATGGTAGAGCGAAAAATAAGCAATTATTTTTCACATTAAATGTAAAATTGCGACATTTTGCCTATTTTGCTTTTTCTTCAAGCACGTTTCCCGCATGTGATAATTTTCAGTATTCGTGTAGTGTCCAGTATCATGTACTGCATGAATCACATTCAGTTTTCGGTTATCCGAACGGTGTCCAGTCCCAATTGATGCGGATAAACTACGTTCTACTGTAAGTTAAAATAGCTTTATAATAATATGTTCCCAACTTAATTTCTGAAAAATTTGTAAATTATTTTTCTTTCTAGTGTATACGTGATTACTATTCATTTCAAAAGCTATTTTTAAAAGTGTACAGCTTATTTTCTTCTTACTTTTAGGCCAATTCGCCAGAGCTGTATCAAATCTTCACCAATAACTCAAAACCTATAACATAATGTTGATACTTCTATTGTAGAAAGATTACTTTAGTTAAATCTAATACTATAAGGGTCGCCCAAATGAAAGGTGGACACTTGCAATTGAGTCAAAATATTGCAGTTATAACAGCGCTATCGAACATGGATATAAAGGGAGGTAGAAGGTGTACACTGCATACGACGTGTATTGATGAAGCCTGTTCTTGGTAGAGGAAATGTATCAAAAGTAACGTCAGGCTATTCATGGATGTGCCCATATCGGAGCAATGCGCGGTAGTATGATTTCTGAGCTGAATGCGGGCAATTATCAGTGAATGGGGTCAGTCTATGGAGATCACTGCTTAATTCGAACAATTGGTGCAAAAATTTTCGAGAAGGATGGCAAACGATATCATATCTCGATGACAGTGCCGCTCAAACGTCTCTCATGAAGCCCAGACAACCTTAATAGCATTTCGTTGAAAAGTGTAGGAGCACCCATCGTACAGTCTGGATTGGTCTCCCTGAAATATTTCACGCTTTTTTACACTTAAGAGATCGTTACGTTTCCATTCTGACGATGAGGGGAAGAAAGCTAAGCAGGACTTCCTCGAGAATCAACCACAATCTTTCTACAGCGGAGACATAGACCTACTGTCGAAATAAAGGGAACTGTGTTACAACGCCCAGGGCATTTTATTTTAAATTCCAGTAAAAGTATTTTTTCAACTTGTTCACTTTTCTTTTGGGCAACCTTTATATTTTATCCAATACAATTATTAATAATAAAAGTAAAAGTGAAAATAATCTTCTTCACAGTATATTCCATATATTACTTCCTATTATATTACAAAAAGTTTAAATTTTGCTCATTAAAATTATAATTAATTTGTGTCTATAAAATGTTTTGCTGAAATGTTATAGGAACATAAAATTTATAACTTCCTATATTTATTCTTCTGAAATTAATTTTCGTTAATTTGGAATATTTTTCTATATGGAACATGTATCAAGCCCGTATTCGATTCTGTTGCTAAGTTCGAACTTTTTAAAACTTTGATTGGATTAAAATAACACAAACAGGGTATAAAATAAAAAAGATGGTTTTTCAATAAAAAACCATTCTTAAAAAGTTTTTTAATAAATTAAAAATGTATAACTTTTGGAACCAAAAAATGAACCAAAAAGTTCGATTTAAAATACCCTATAGAATAATTACTGTGAATAAAAATAACGAACGATTATCCTACGAATATTTGAAAGAATTATTCTGGCATCATAAGCACAACATAGACTGTTTAACCATTATTTTATAGAACCTATACCATACTCCATATATCGTTTACTTCCATGAATTATTTTACATCTTTTCAAAAAAATTTTGAATTTAAAGTATTATCTTTACTCTGGATAATAATTTAACATGGATTTATTCAAAAACGATGTATTGAACGATAAAATGTTGTCCTGAATTTTCTCAAACGTCAGCAAATTAGATTTTTTTTTTATAATAACTGTAGAAGAAGCGCTACCTTTTCTCTTAGCAAGGAAACAAAAGAATGACTTTTTGTTATGATGATTAATTGCGAAAACTAAAAGTTTATTATAAATTACTGAGGTTTTGCTAACCCGCTGCACTAATTGAGTAAAACTAATTAGTCAGATAGGCGTTTTTCTTTATTTTAGCCGGAAATGGCTCAAAAAATTGTATTGATATTTATGACTAGGATTATTAATTACTTTCATGTTACAGTGCTAATTACATTTTAAACGGGCAAGGAAAAATTAAGCCTTCGTTTCCCATGCATGCTTAAAGATGCGCTTTAAAAATAAATCTGCTCAGTTTTATATCAACACAGTAATTATGAAATACTACGTGTTTTGTTTTGTAAGTATTGTTTGTATTCTATGCAATGAATTTTTTTCGATAAAAACAAAATAATGTTTCATTAGTTTACTTTTAATTAAGACAAAAATAAATCATTTCACTTTATATTTTTAAAAAAGGATCAGTTTCTTATTTAATACAGTAGTCAAAAAAGTAATTTTTTAAGTTTTGTATGCCTTTATAATTATTAATCTTTACTTTTCCTACATTGTTTTAGGGTCAGATGTAAAATACTTAATTTTGCGAACAATTAAACAGTTAATATGTTTCGAAAAGTCACATTTATTATTTTATGCTATAAGAAATACTACGAAAAAAATAAATAAGAGTAAAAAATCTCAAATAATAAATTTTAAAAATATTCCAGTCTCAAATATGGGTAACATTTCTTTATTATATGTGAGACAGTTCTATCCGCGCGCGCTATCTTTTCACTAATAATTCTCAGGGAGAATTTCTGAATATTAGCAGTGATTAACCAAATGGATTGTGAATCACGGATATTTAATTATTGATAGTTGAATTATTTAAGGTGACGAATTGCCACTGGGCATTGAATCTAGATTAAATAGTGAAAAAGTCAAAGATATTGAATTAAGTAAGTGCATTAAACCTCAAAGTATTCTCATATCTCGCGTACCTTGTTAATTGTTTTCATAGTTATTAATTGGGTGCATTTCTTATCCCTGATCGATTGAACTTGAATTGTGGTTAATATTATGAATAAATTAAATTGTTTTTGAAGTATGGGTAGTTTTCCTTTCAATTCTCCCACACCTTACATATCAGGATCCTTACATATATAATGCCAAAAATTTTACTTTAATTATTAATTAAAGCTCAGTAGTGTAAGCAAATTACAGGGGAAGGCTGGCTGACCTTAAAACCGTGTTTAACCCAGCAATATTGGTTCCTAAGACAAAGAGTTTACTATTGTACTACTGAGGCTATTTTATTTTTGGCCTATACTACCTTGTTCTACTTCTATTTTTGCTTTGCCTTTTTAGATTTGCAGCAATTTATTATATTTATGTATATAAATATTCAGTTTTGCACAGGATTTTAGGCATCATACTAACTCACCGATTACTGACGTCTACAAAATTATATTATAACATTGATTTCTACCATTGTTTCGAGGTTTAACTTCGTATCGTTTTTTATACATCTAACTCAGTTCCATCCATCTAAAACTTCTGCAAGCAGAAGCAAATCCATTTTTTCCCTTTCAAAACATGCAGTTCCGAATACTTTATTCTATTCCAGAAAACTCAAATAACATCAAAATTCAGCATTTTCAGAACGACGGACGAATCATCACGAGAAACATTTCTTGGCTTTATTTTCCCTACTCCCCTGTGTTATAAGACATTCCCTTTCCCCCCCCCCCTTCCAGGCACAAAAAAAGGAAACAAAAGCCCCATTTTCTCATCCGCGAGTGTATGTGTGTGTATATAGAAAGAGAGGGACGAGAGGGAAAAATCATAAATTCAGTTTTCAGCAGACTGATCCAGAATAGGCTATCTTTTCCTTCTTCAGCAGGAACGGCAGATGATGTATTGAATACCCATAGGGTTGAAAGTTAGCCTGAAATAAAAGCATTGATGCAACTGCAGGCCGAATGCAGAATGAATCTGGTTCAATTGCTGCTCTTTTCAAAAGATAGAGACATATATATATATAAGTGAATAGAAGGACCATTGAAAACGGAGCCATTTTTGCTACGCTTCATTGAAAATGAATGACTGGATTATTCACGGCTCACTGATAGTCAGAAATAAGTTTTTGTTTTGATTTTCATTTCGAGATCTTTTGATATTTTTTTTGCCGGGTAGATCTTTTCGGAATTCAATCGAGAAGAGCGTTATCTTTAACATGATGTTACCAGATTTTGGAAGCGGTACTTGTCTTCCTTTTCTTCTTGTTTTTGTTCGTTTATCGGAGCTGGAAAGTGAAGGGGATTGGATTTTATTCATGTTCGAAGAACTTTGGCGATGTGATTTTTCGAAAGGTTTTACTCGAATTGTAGAATGAAGCTTGATTTTATTTGAAATTAATTTCGAGGACTTTTTAGAAGAGTTAATGATTGTCTTTAGACAGAAAGTATTTTCTTTAAACATAACAGTCTTGCGAAACAGTACCAAAAATTCAGTCCAGTATCATCTGATGAAATATTATAGTGCTTGCAATTTAATGTTGGATAATTCGTTATCCAACATCAAATTGTAATTATTCGTTATTCTGGTTGTATAATAATGCTTATTTACATACACCATGGTTCCTTCACAGGACATTGTAATCGTATCAAACAACGTCAAAAAGTAGCCTGTTATTTAAGCGAAATCCGTTTGAGAACTTGCTTCAAATATTATTTCAATAACTTTTTTAGAACCAAAAAGACACAAAATTCATTAAACTTCATCTATGAAAGGGAAATCCTTTTTAAATTCATATTATTGGTATAAAATTCTCATAACTATAATAAACTTTAGGTGGTTGCTATCTGATTTTATATTAAATCCTAAATGCCACCGGGTTATATATCCGTCTCGTTCAACAGGAGTTTTAAGTGCCCCGGACGTATATATACGTCTTTCTGAAATAAGATTCTTTTCTTTGAGTTTCTGTCTTTACAACTTTTTTCGAAAGCTTTGGAAATGCACTAAAATGACCTTGACAGCTTTTGCAAATTATTTTATTATTTTAGAGAAAAATTTACTCACTTGTGCCTTTTATTTTCGTCCCAATAAGCCGCATATACGCTCCTATATGAAAAACAGTGACACTGGTAACATTTAAACTGCATTTAAGGGGTTAAACATTCTTCAGAATGATTCAAGGGATGTTGAAGCGATTTTGAAGCACGGTCAAATGACGATTATGCCACTTCTGTGTCCAATTCTCAAAAATTTCACCCCAACCCATTAAAGGCCGACTTAACGTAAAGTAGCCTTTATCATTTCACATGATCGTATATGTTGAAAAGAGGACTTGAGCTTAACATTCTATTGATATATTACCGACTACAACGATCGCGTACTAAGTTACTCAGTTATGACATATTGCTCAATTTTGGAAATGTTTTAATGATCATTTGCACTAGTGAGTAAATAATTGTGATCCTGAAAGGGTTACAAAAGCAAATAGCGTTGCAAAAACAAATTCAATCTTAATGCAAAAACAAATAGCGATTTAACTTAAAGTTTGCTAGAGAATTAGCAATGATGCTCATTGCACTACTGAGGCCACAATTTTAATGGCATAATACAGTAAAAGGAGATGTTATCAGATAGTTTTTCACGGATCATATTAGTATCCGCATGGCAATAAAATATATCTTCATATCTCGAATACAAACAACTTTAAAATAAATAATTATTTTTCAGTTTATTGGTGTTTGGGTAATTTTTTTGGCTGACCTTAGTATGAAATCATAATGATGTAAATAAAACTGCTTCAAATGCGTAATTTGAATTTTACAGAATAATTACATATTTTACACCTGAAAGTCCAGATAGTTTCAAATAGTTCTTTTGGTATTAGGTCTCTTTGACCGAAAATGACGTTTTCAACGTAGTCGGATACCTTAAAAATTAAAAAACACTGACTTTTTCCCAAAACAGTACACTACTTTATTTAGTACTTACGTGTGATACCGTCAACTCATTTCTTCAAATCAAATGACGTTCCCAAATATCATGATATGCAGCCAGTAGTGAAACACCGCTCTTGCACAATGTCACAACAATAATAACGATGACAGCATTTTGTGAAGTTCTTTTTATTTGACGAATTTGGTTGATTGTATAATACATAAGTATTCCATATGTTTGTTACATTTCTAATCAAGTAAATCGATACATATCTAAAAAACTACCTACGATCAATTAAAACCCCACAAAAATAACCCCTTAAACTTTCTAAAACTATAAAGGAATATACCACTTCTAGAGAATATTTTAGTTAATATATTATTTTAAAATCCTGCTAAACCTAGTCGGTGGATTTTCACGATGCAAAAAATTGACAGCACCCATGTCGTATGATTATGCGACATTTTAAAGATCCCTAAAGTGTCTGATTGGCTTGGGTGTTCTTGGCAACATTAAAATCTAAGAATAATTTTTCATCATCAGAGCTCAGGACCAGCTTGTCCCTCTGGGGACAAAACTGGGCGTCAAAATTAAATTGCGGCAATTGATATCCACCTATATGGTACCACATTAAAAAGTGATACCAGCTCTCAGAGAATGAATTAGTTCAGAGCAATGTTAATTACCAATCTGCAGCCTCATTTGAAAGAAAATATTAATACTGCATACCGTAGCAAACATAAAATCAATGCTTTAAAATATTGGTTGCATTTCAGAAGCAACTTTCTTTAAATAAGCATTTCTTTATTATTATTATTATTATTATGGTTAATGTTATTTTATACAAAATTAAAAAAAAAATCAGTTTCTTAATTCTAAATATGGCGTCTTTAAAAATTCTAGTTTCAACATTGGTGACATTTGCTACTATAAGCTTATTTGCGTAAAGTTTCAAATAAATAAGGTTTAACTTTATGAATATGAATTTGTTTGAATATACATTCAAAAATTATCTATAGAACAATTTTTTATGCATTAATGTTGCTGAATATATATTTGAATTGAAATAAAAATATACTTATTGTGTGTGTGAATGAATTACTATTTTGTTTATATATTTACATTGAAACAACAACTTTCTTTTTTCATGTAAAAATAATTTAATCTTTACCTTCAATGTCTAGAAAATATTTTTCAGAGACCAATTGAAATTCCATTTAGTACAAATATAAAGCTTGTTCAAAGAATCTTTAATATTGTGAATGCTTTCGCATTTAAATAATATTTTAAATAAATGTTAATCTTTTAATTGAATACTTAAGCTTATGAATTAATTCTTTGTGTTCAAACATTCAACAAACACACAAATGAATTTCGCATTTTTCACTCTAAATGCTTATAAACTTTTTCATAAAGTAGCACCATTAAAATTTATTATTAACCATTAATTAAATTGAGTATAATTAAATAAATTCTTCCTTTTCAAAATGTTTGTTAGAAACTGTTGGATATGTGTATAATGCACCGAGAAATATTTTATTTATATTTTGCTATCGCATTTGTAATTTCATTATATATAATTGCTTTCGTTTCTTGAATAAATTCTTCCTAAATTTTGGATTAATTATTATTCGCAATTAAATATTATTAAGGGAAACATTTGTTAAACTTTTGGGTCATTTTATTCTAGAATTTTCTTTGTATTTTTCCCTTATGAACTGATATTTAATGAGGTGTGTGTAAATTAAAATTTGCGAGCTTATGAAATGACTTTAATTCGTAATAAAGTTTTATACTCAGTTTTGGTTAATGCTTAAAGATTTCATTTTTCCCTTCTTTTTATATTTGGTACTTATTAAATATTTATTAAAAGCATTTTGTAAATAATGATGCAAACTTTTTAAATAAAAAAATCATTTAAGTCGGAAATATGTAAAACTAAAATCAAATTACGAAGAAACAGTTATCGAAATAAAGACGGCAGCATCACAGCTGTTGTAATGTTATTAATAGATTCCGTTCCAAATCTTACTCAATTTCTATTTACATATCAACTAATTAAATGTAAAACTGGACCAAGGAATAAGAAAATTGCTTAATTTTTTGTATGGATTTTATACTAACTATAGGGTAAGGATATATCGCTGTTATATTTTTTTAAAGTTAACTTCATTATTGATAAAATCAGGCTTTTAAAAATGGCCTAGTAGAGTAAACTGTTAGTTAGAACTATAGCATTTTTTGATGCCTAACAAAATCTTACTTTTTATGTCTTTATATAGTATTAAGAATCTCGCTTTATGCGAAGGGTATCTTCTAAAAAACAAAATATGAAAAAATTGCAAAATAAAATTCATTTAACTTATTCAGAAAAATTATGGATACGTACCGTAGTTTTCTTAACACCTTAACTTCTAAACACCCCCTAAAACAAAGTAGCTAAACTTAATTTTAAAAAATATACACAATTTCTGCTGAAAGAGAGTTCTCTGAAAGAAATTCATACATAAATCCATAAAATAAACTCATATTCAAATTTAAATTCGTCTTATATATATATATTTTTTAAACGAAATTTTGGAAGTTTTACATTTTGTAAATGTTATAACTAATTGATAATGGTTGAACTATTTCCGAATAGGTTTCAATCACTTTCATCTTTAAAACAGTGTTTCTATCGGTAAAGACCGGTTACAAATTTCATTCTCATTCTGTGTTGCTCTTCTTTCCTGATAAAATACTTAAAACTAAACTCTTAAAATCAATTTTTAACTACTAACTGTACTCAGATATAGAATTTTGTATCTCACGTGGTAATTTAAAAGTTAGTTCAATATTGAGGACATTAACAAGAAAATGATTTTTTTTATTTTTCTGAATAATGAAGACTTTCCCGAAGTTGAATAAATTAAATGAACTTTATGGCTGACACGAATTTTGGAGAATGATTATATGAAAGCTTTCATAATAAATCCATATATATTTGTTTTCTCAAGCTTTTAGATGAAATAAAAGTCTCAGAACTTTGTTAAAAAGGGTCTTACAGTATTTGTAACCGTTGCTCTATTACTGTTTAACATAAATATAGTTTAAATATTGATAATTTTTTAAACCAGGAGTATAAACAGAGTATTGCTTAAACAAGTGTCTGTAAACAAGAAAAAACAGAATACTTTAGCATGCATCAATATTTAGTCTAATGCATTAACACAAAAATAATTTACAGAATACACTTAGCAATCTGTAGACTTAAAATTCGTTAAATGATAAAATTAGGCGATATATAAATCCTACTTTTAACTTTTTAAACAGTTACTGCTTTTTAATTAGCTTTATATCACATTTTTATTGTTTTATCATTAATAAATAATTCAGAATATTTATAACATACACAGTAACCTTCATTGCACTTTTAGATACATAAAAGTTGCCTATCGTGAGAAAAATAGTGGTCATTTCTTTCTTCAAATTAATATTCAATATGATAGAAATTATGTATGAATGGTTTTGATGAATAAATGGGAATAATAAATACCCTATTTTCTGATATTGCATTGTATTTTCCCCGAATAATTTATTTTTTAACTCTTCAAAAACAATCGGATTTGATGTTGGAATATTTGCTGATACAAGAGGAAATATTCATTATTGATATCCACAAACAAAAGATGATATTCACGTACCATTCTCAGCCAGTTGTAACACTGTGTTTGCACTGGAAGCGGAAAGCATCAAAGTCACATTTCTGTACGAGGATTCTGGGCCAATAATAAAACATCTGTAAATAGAAAATAAATTTTGTAGACACCTCTATTTAATCATTTGTAAACAGAAATAAATACATTGCCTCAATAAAGTTGTTTAATTAACTTTTTTAATTGTTTCATCATACTCGGCAGTAAAGCCTTTTCTCTAAAACGAACGGTATATAAATAATAATTGTTAACTGTGATGTAGACGAAATGGATTTATGAAAAAACATTTTAATTCTCCCTCCCCTAAAAGAACATTTTGTGTAAGGGAGTGAAGAGTAGAAAATATTGAAATTATTTGTTTCATCAAATCGAATCAAAATTTAAATTATATAACGTTATAGATAGAAAATTCGTACCATGTGATTCAAAAAAAGCAGGGAATGGTTAAAACACTTAAAAATATTATAACATAAATCCTGTTTATGACTTCACTGCATAAAACTAAATGAATAAATTTATTTAACCTACAGTTCTTATACCAAGAGACACACTTAAAAATATAATTTATGTAGGTAATTCTCCAAAAAATGGATATATTAACAACAAGTATGACTTATATGATAAAAAAAGGTATAAAGGGTTAAATTACAAAAAAAATTAAATTAAAAACTAAAAAATGTACCTAATGCAGAAATTTCGCTTAATTATAGACCACATAGTGCATTATGCGTCATTTAAAAGAATGACATGTTGGCAACATGTTGGCAAGAAGCTAAAAAATTAGTTCCCGTCGACTTGAGTGAGTGTTTAATAACGTAACACTCTCTGAAGCAATACGAACGCTATTAGGGACAGACCTCATCACTTTGGACCACGGTCAAGAGACGAAGGTCACTTCTGAGCTAGTACCTACCTCAGCGCTTCTCAAACTGTGAGGCATGCCCCCTAAGGGGGCACGATAACTCTACAAAAAAGTGCGAGCATATTAAAAAGTCGAAAACAAAGGATTATTTTTAAAAAATTATTAATTTACTGAAAGTAAAGTAACAAAAAATACATTCTGACATAATAAGAAATAAATACATATTTAAACTGATAAAAACAATTATAAATATATCAGTACTGCACAATGTATTTTATAATTAATTTAGCAATACTAAGTTAAGAATAAGCTTAATAAATGCCATTGACTCTATGGATTCCATGTCATATATAAAATTATGTACAGAAAATAACGCTTATCTTGATAATTTGTACAGTTTATAATTATCCCTTAACTGCCTACTAAAATATTCGTAAGTCGCTCCACAATGTTTTCCACGTAGGCGTGTGTAAGTGATGTATTGGAGTGGGGGGAGGGGAGAAAAGGAATAAATTAGATAATCCTCCGAAATAAGTAAATCTTTCGCAAACACTGTCAAGGTTTTTTTATTGCATTCCAAAGCCTTTGGAATAATTTTATGAATAGCAGTGCAAAGAAAAATCGTACTTCAGAAAGACGTATCTATACGTCCGGGCAAAAAAAACGCTTTGACTGAGTGAGACGTAAAAATACGCGAATTGTACTTTAGGTTAAAATTGCATTGTAGCTTTAGGATCAAAGTATAGTATTATTGAATTAGTATCATTGTGATTGTATGGATGGGAGGGGGAGTGCAATGAAAATTATGACTGAATATTGGGTCGCAAATCTTGAAAGTTTAAGAAGCAATGGCCTAACTGTAGCCACTCCTCTAAACGGCGTGGATCTTCAGAGGCAAAATAACTCGACAACGCAGGCCACAAGTTCGTGACCATAATCACAAGGTTACCAAGGCAACTACAGATGACTCATTAGCAATATAAAAATGATTTGCTAATAACAAAGAAATAAAGTTAATCGCTGAATACGAGTGATTTTTACTCTCTGAGAGTATTTGTTTTCGTTCTGTTCTATTGGAAATTCCAAAGATTTGTATCTCTTAGACATCGTATTAACTAATTTGCCTTTTTAAACTCAAATATAACTAATGAACAAAGTAACTACTGATATTAGTCTTAATACAACGGATTATTTATCTAAAGATGTATATGTGTGTTTGTGTATTTCTAAAGCATGAATTAACTCTATTAAGTCCTTTAAAAATCATGCAAAAAGTAAAGCAAATATAATCCTTTAGTACTTTATAAATTACGAAACGAAAAAAAATTACAATATTCACATTTAATTCGCCTTATATATTTTATACATTAAAAATCTAATACTTTTTAGAAAATGTTTTATAGTTTCTTTTGTACCTAATATTGCTAATTATTCGAAAATATTATCTATCCAACCCTTTTTTTCTGTACATTTTTGTTACCAATTCAAGTTAAAAGCAGATTGCTATATTTTTTCACCCGCACCACTGCGATTTTATTATCGATATAAACTATACCACTATGGAAACTAATTCCCCATCTGCAACAATATACCTAATATATTAAGAACAATCCAATGTTGTTTTTACAAACAAGTCAATTACATCAATAAACCTAATGCCATGTAAGCGAATCTATTGTCAATAAATGCGAAGCAATATCATTAACGTAGACATCATTCATTTTAAGCTTTCTCTTTAACGAAAATTCTTCAACAACAACAAATGGCAACGGTGTGGAATGGAATGGTCGAATGAGACGCTGATTCTGCCCCCTTCTTGTCAAACAAGATTTAGGTCTGAAAGTGATATGCTACCAGCAGCATTTCTAGTCATTTCTGTAATAGCCTCTCTCAAAGCAGTGATAGAGAAGATCTTTAATAGAAGTCAGCATTAACTCCGCCAGCTATTATGCTTCTCAAAACAGAGAAATTACCCATCAGGCCTCGTAATTTGTGTAATGGAGGTGGATGACGTTACATGTAAGAATGGAATAATCGAGAAGATAAAACAACTCTTTTCGAATCGTCTGTTTTACAAAAGAGAAGGGATTTGGAGACGCACAGACGCACAAAAAGAAAACTCAACAAATTTCGTTGAGGATAGATTGTAATGTTTCTTCATGGCTTGTAAGGATCTTATTTTTTGACGTGTTCGGATAAGCTTTGTGATAGTAACAAACTTCGGAGATATTTCCTTTACTATTTCTTTCCTACGTAATCTCTGATTACATCGATAACTTATTTTCATTGCTATTTATTAGAACGTTTCTATAAAGAGGCAGAGTATATAAAAAAGTTTTGTAGATGAACGTAATTGAAAATATGAATATAAACGCTTCTCTTATAAACGGCCTCTTCTTAGCTCTCTATCTGTATATATATATATATTCTCTACATTGTTAATTAATTGCTTAATAGAGTAATCTTTCTTTTAGTTTACACGTGCAATAGTTAGGCTTAAATCTTTTTTCAAGCTTGGTATTCTTCTACAATTTTCTTACACAATAATGTATTAATTTCCTACAGAGGGGAGGGTTGGAATCTCATAAAGCAAGGTTAACTCTACTTCACAGCCATAAGTCAGAGGCTCCTCTAGAAAATATATAACAGTCTTCCATTTTAGTTTATTAATTTTTTAAATATATTTACTTATATATTAGTGTTTTATTTCATAATTTATCGTTTCTAAGTTTTGTAAAATATTTTTCTATGCTTATATTAAGACCTTATAGAAATATTTAAATGTCCTATCAAAATTAATCAAATCATAATGTGTCTTTTTAAAAAAGATGTGCAGTTATAATATTTTTTGTAATTTTTAAAAAAAGTTTTAAAGTATAGTTTACATTTTTTTTCCTTCAGTGAATTTAAAGCATGTGTTTTATGAAGAATTCTTTCTATTTTCTTTTGAAATTCTTTCTTGCTTATGCAAATTTGACTGACATTAACCAAAAAATGCATGCAGCTTTCAAGACAATTTTTAAAATTGCTTTGAAATGCATAACATTTTGAAAATGTTCACTTTAATATATCTCTGAAATACATAATGAATATATAATAATACATCTCTGAAAATCCAGAAATGCAGATTGAAACATTTTTTTAATAAATGTTTGTCTTCTATTTTTTATTATAATGGAATTTTCTTTGGGTTTAAATTATTTGGAAACAGTTTTGGGAGTTCAAAACAATTAGGTCTTGAAACATCCAAAACATCTCTAAGAAAAATATCGTCGATAATAATTAAGAATCATTTATCACTTTTTAAGTTTAATTCTTTACAGAAAGTAATATATCAATGTAAAGACTTTAAATATAATTATTTTTAGCTAAAAATTCTTTAACATTTTTTTTATTTTCAATTAAAGTACTGTTTTCCTTAATTAATGTAATATGTTACCACGTCAATTTAAAATTCATTGATAAATTATTTTTCTTTTTATCGTTGCGCATGTTTTAGTACCAGCTTAATTTTTAATTATTTATATCAAAAGCATGATTACGTTTTTTATTAATTCTAATCATCAGCCTGTAACTCATTATTTTTAATTTGAAACCTCGTTAATTTGTCCTTAATTCAAAATTCTGCAGACATTGCAGATGGGTTTTTTCCCCTCCTTAGAACAAAGCATGTCTATTTTCCATAAGTATCCAAAATCTAGTTACACATACTTTTGCTTACGATGAGCACAAATTACATAAAAAAACCGATAGCTTTTTTTTGTCAACTCGCTCGTGTTGTATTCTGACATTTTTACGAAGATTAATTTTCATAATTGGATATCGTTTAGTCTAATGTATAACAGCTTAACTCTAAATAAAACTTCTTAAAAATCTCAAAGAAAATTAAGAATTTTATCTCTACTGAATAAATTGAATTTAGTAACTGATCTTTATTGATAAGTAATTTAAAACTTATAAGATATTAAAATATTGATCAGGGAATTGATAAGATTATAAAAACGATAGCATGATATGTTAATTAAAAGAAATTCTGTTCTGTAAAATATAATATTTTTATGTTATACTTCTTAAGGTTTGAGGACATTTACAATTTCAAGGTAAGATAAACACCCTAACATGTTGATATAAATGAACGAAGTTACTTCAAAACGTATGCTACACAGGATAATTTAGCTTTTCTTATGGTTAAGGTTCTAAAAAAATTGCTTTATAAAAATAGTCGTAAATATATATTCAAATATGTTTAACGAATGTACTCTTGTAACTATTAATACTTTGCTTTAAAAAACAGGAATTATTTTTGAAATTCCAAATAAAATTTGATGCGAAGTTATGCGGATATTTGAATAATTTTTATTTCATTTTAAGAGATTTTTTAAAAAAAACATGTTTTATTTTTTTAAATAAAATAAATTAAGCAAAAAACACAAGATTTAAGTATTTCAAAAAACGTTTGGTACAGTTGTTATACTGTAAGATATTCATTTAAAAACTATTAAAAATTCAAACAAATTAAGCCTAAAATCATCATTATTTTTCATGAAATGTTTTTTCTTTTAGTCCCAAATTAGAAAGTTCATGAAATATATTATTTTTTAACACCCTTTTATAAGTTTCACTTGTATGTAACGGAATCTTGGGACTCAATTTTTACCCACATTAAAAGGTCAGATTAATTCGAAATTCTGATCATTTATCCAGGACTGATGAAAAGACAATAATTTAGTAATGTTGTTTCATTGTCCTGATCAGGATCCGCAGGATTAACGATTTCCCATTTTCAGATCCCACTCGGCATATGGCGGCTAACTTAAAATCCCATTTCCAAATTTGGTGACTAAAAGATTAAGTTACAATTAAGTTAGATTAACTATATAAAAGGTGTTATATGTATATATATATATATATATTTAGTTCTTTAAAACTATAATTTATTTATTTAGAGGTCCTTTCTCAAATCTTAACAATCAGTTAAGCCTTAACCTTAATAAATTTTTAGAAATTTTTGTCATCCTTAAACATTAAAATTAAATATAAGTTTTGTTTTTCACTTCACAAACGACTTTAAAAAGGCTTCAATAATTTAAATTCATAAGAATTAATTATTTTTAATTTGAGGAGCGTTCTTTAAATTTAAATGATTTCAATTGCCATATTTCCAAATAACGATTAAAATTTGTTTAAAATCCATGCGCACAAAAAAATTACAAAATTAAGGGGAACGCCTTGAATTTTATTTTCTCACTTAACGGAACACATACAAAAAAAGTTGTCCAAAAAACAAAATAAAAAAACTCAATAAAAAAATCGACAGAATTTTTTCAGGAATCAAAGTAGTCCTTGCTTAGAGTTTCCATCTAAAATAAATAAAAAGTTGAGAGCGAGAAAATGTGCTAAGTGTTCAGTTTCTCGGTTCTCCTTTGTTAAGAGCTTTCACAAAGGGCTCCCCTGGGAAAGCTGATTCAGCAAATAAAGTGAGGTCCTCGCTCGAATTGTGAAAACGTGGATAGCTCTTGAATTTCTCCAGCTTTTCTTCAAAGAGAGAATTTATCATTTTGATCGTAGAAGTTTAAATTATGGCTCTTGTAGCCGGTGATCATTTCTTCTACTTTTAGAATGAAAAGAGTCCCAGGTCGTTATTCCTTTTCTTTCTCGCACAGTATGCCTTTACATATTTATTTTTGGTGTGTGCGTAGAAAAAACTGTTTTTAAAAAGAAGCATTTGGGGGGGGGGTGTAAAAAATAATTGAGTCTTGTCAGTTCCCCTTGGATGGTAAACAGTTGGAGAAATGTAATTTGGTTTCGAACAAACTTATTTCATTACATGATTCCTTTAGTACTTAATTATTTTTAACCGGCCATTAAATAGCATAATAAATTTAAAAAACAAATTTTTGTGAAGGAAAAGGTTTTAGTTAGTTAACGATGCATAGTAGTTTTATAAATGCAATTGTAAGTGAGTCAGTAGCGTAACGTACAGCGACCTCCCCATCGTGAGGGGTCCAAAACCGGACTTTGCCGGGGGGCCCAAATGTTCTCCGTTACGCCACTGAAATCAGTATATATTAAAGCAACACAAGAGCAGTACCACCGAGTACACAAGGAGTACGTACTCGCAAAGTCAGTGGGTTCGAAAGTTTTGTAGCCGGTCGCAGCTGAAACCACGAGGGCAGGGGGCTGAAGAATATTTCCCTCCCCTTCAGTTCCATGCCTAAATTGTGGAGGTGGAGATAGGTGATGACGTCATCTATCGTTATGAAGTCCAACCTGTCTCACAGGCTCTGGCAACTTCCATTCTTCCCTTCTTTGAACCGTCGTCAAGTGACGAGGACGAAACTTGAGACAACATCCCACTCTCCTAACTTCCTCACTACAGAAATTTAAGAACTTTTAGCCATGTTCGGTGTCTGAAATCAGTCCCTCTACACGGTATTATTACTATCTCTACGGTACATTAGGGCTCGAAACCGCGATTCGAAAACTCCATGATCTCTAAATTACCGAGGCCACTCAGAAATGCAATAATAAGCTGCAAAAATTAGAAATTTTAAGGAGCTTATTTTTAAAGTTTAAAAGTATTCTACAAGTGTGAATTTGCTCCCTGTATTGTATTAAATAGGTTTTAACTGTATATGTTAACATATATAGATATTAAAAAATAGAACACACACACATCATTAGAAAAATGTGGCTTATTGCTTTAGTAGTGGATGTGAGTGGTCATGATTTCAGGTTCGTGGCTGGGATTACTAGAAATTGAAGGAAGCTGAGTCTCAAGCTAATTGGCATCTGAAGGAACTTCAAAATAATTATCAAATAGTGAATTTCGAAGACATATAAGATAATGCATAAAGCAAGTCATTCAATCAAATCTTTATTTCTCCATAGATATCTGTAAAAAGTAATGTTGACTATTGCTCATTTGCTTAGACTGGTGTACAGGATCATGTAGGCACAGTTTTGACATCTTTGAAAATAGGTTGCTAAACTACCTTTTGGTCTGCAGAAAGACTAGACATCCCAAAGATAATCAAAAATAAAATACTTTTTGCCTTACTGAAATCAACATTTGTAAAGAAAATCAGCAAATTCAGTGTATCTATACTTTTTTTAATCCTTATGCATATATATTTAAACGGGGTCTTAAACTCATCCTGTAGTGCGATGGATATACTCCCCATAACAGAAATTATCATCATTATTTGCCCATTGTTCCAACTTATGAGATATTTTACCAATTTCCGCCACTTTGTGGTAAAGCAAAGTTTAATAAAACCAAACGCCAAAAGATGTGCAATATTTTAACGCATGTTTTTATTAAAACGTGAAGAATTAGGATATGATTATAATGCATATATTGGAACATTTTAGTTTTATATTGCGTGTTTTATTTGTACTTAAATTCTCTTTGTCAAAAAGATCAAAATGGAAAATATTTTGATACTAATAAAATGACTTAGTTGTAGAGTTCCCCCTTATTATATTCATTAAATTTCTAAAAAAAATGTCAAAAGTTTATGTGAGAAACTTAAGCGAAATTTTATTTAAAACTCTCAATGATTATTTATGAGTTTGAGCCTAGTACCACTGAAGACCTGTCGTGTGGAGGGGGCTTATGCATGTTAAATATGCAAAGCGTGCTGTCTTCATCTTTTGACCTGGTTCAAAATTTCGAGGTCCGTCGCCAAAAGCCCTAGAGTCGATGAACAGTGCGACGTTAATATTCACTTACTCAATGATTATTTTATTTAACAAATATGTTTACAGCTTTTAACATGGGGAAAATAACAAAACCCTCTATTTGAGAATTGCAAATTGTACTAAATATTAATAAGGTGTATGATGTGTAAATTGCATCTGTTATAAATGCCTACGTTAAACACTGAATTGTTTAAATTATCGACTTCAATATGATGCCTCCCCAAATTAGTTTTTCTTTATTCCTAAGTTATAATCTGTTATATCAACTTTCTAACCAAGACGCTTATCAAGGAAACCAGAAAATGCAATTCTCTTAACTTTTTACTTTTTAACATTAAATTCAGTAAATGAATGTGTTGGAAGGAATAATACAAATAAAAGCAAAAACGAATCTCATATACAGAGTGGGGAGCGGTAACTTCCTTTTTTGAACATACTGTAGTGATATTCGGAGGGAGGGAAGGAGCGTGGGGAAAGGCTCGGTGGAAAGGGTAGAGTGGGATATTTGTATACCCGACAATCTCAGTCTCAAACATGTTGTGGTAGAGGCCGTAGCGCGCTTTTGCCAAGGAGGATTATTTCTCAAAAGGTCGGTAGGTGACTACAGTGCAATGTGCTTTTCGTCGTCACGTCGATATTCCTCCACGAGGTCATATTCCTGATTGGAAATGTGTTTTAATGGGAATGGATGTCTTCAGAGCAACAGGGAATGTCTCCAAAGAAAGGAAAGGACCTCTGAAGACCATTAAAGCACCTGAGAATGTGGAACAAATTCGTGTGTCAATTCAAACCTGTATGGGACAGTGATTCACCAATTATTTTTATCCGATTCCCAAGAAAAGGATCTTGACAACGTGAGGCCACAGCCGAGACCAGAGTTTCCTTAGGTACTTTAAGAGCAGTCTTCCCCAAATGAGCACGTAAAATGGCTGGCATGCTTACCTGATTTCCCTCCTGATTACCTACTGTGGGCTTATCTCAAATCCCTGGTTTACAAAGATCGCTCCAAGACCCTGGGACACCTAAGAAACACCATCAGAGCCGAAATTGATAATTGACAATATATGCTTGAAAAGGTGGCTCAAAGTTTTCGAAATCGACTGCATCAGTGCATTGATAATGGAGGACATTTAACAGACATTGTGTTTAAAAATGTGTAAATTCAAATGTCCAATGCTGTGTGGCAAGTGAAAAATAACAATAAAGTCAAATGAAGCATGTAGTGTGTTTTATTGCACTTTCGAAACAGGAAGTTCCAACACCCCACCCTGTACTTACTTTTATTTCAAATTCGATTCACAGAAATTTACTCTTTATGCAAATAAATTATGCTTCTTTTTAAAGTGAGTATTCCTAAGAAGTTAACTTCTAATTCTGTAGGTAATTTCAATATTTGCATAAAAAATTGCTCAATATATCACGTGTTTTTATTCATAACTACATGACTAGTTATGAAGAATGTCGTTTTCAAAATGTGATAATAATAATAACATTTTATTACAATATAATGTTATTATGCCGGAAACTACATAAATTGATTTACTGTTGCCTCCATGTTTTTGTCTGGTAAATAAACAGCATGTAATAACATAACTCATATTTTGAAAATAAAAATAGTCAGCCAGTATTTTGTACTTTTTACCCTATGAAAATATGTAAATGCAGGGGGGAAATATTTCAAATATGTACTTGACAACTTCAAAAATAACTGCACTACTACGTCTCAAGATTCCTATTTTATGACTGAAAAAAAAACACATTTTTTCCTCAAAAATAAACTTTAATTTCCTTGCATCTCTACCATATACTTTTTTTCTTCCTTCTATTCCGTAACCTTAGGGCTCTACTCTTTTTCATTTTCATCGCTTTCTCTTTCAATATACATTCACCCCTTTCCTCTAAGATATGGGTCTAACAATAACACTGACTTACTACACCCTTATTCCGGTACGAAGAACATGTATTTTCTTTTAAAAAGGGTGAGAAAAAAAACGGAAAAATTGGCGTCTCATTTTGAGTATAAGTCGCCATTTTTAAACTTGCCTGAGGCGCACAAAATATTACGGTTTCTCTCTCTCTCTCTCTTTTTATTATTTTCTACTACCTTATCATTTTTACTGTCTAGGAAAAAGAGAAACTAACGTCTTATGAAAAAGAAATACAATAAAGTCATTTCGCAAAATCGTGACACTGAGATGGCTTGGGGTCAAAACGTGAGGGTCGACGCCATTTTTACCTTTATTTAGTCACTTGTTCAACTCGAATATTTTTTCGCTCCTTTTTAGGGTTAGGAATTATAAATGGATCCCTTTTAAAGTGTGTTTTTAAGGTGAAATAAATATTTTTGCATGTGAAGAATATTTATTGTAAGTTTAAAAGATTCGTCAAAAGTTAATTGGTTGTCTAATATATCTTAATCTTTATTCGGCATTTTAATATGTTGTCAAATGAATGTCACAAATACTTAGTGTTTTATTTTTCTTTCATATTTCATGTCACTTGTCTCAGAAAAAGACTTTTTTTTCTCCCGAAATATTTTTTTTTAGTTCTGAGTAGATTATTTTAATTTTTAATAACAGTTTATATTATGGAAAAAATGGTTTTTCCCTTGGAAATTTGTTTTTTAAACACTACAAATTTGCAAAACCATGGTCGTGTTATGAAATCATAATGTAGTGAAATTGCCATATTAAATAAAACTGTGATATATTGGTGGTTTTAAAACAATTTAAAATCTGTATTAAATAATGGATCAATTTTGCAAAATACAAGTACAAAAAGGGTTATTTTTTTAATTTAAATAATTTAAAGTACTCTTAATCTCCAGTGCGATTTATACGAAGTAAAACAATATTTATGATGATAAAAAATCACGTTTTTATATAAATATAATTTTTATACGAGAAAAAGCAATATAGATTATTTATCAATAATATAATTTAATGAAACTCATAGAAAGTGCTCATTTTTAGAGAAATTAATTTTTATGTAAATGTTCATAAATAAAAAAAGTTACAGATTAACAACTATATTTATCTGTCTTTAACTTAAATTAAAATTCTTTGTGCGTTTATTTTTCGATCCGTTGAGCCAACATAGCATATAGCCGAAAAAAACATCATTCTCTTTCTAGTAAATACATTGGTAAGAAAGTTGATTCAATCTTAATAGTAAAATACAAAAATAAAATGAGATACTTGAGATCTTTTTTATAGATTCAAGATGTCATAATTTAATAAAAAAATAAGAACTGCCTCCAGTTTTTCAATTCTTTTCTTCTTCATTTCTTTGTTGCTTATATTTTAATTAAATTTCAAAATTTTTTGACACATTAGAAGAAAAATAAAATGTATTACTCCAATTTAACTACTCGCTTTAAAATTTTATTATTTTTATTTGACTTAAATATTTTTTCATAAAACTGCGTGCTTTTTCTGGTTGTAAAATGTAAATCATAAATTATGATTAACTTGTGTATTTTAATTTCAGTTATACATAAAAATAGCGTAATTATTTCATTAAAAAGTATGCTATTTTTCTTCTTACTCTTAAAATTATCTTCTTTGATAATAATGTAATTTTCACAGAATATATAGCGTAACATATATTATATTTTTAATTTATAACAAAAGAATTTTTTATTCATAAATGCTTTTTGTGTTGTCAGTAAAAGAAAAATATGTAGACTTTATTTCAATAAAGTCTACATATTAACTCTTTAGTCCTTAGCTCTAAATTTAACTTAATAAACATCTCAGTTACAACCAAGAAACGATATTTTAGACTTTAACTGTGGTATGTAACTACTGAACTAAAAGGTTAATTTTTTTTATTTTGGTAAAAAGCATTAAAGATTAAATATTTAAATTGAATTTATATTTTATTAAATATTTTAAATTTTCAGTTATTTATTATTCAGTTGTATGTACACTTCAATAAAAACAAGTAATGCATTTTGTTCCATTAATTCATTTAAAGAAATCATATTTATACAATATAATATTTTCAATCTTTAAGTAAATTCACTCTAGTACTTCCCAATATAAAATTTTAGATACTTTCTGTAAAATAAAGTTTTTTTATTTTAATTTAAAGAACTCAATACTCATTTACTGTGAATACCCTTTCTTAATTGCAAACTTAATACAATCGTGTTCATACTTGAATTCCTCTCTAAAGAGGAATCGCTTCGAAATCTTTCTTCATTATTTTCTGAAAACAATAGAATCGAGTTCCTAGTAAACATTCTTTCGTATTATAATTACCATTGCTCATTAAGTATTGTGTACAGAGAAAAATATCTTCAAAAACTATTAATGTTAATTATAATAATTTTGTAACTTATATCCAGTACTGAATTTAAATTTTTTTAAATATCCTTATATAAATCTTTACGAAAATAACTTATTATATTTATTTTTGGTGCTTTAATGAGATTCAAACGAATGATAATCTATCATGAATTAATTATGAATGAAATTCAAAATAGATTTTTAAAATTTATTTATTTACGCCCTGTGGTTCTGCTTAAAGGGCACTATTTTTAGGGATACAGGAATCATTGTGCGTATAAATTAATTTGTTGCCAGCCAAATTATTTTTAAATTACTCTCTCTTGTTGACATGAACTGTATTTAATAACAGCAGGACAAACATTTGTTTCAATGAAGATGATGAATAGCATAATTTTTTTTCAAATCATCTCGTATTTTAAAATAATTCTTAGTTTACACTGTAACATTTTATAGGATATGTGTTCCTTCGTTCAAATTAGGAATCAACAAAATAAATTAAAAGACTTGTATAATCGTTGCAAACAGTTTTAATTTTCTAGCATTTCTGCCTCTGAATATTTTCCGTCAACACTCTTCTTTAAAAGTGAATCTTGCTTCAAAATATTGTTCAGAATTATTCGAATTTTTATTTTCATGTAGAACATAAATTTTAATTTTCAATAGAATAGAGACTTCAAACACAATTTTTCGTTCAGTAATTTCTATCCCTGAATATAAATACTTAGTTTTCTTTCATCTAATACTTTTCGTAAATTTATTTTTACGTAGTTTATGTAATTTCAGTGTTTGATACTACATCTGTATCCGAAACCAATATTTTCCGTAGGATATATAGTGATCTTATATAAAACATTACTAAAAATAAAATAAAATAACATATGTGTGTTACCTTTTATATTAATATTTTTTTTTATTCTACTTATATCACTAAATCCTTTTCCTTTAAAATTCAAGGTATATTTATTATATTTCTTTCCTGTCAAAAGGAAAAAGTAATATTCCGTGGAAAATTTCACTGAAAATTTTCAATTCACTCTATATTGAGAATATCCCAGTGCATTCCTATTTCGTACTATGATATATATTTCTGGAATATTCTTCATATTTCGATGGAAAAAGTCGAGTTTAAGAACGATCCATGCAACAATTTTTAGTATGTTCTATGAAATGCATATTGAAATATTTTCTTTGCAGAAATATGGAACAATGTAGTCTATAAATGACCATTTCGTTAAATTGTGATTTATTTTCACAACATTAATTCGATCAATCAAGAAGAAACTTTTGGAATTTTTCTCCATGTATTTCAAAATAATATATCACTCTAATATATTATTCTCATAAGAGAAAATTCCATAAAGGCACATTAAAATATCGCACAGTAAACTAAGACCTTTAAATTAGACCTTATCATTCCAAGGCAACACTACTACCTTCATCCTATAAAAGAAAATATAAACGCCAAAACCTCTCAGCTTCTCTTAATTTGACAGGCAGGAACCACAATGTTAATTAATACCAACGTTTGTAAATCATTATCCGTGTTGACTGGAAAGAACTCCTACCATCGTTTTGTTTGTCATTCCTCACGCTGCAAGTTTAAGTTAAAGATTAAAAACTTAAAACCGATCATTCTCTACAGCCTCCTCAAACGCACCTCCTTCTGATGTCTCCGACTTTGCAATTGGAGGTGACAGGACAGTAAGTTGAGCACTTCTTAGCGAAGCACTCTTAAGAACTTTGTGGAGAAACTTTTATGGTTTGGGAAAGATTAATCCGATTATCCGGAAGACCGAACTTCACGGTTAATCGGATTAGCGGCATACGATTAGACCATAAAGAATGATGAACAGCACCTTATTTTAGCTCCTTGCCAAGTCGTTTTTCTTGCAGAAGAAGCACCTGATGTAGAAGTGACACTAGTAGTTAGTTAAAAGACACTAATGAAATGAATGGAAGGTTGCATGCCCACTTAAAAGGGAGGTCTTATTTTGTTAGGCTAACTATTTTGTCTAGGCCTTGTCTACAGGTAAGAGGACAAAAGTAAATAGTGGATTTCAATATTACGAATATTCTGCAAAAAAATTGTTTGGAATGAAACCTTAACTATTCTGTTAAATCGAACTCAAACATAGAATGTTTTTATCAACACCCTTTTATAAGTTTAACTTGTATGTAACGGAATCTTTGAACTCCATTTTTACCCACTTTAAAAGGTCAGAATAAAATAAATTTTGCTCATTTGCTCAGGACAGATGGCAATACAATGATTTAATAATTTTGTTCCATTGTCATGATCAGGATCATCAGAATTAATGATTTACCATTCTCAGACCCCATCCCGCATTTGGCGACAAATTTCAGATCCTATTTCCAGATTTGGTGACTAATTCCAGATTCGGCGACTAAAAGATTAAGTTACAACTTAGTTCGATTATCTATAAAAGGGTGTTTTTTAGTTTTTTTTAAAACTATAATTTATTGTGTTTGGTTTGTGTATGATTATAGTTGTTGAAAGACACTTGAAAGGTGGTCTTAAATTTTGAAAGAAACTCAAAATATATTCTAAATTTTAGCATACAAAACTTTTCCAAAACATTTTCAATCCATTCTGTTAACTATTTCTCATTAGAATTTATTTTTTTTAAAAAGTAAAATATATTTAAAGCTTTTTAAATTTTTTGATATTTTAATCAAGAAAATCGTCCAATCAATGGCAAAAAAAGTTTTAAATAGCTCAGGTAGATTTATTTAAAGTAAAGGGTCTCTATTCCAGTATTAATTAGAAATTTGTAAAAACCTGAATTGATAGAGCTGTTTTCGAAATTAATTTATTAGTTTTATCTTTAAATTATATTCTTTCTAATATTTTATAACTTCAATAAAAAATGACAATTTCCTTTACCTTAGAGGGGTATTAAATATGTATAAATGTATCTTTTTAAAAAATTTGTTTCATTATAAAATAAAAATTTGTATATACTTGTCAAAAATGAAAGGTAAAATACCAGAATGAAAAAGACAATTTATGTGTCTCGAATAGCAATCATGTTAAATTTTGCAAAAGTGTTCTCAAAAACTGTTTTATAAATAATTTTATAAAAACAGTAAATACATAAAAATATTTTTGAAATTTAAACTATTTTATGAAAAACAAAATAGTTTAACTTTTTAGAAGCATCGTGTATGTTGTTGAACAATAAAATATTCAAAACTCTCTGGCAACCTAATTACTTATGTGTAAAAAAGGTACAGTAAAAAGTAGATTTTGTAAAAATTTGATTTAAAATGAATATTATTCATTCAAATATTGTCTTTCATGTGAATGGTAACATTTTCTAAGTATTTTCATCAAATTGTGCATATGTTTACCTACCATAGTAATCGTTTGAATGTGTTTCGAATCCACAAAATAACATTGGGATTTTCTAGATAGTCTGTTTTGTTTCAAAAGCTACTTTTACATTTAAAGTTAGTTTCTGTTTGCGTTTAATTTCTTAACTTTTATTCTACTTCTTTTTTCTTTTTTCGTTTATTGTTATTTAATTTGTTTTTTCCGAAGGAAAACATTTCCCATAGTTCGAACAATGGTTCTGAAAAATCAAATACCTGATGTTGTATGCAGCGTTCCCGGCATATTCCGTGAGTTTCCAAACGTTGCCAATTTTAGAAATCTAAATAACATTCTTCAGAAAATAGACTCTGAAAAGAAAAAGAAAACAAACTTCAGCATCCTTGAAATCGAAAAAAAAATATATTAGATACCTGCTATGCATAAATTCTTAGGAAGCAATATGTGACTGAATCCAGTAACGATATAAAACCATGATTTTTTTTGTGTTGCTTTTATACTTATTTTTTTGCTTTACTTTGCGTGTTTAACTGTATCCGAAACTTTTTCCATCGCTCCAAGCCTTTCATAATGTCGAAGAAAGTTAGGAAATAAATGGGAAAAAATGTAAAAGAAAAAAAGTAGTGAGGAATGGGAACAGTTGAGGAAAATATGCCTTCATGTATAAAGGTGTGAATATGTAGATGCTAAAAGGTAGGTGTTGAACGTATTAGCATGGTTTTATTCTGGAGCTCTAGGAATAATTGCTGAGCTTTACTCTTTGCTTTCTTTTATGAAATTTTGTATTTAACTCTGCTGGAATCGTCAAGTTCAGTTTGTTTTGGGAGATTGCTTTTCTTTCGCCTGTGTTTAAAATAAACGAGGAAAAAGAGTTTTCTGTTTTTCACTTCATTCTGATTGAATTCGCGTCCATATGGGTTGGAGAGCTATTTTACTTTTCAGCGGTTTTCGCGGCTTTGGTTTTCTCCCTCTCTCTCTCTCTTTTTCTTTTTTAAGCTTAAGAAGGCCATTTGAATTTCTAATAAAGTCTGTTATATGCATATTTTTTATTTGATATAAAAATGTATTTTTTCCGCTTATATTGTAATAATTAATAAATAGTTGAATAAATCTAGATCAAGAGTTGGCAACCTATGGCAGGCGGTACAATTCTCAATGGTACTCTGCACTACTCAATAACTTTGTCATTTTTTGAGTGGATGAAGTTGATAAATTTGTAATGAACCTTATTTTTTCAAATATCATCAAAATTATTGACATTTACTGAATTACGAAAAAATCCGGAAACATCTGTAACCTTTAATTTAAAATATTAAAATTTTAACTTACAATAAATACAACAGAAAGTAATGTCAACGTATTACACATCCAGATATAAAAATATTTACCCTATTTTAAGCTTTCCTGACACAAAATTTGAAACAATGTGTTACGTTTGCAGAACAGAGATTAGCGTAGGAAGGTGTTTTCGAAAATCGACCCACAAGAGAGTTACGGGGCGTTATAAATAAAAAAACCTTTTTATCTCAGCAATTAGACTTTCAGACATAATTTAACAAATATGGTTTTTTTTGTTCAGCTGAGATATGCAAAAGGCTTTTGTTTTGTTTTGTTTCATTTCCAATTCACGTAAAATTAACTCATTAAAAACTTATTTATCCTTCAATATGTATTGTTTTATTTTTCAATTCACCCTTTCAAAGAACGGGTGTACCGTTAATAATATTATAATTAAAATAAAGTGAAATTTTTTTTTGTTTCTTAAATAACGACAGAAAGTGTCATTCATTTTAAAAATCATTTGATATCATAATAGTGCAATTAGCTTTTAATCTTCTATAGTCTCAGGAAAATTTTAACATACTTATGTTAGGGTATTACCTTAACTATGGCATATAGTTAAGGTAACACGACGTAAATTTTAGAATTAAACTTCCTGTCTTTTTTCTATAAATAATGCTGCTTACAATCTTCAAAGACTTAAAAGCTTTATTATCTATCTATCTAATATATATATATACTAAATCACTTTAAATCGAAAGATGCAAAGCAAAAATAGAAGTAAAACCCAACAGTATTGGTAAAAAATAAGTTAGCCACAGTAGTACAGTAGCAAACTCTTTGTCTTTTTGGAACTAAGATTCCAGGTTTTAACATTGTTTTCAGGTCAGCCAACCTTCACCTGTAATTGTGCTATACTACTAAGATGTAGGGAAAAGAAATAAGATTAAGGAGCTATCATTAATACTAAGGATAATAAACACAACATTAGAAGAATTATATTAGATTTAGAAGATAATAAGAGTATTTGTAGTCAATATTCTCTACTATAGGGAAATGAATCAACAATATATATATTTATATGTTACCTTTAAAGTGTGAAATTCGTTATTTCATAGGATAACTAAGTATTTCATGAAATAAATAGACAAGTCAGTTAAAGTATATAAAGTTTTTGAATTTTACGATTTAATTAGGTATTCTATAGAATAACAATTACTTGATCTTTAAAGTATGAAATACGGCACTTGAAAATTCTTTGAATCGGTACTAGCTGCTTTGGAAAGGATTTTTCCGATTAGGAACTAGAGATGGCCGAATAAAGCAATTGTACTTTAGATATCAGTTCAGTATATATCAGCGAGAATTAATTTACATTGATGAAGTTCCAAATATTGACACAACGCTTTGATCTGTTGCAACAGCTCAAAGTTGCGATACTAAATTAGGATTTAAAAAATACTCGGTGTAAAAAAATTGTATAATTGTAAAATGTGTGCTTGTTTCAAAAATAGTAAGCAGTGCAATCCAAAGGGTCATCACAGTAATCCTTGCTCTGATAAATAATGAAAAGTAAAATAAATAAAGGTATCTCGTAAAATTTAAATTAATAAGTTCTTACATTTTTGTTTTAAAAAGTTTACATGATGTTTTTATGAAGCAAAAGTTTTTCTTCACAGCATATATTTTTGTTGATAATATTTAAACATAATGTATTTTTGCAACATATTCTTCTCTCCCTTTTTGTTTAACTAATGTTAGCAATACGAGCAATAATAAATTATATCATCTGCTTTCCCTTATTATTTATCAATTGTTCATCCGCGAAAGGAATAAAATGTATTTTTCGAGAGTTTTTAGCTATTTATAATCAATTAATGAATAAAATATCTTTAAAATTATTTATTTTTCACTTTAATGGTCTATAACCTTAGTTATTTCATAGAATTAACTGTAAAGTATGAAATTTTTCATCTATTATATACTTTAACTGACTTGTCTAGATATTTCATGAAATACCTAATTATTCTATGAAATAATCATACACTTTAACGGTAACATATATCCATTATATGAGTGCCTACTTTTTTCCGTTTTATTTTTTTGCTGATTTGATTTCCTTCTAATAGATCCCAGTGCTATATACACATTTTAAATCAATAAATAAAGTCCTGATTTATAAAGCTATCTCAATCAAGCAGCCTAGTTATACGCTGTATACTCTTTCCGAAAAGCTGTCACATTCCAGTAAATTTACTTCAAAAACACATTCTCAAATGTCTTCCAACCCCCTTTCCCTAAAGAAAAGAAAAAGAAATCAAAGTTGTAATCCTCTTGCCCATCGGGCAATTCGAAAGAAATGAGAAAAAGTAATCTTGGTGGAGACTATAAACTAACTTCTGACTCGACAACAATCTTATACAGATATCTTTTTACGCAGGACTTTGTAAAATGGTTTCCGGAAAACATTCCGATAAATTACGAGAAACTTTATTTATGGCTCCTTCTTTTCAATTCTACTCTAGTCAGTCGGACCTTAATTCCGGACCATAAACGCCATATCCAGGCACTATCCGCCATTCAAAATGATGTTTACTCGAAAGAAAATACCAATGGCAAAATGTCTTGCCTCGCAAAAGAACTCTCAACGAGGATGAGGTACAGGGTTGCCAAACTTCTTAATCGAAACGGGGCATCATGTCGGATTTTTGGCGGCAACAAACAATTTCTTGTGACGCCAAATGGCATGGTTTTTTAACGCCATTTGAGAATTTTTTAAGCTTAACAAATTCTCAACCTACGGAAAATTTGATTGAGTTTTTATTTTACGATCTTGCTCAAGTGACACTAATAGGCATTTATGATTTACCTCATTATTTTTAGACGACGATGAAACCTTATGTCGTACTTCATTTTTCAATCATCCACATCACGTCATTGACATAAAATTCTTAACCATTTTAAATACTCCCAATCAATATATTCGAAAATCAAGGGCGACTAGATAAATGATATAGATGTATTGAAACTTCATTTACTTAAAGACCTTCTCAATGCTGGAATAAATTAAGTTTGGAAGGAACTTGTCCTGGAACTTTAAAGATCTGATTTAAGTGCCAGTGTTTTACTGTTACATCTACAAATTGGGTCGATTGATTGATTTAATTATTCTTATTACAATCAATATATTTCTATATACTACACATCAGGCTTCTGGAAAAAAAAATTTTAAATTAGCCCGCAATTAAAAAGGTATCCTGAGTTAGTATCCGACCAAATTTAAACAATGTATCCTGTGAGGACATTAGGGTCATTTCGGAATCTGAAGGTGTGTGTACTCCTAGTTTTTCACAAAAAAGTTCTCATTTGAATCTAGAATCGAAGTCGAATCTCAACGACCATTACAACAAGTATGTGCCATAGTGTTTGATTTCAAGCATTAATACAGAATTTCATGGTAATTAAAAAGTAACGGTAAAATTTGGTTAGTAGATCCACACAGGACTTGGTAATTTGTCTGATAATAATTTAACGATTCTTAAGTTCATAACGATTGCCATTTAATATAGCTGATATCCACTCACTCTAGACCCCCGACTCAGAAGCTGAGATGCTACCTTGTTGCCCACATACACACATTATTTCCTTTGTATTCTTTTTCTTTATTTATCACCATTGCATTTAGAAGCTACACTAAGATTACTGGAGATAGACCTCCATAGGTTATTTTGGTTGTTATTTGAAATTATGAATAGTGCAATCCTTTAAGGTGACCTATGTACGAAACCACAAGAATAAATTAAATTGTCCATTGTCTAAAACAGAAAGGTTGAGGCAAAGAATTGGCTTTGAATTCTAATATGATGTGGCGTATTAGTTTTATAGCAAGTTTTGTACGCCTTTGGTTGCGGGTTCGACCCCGAACCAAGTAGGTGAATTTTCATGATGCAGGAAATCGACAGTTTCCATGTCGTATAATTATGCGGCATGTTAAGAATCCCTAGAGTGTCTGCTTGACTTGGGGGCTCTCAGCACAATTAAATTCATCGTTCCATTTCGCATTGACAAATCTCAGGTGCCTACCTCTAGGGAGGAAATTGGACTTCAAAATGAAATTGCTTCAATTGGTATTCCATCTATATGGTGCCGCACTAAAAGGTGATACCAGTTCCCGGGAATGTACAAGATCTGCAATGGTAAATACCAATCCGCAGCCCTATGGGACACATATAAGATTTCATTGGTTTCGGATTTATTTCGTAAAAGGCTTACTTTGCATTTTAGTATCTCATTCAGCTACTGACGATACCTTTTGATTACCATCAACAAAATGGATGATTTATACAAAGAAATAATTCTTTGGTACGAAATACCATGTGCGCTTTTATCAAGATTATATATAAAGCTGTTTACTGAAGCATCAATGTAATGCTTATTGAATAAAATCGGAAGCTTTCCATATTGCTCAAAACGCAACTATACTTTGATATAACCAAAGGAAAAAAGCTTGTAAATATTAGGGTAATACCACGATCAATAATTCTCTCTAACCTTACTTTTTTTATCGGATAAAACCATTTATAACTCGAAAAAGAGTTAAGATGCATGAAAAAGCCTATACATGAAAAGAAACCTCTATTTTTCATCCTTACAAACTACCACTACCTGCTTCCAAAGATTAGAAGAATTTCAATTTATGCGAGCAATCATTTAGGATGCAGCTTTCTCCAACACAATAAAACTTATTGGATAAAATGTAAAAGAGATTGGTTCCCTTTTTCTTTCTGTTCCCATCTTTCTCTTCCCGGTCCTGCACAGAATAAAAAAGAAAAGAAAGAAGGAACAGACTGCATGTACCATCTTATCGAGACGAGGTTATCTTGTGGACAAAAATAAAAGAAGTATTCTTCCGACAGTTTACTGTCTAGCTCTTTTCTCTTCTACCCTATTTATTCCAGGATAGAAGAAAGAACTGTCCTCCTTCCCTGTTTTGCATAAGGTGCAATCTGAATTTCCATTCGAGTCTTCCAGAGGAATGGGATTTTCCAGTTTGCTTACTCCAGGACACGGGAGAATTCCATTTTCCATAAGAATTTGAATTCGAAAAATGCAAGTCCGCCTTCCATCCCAATGTATGTTTACTGATATTTAGACCATGTACCAGAGATTTGGAACTTAGAAGCTACGGTGTCGTTACTTTTGCCTGGGTAGCTTTGGAACTTGACGTGATGTGCATGGTAACGTTTGTTTCTTGTGCTCAGAAATGGTGAAATTTTTCAGAGATAAAATTAGGTTTTACGGATGGTAAACTTATGAAAGTTCCATTTAAAATGGCTCTTCTTTTTTTTTTAATGCTTATGGCTTAAGAGTTGTAAAGAGAGGAAAAATGTCCGTTAACTCTGTAAAAAAGTTGAAGATATGTTTCTTAAATATTTAATGGAAAAATAGAGTTGAAGCTCAAAATTGGATTATCAAAGTTTTTATTGTATTTTATTTAAAAATCACGTCAGTGGTACAAATATTGTTCGAATAATTCTGTATATAGATATTTTAATGCAATCGAATTTCCTCTCTACTTAAATATTAAAGACAGTATAACGGAAAAATGTTAAATTAAAACCTACATATATTTCTTACTAATTCATTACATTAATTAATAACATCTATCTCACCAATTTATGAGGTCGTGGTAGCCTAGTGGTAAAGTTAACAGACTCGTGGCTGATATGCCATGAGTTCGAGCCTTGTACCGTTGAGGACCCGCCGTGAAGAGGAGGCCACCGATACACGTTAAATATGTCGATGCTCAAGCATCCTCCTCTTGGTGTGGTGTCGTGTGGAAGTTAGGAGAGGGGGCAAGAGTTCAGATGTCGTCCTTGTCACTTGACCATTGATCAAAATTATGAGATCCGTCTCTAAAAGCCGCCGTGTAGCATTAATATCCATGCCCTCACTCACTCAGCCAATCATAAATAATTATATATATATATACATATATATATGTTTAAACCTGCAATCCTGGTTCCTAAGCCAAGAGTTTGCTGTAGTACTACTGTGGCTAAGACTATTCTATCATGACTATAGTTATCGTAGGCTATAACTATTTTTTGTATATTTTTGTAATATATATATATATTATTTAAATAATAAATTTGAAGTGTGCAAATATTAAATCGAGAAAGATACTAATTAGTACGTCAATGTATGCATATAATTGTAACAGATTCGCTACAAAAATGTTTGAATTATATTCGTTAAAATTATTTATAAAATAAGAAAAATGTCATTCCTTCTCTGTATTGGAATATTTCATTATGTAAACAGAATTCGCGTTATCAAGATGAAATTTGACGCATTTTGTTTAACTTAGAAGTATAACTAGAATATTTTTGCAATAAGATTAAAAATGTTAACAAATATGTCAAATTTATAAAATTCAAAAAAATATATATTATTTCAATCAAAAATATTTATTTTACTATTCTAAAATTGTATTCTCTATAAAGTATATTGATACGTTAAATTGATTAAATATCATTAAACTAATCCTAGCACAATCAGTTTATTTGACTGTCTTCTTTATAATAGTTAGAATGCAGAAATAAAATATTATTTTAATGAGTTAGTCAGTTATCTTTAAACTTTCGGTTAAAACGGTTAACATAAATTTTTACACTCTTACTACTAATTATCATTTATTCTTTTAAAAGCTTTAACCAAACATTTTTTAAAGAAAAAATGTTTTTTTTTTCTGAAAGAAAATGCGTTAGTTATAAATCCGCCGTCTCAATCCATTCATTTTTTCTTTTTATGTTGAGGTGCATTTTATCTTTTCTTAACTCTGTGTTATGTGCCCGAATCTCTCAGATGCATAATAGAAATAGTTTCGGTACCACCTGCACACGGTGGGTTGGAACAATCCCTTCCTTCTTCTATCTGGCCTTCGTCACTCACCCTAGGATTCAGTGTCAAGAACGAGGGCGATATTTTCTTATTTAGGTTGTAGAAGCCCTTGAATCTGATAGATTCAGCATCCCCAACGGCGTCAGTTTTTGTGACTTTATACTATTTCGTTAATTTTGATTTTTTTCCCCTTATAAAATAGTGTAGTTTTCAGTTTTATACGAAAATAACTCCAAACAAGTATTTTGTAACTTCTGTTTAATAGTTTTTTTTATGTGTAACAAACATCTTTCCTCTCGGTTGCTGGATATATGTAGGAGTGATTTCGTGAAAAGGGACGGAAATGTGTAACAGGAAGTCGGGAAAGCGCGTGCTATTTGATTTGACCAATCAACACACTTGTTGGTGTCTCTTCGCTACGCTCGCATCGGGGTACAACTCAAGTCCCCCCCCCTCCCCGGCCTTTTTTATATTGTTAAATTTCGCATTTTAAAATATTTGAATTCAAAGACTCGGTTTCGCGTTTCCTTGACTCTAAATCCACTTCGCAAATACCATCAAATTTTATTAGACTTCATCCAGGGTAAGCTTGCGATTCTTACGCTCAATTGGCTCAGGGTTCATTGTGTATAAAATACGAGGTAATATTTATATGTGTAAACTATATTAATAATTATATTTACTGTTAAACGTCTGACAAAGTTCATCATTCTTAAAAAAATACGAGTAATATGAAATTATTCGAATAAATATTTTAGTGCGTATCTTTTTCATACTTTGAGGTTCATTCCTGTCGCTGTCAATATATTTTTAATTCTGATTATATAAAAAAAATTTCTCGATTAAAAAAACTAATTAATTACAAGCGTAATTTTGATCTTCTCTAATATTTCTAATATTTAAACGTATACCAAGCTAATTAAATTTTCATCATTTTGTGGGAATTATTTTTGATAAAAAATTGCATTACTATTTGTGTTAATTAAACAAAATTTTCATTAAAGATAATTATTCGATAGAAAACTATTTCCAATCATACCCGATTCATTTTTTTCAGGACTTAAATTAATATTGTGTATTTACCACGATAACATGTCAGATGCTACACATCATATGAGACTACTGTAAGGATCGTTTCTTTTTTTTTTTTTGCTGGGAGTTATGATACATCTGAGGGAAACCATGCGCCTAACCAGTGACTGTATTTTATTCAATCCTCAATGTAGCTCGAATTAACACCCAAAATATCTATATGAGATTCAAAATCACTCATTTAAGAAAACTAGGTCACAAACTTTTGAAAAAGCACCTAAGACGTTCTAAGTGTAACATTCACCTGCCTCGTTCATTTTGACTCAGGATTGAAGAACTATTTGATATACAACGCCCTATTCAAGACGAAAAATCAAGAGAAACATCCACAGGAACTTGAAAATAAGTTATTGTACCCTCTTGTCAGGCCCTTGAATATTGTAAAGCAGCGTTTCTCAAGCTGTGGGGCGCACACCCGCTACGGGGGCGTGATAACCCAACAAGGGGGGGGCACGGCGCGAGTGTATCAAAAAATTATAAATAAAAGATTATTTAAAAAATTATTAGTTTATTAAAAGGAAGCAAAACAAAATACATTCTGAAAATACACATTTCCACTAATATAATATGCTTATAAATTTATCAGCTCTTTTTTCAATAGTAAACGAAGAGCAAGTTCAATAATTAACGCTGACTTCCATAGGATTGTCATATACAAAAATTAAAATCAAAATTTAATATTTATCTTGATTTGTGCGGTTATGGCGTTAAGTATTACACCATGATTAAATATATTATAAATGAAATAAGTTTACATCCCTTTCTGAATGTGAAAATATTAAACATCATTATTCCACTCAATCCGTTACTATGTTATTATTTCCCTAGCCGGTTTTATAGTCCTAAGGCAGCTCATTAAATCCATCATCAGATTCTTTCATTGACGGATACAACAGGATAAAAGACTACTAATCTGAACTTAAAAGTACAGACATAAATTATTTCTCTAACAAATAGAGCTACATACACTATTCCTAACGAAGTCCTCGTTGAAAGAGAAATAACATACCTAAGCTCATCTGCCTTCCTTCATCCATCAACACTTGTTACTACACGGTTAAAAATTAAAGTCGTATTTTAGCTTTAGTATGAAATCACATTATTATTGCATTCAATACAATGTTATTGTATGGGGGGGGGCGATGAAATTTAAGAAAGAAAATTGGGTCGCAAACACTGAAAGTTTGAGAAGCACTGTTGTAAAGTGATTTGTGAAGACTGCAACAAGGCAACTTAAAATGTAAACAGTGATGACACTGTGATAACTAACCATAACCTTTTTGATGTTTTTTTCTATAAATATCTCAATTCCTGACTCTATTTTAAATATTATTTTATGTCAAGTATATTTTAATGTCAAATCTCCCCAAAAAATGATTAAATCATCTACAAACTTAAGTATGAAATGATGCATCTGAAAGATAACCGCGAGCCCATAGATGGAACTTTTTGAAGATCACCTAGCAGAGGGATAAGTATAATAATATACCTCTTATCTTACACTTTGTGATGATTCAATCCGCGATCTTGTTATTAATAATCCTCTTGTGTAATTTTCGGTCTTGAAAAATTATTTTATTATAAAACTTCCTCCCGAAGAAGAGAACGTGAGCATGTAAATTAAAACTACTATATAAAGTCTAGAGAGGAGAGAGATAGGATAGACTGCTAGTGGAGCAGTGATTAATCAAACTGAATGTGAGGCGCGAATATTTAGTAATTGATAATTGTATTACTTAAGGGGACGATCTGTCACTTGAGATTGAATTTAGATCAGATAGCTAAGAAGTCAAAGCTGTTGAAGTAAGTAAGTGTACTGACTGTTTAAAGTCTTCTCGTATCTCGCATACCTCGTTAATTGGCTTCATATTTATTAATTGGATGCATCATCTCTAAACTTTGGTGGATCGAACTTGAATTGTGGTTTGTGCTGTAAATAAATTTAATTATTTTGAAATATGGCTAGTCTTCCTTCCGACCTCCCCACACTGAGGGAAGAAAAAGTGCTTCCCTCGCAACTTGTCCCTCCAAAAAGAAAAGACAAGGATTTATTCAAGTTTTAAATAAACTATAGCAAGCTTTAATGATGCCCAATCCTGAAATATGACTTATACCTTTGTCCTTCGTAACCCAACATTTCTAGCAAATAAGAATAAACATTGAAAATGTACACAACAGCAGAATAATCGTGTTCAATGGTATTTTTAAAATAAACAAATTGTCGTTTGAAATTTCAATGGATACGTTGGAATAAAATGTTTTGACTGTATGATTTGTTGAAAGGAACGGATTTGTTTATAAACTGCATCAGATAATCCTTTGATGTAAGTAAAAGATTGGATAAATATACCAGGGACGCATGTGGTTAATATTATTATACTTTGTTTATCTAAGATATAGATAAATATTTATTTTTAGAAAAGATTTATTATTGAATCAGAAAGCTTCCAATAGTAAATTATCTTAAATTCAATCGTTAATAATAATTCTAATTGTTTTAAAAAGAAGCATTTCAAATTATTCTAAGTAGATATTTGAACGACATGATGTGATTCCTTCTAATTGTTTCATTCTTTAAGATTTGTAAATATTTGCTCGTCTGAAATGTAATTTTTTAGACAAAATTCAAACCAAAAGCTTTTTACCTTATATTAAAACTTCACTCATTCATTAAAATTTCAAAAACAGGCTAATAAAAAAATTAAAAGTGGAACACCTTTTTCTGTGATGTGTGAGAAGTAAATATATATATATATATATATATAATATATATTTAAAACTTTGAAGCCTTTAGTTTTCTCCTTTTTTTATTATTAGTAGTAGTATTAAATTCAAAAGCTCATCGTTGCATACTACAAAGCGAAAAATCATTCTCGCCGACATTAAAAGAAGAAAAAAAATATTTTTCAAAAAGATATTTTTCGTCCTTGAATACTGAATACAATTTTTGTTCTTTACTTATAAATTCTAAAAAGCGTAGTAGCTTGCAACAATGATTAGGATTTATTTTTTTTTCCTGAAAAAAAAAAGATCAGAGAGTATATTTTTTTAAAAAAAGAAAGCTGAAAGATAAACGAAGCGTAAGATAAATTTATCTTTCCAGGTCTCGCATGTCATCAATTTCGCGTTCATTATAACCTTTAGTTATTTTAATTGAATTTAATAAAAAAGATGCAGGTTTTACGTACACCTCGTTTTTCCATCTAGTCTTTGAAAGGATATTAAAAAAGAAAATATAAAATAGTAAATACTCCCTTTTTTTTAGAGTGATCTTGTATTTTAATATGGCTTTCACAGAATTTCAATGTTTTTCCATCGCAGATTTGAGTAACAATCAGTTTCTTCATGCTCTAGTAATCCAACTTAAATATTAGTATTCATTCATATTCTTTTTTTAATGTTTAATATTTCATTAGGTGTTAATACAAAGCAATTTTTTTTTTATATTTTCAAAAATTTTCTGTTTTTTTTTCTGTATTATTTGATAAAATAAAAAATTATAACATACTGGTTTCATATAAAATGTTCCATTACATTTTATAAAAATAATTTATTATGAAACAATGTGAATAAATGAAATGTAACTCATGATTCGGTCTCTACATTACTGCTTTGTAAAACCATTATCGATCTATTTTCATTTTTCGTATAAAACCTCTCTCAAAAAGATATGATTAAAAGTTTTCAAATTAAAAAAAAACATCAAAACTAAATACATCTGCAATGATAATAGAATGGATGTGTCAATTTTAATTATAACATAGAACTGGATACATAATTTCATTTACCATTAAATATTTGTCATTAGTTAAAAACACGAAAAAGAATACAAAATTCTCAATTCATCTTTGTTAAATTTTGTTTAACTGTTACATTTTTATGTGCCATAACCATTAAAGCTGACGCAATTATTACAATTATTCGATTAATTTACTAATAAAGAGTATTGTTATAAAAATCCGATTTAGAATTATTCCTTTTTATTTAAAATTAAAAAAAAATGTTAAAAAAAAAGCACCATAAAAAGTGAAAAATTGTAAAGGAGAAATAAAAATCGATGTGAAATTTTTCCAGTAAGTGTAATATTCTAAGGCCAAAATATATTATATATTAAGAATTTTATAATTAATAGTGTTTTACTTAAACAACATACGATTTAAAGTAGTATATTTATTTTTTGAACAAATCCTTGATTTGTTTTTCTTTATTTTTTTTATTAATTAAAGTATGGATTTAAATTTTTTCCAATACTGTAAAAGTGATAAAAAATATGATATTAATAATATTAAGTATCAATTATACCGAGTACTGTATGCAATAATATTTTATAAATAATTATTTATGTGGCAAGTTACACAAATATTTATGGGTAAAACCATATAATTTCTTCATAAAGAATTAACTCCAACTTTTATCATTTTTCTCTATTTTCATTTTTCATTCAAATAATTCAAACTTATATTGTTTTTTTTTCTTGCCAATTTATAGATAAGAATGTGAAACGTTTGAGCGAATCTACTTTTTTAATTCCTATTATTAGCTCACACTCTCCCCCTATATGCATATATATTTATTTATATATCTTGTTCAACTTTTCACTTCTTAGTAAAATACTTTCTATTCATCCAGTCAAGTTCAAATATTTTTTTAAGCTTGTAGGGGATTACACTTGATATTAATACAGTTTTTTCACATATTAATCCATTAATTACTAGTTTATTAATTAAATTAATTACCAGTTTTCAACGCCAACTTAGATTCGTCTCCATTGTTATAATAATGTAACTGTTTAAACAATAATAAAAGTTGGCGTCGAAAACCAGATTTTCAGCCAAACTAGCCAAACCGAGTGTGTATTGTTACAACAGTGCTGACTAATCATGCTATTTTGACAATTCCTACTATTAGTTCACTCTCTCCCTATAAAATATATTTATTTAGAAATATAGAATAATAAAATAAAATATTTAGTGAGAAGGTTGTATTATACCTACAAGGCCAAAAAAGAAAGAAATTGGATTCCTAGAATATTATAATTCTTGTACAATATACTTTTCCATTATTTTTTATAGTTATGTTTCTTGAAATCTGGTTTGTATCTTCTAGCTTTGTTAGTGGTATAATTTAGTATTATCATTTTATTATACTGTGTGTGTTTTTCATCTTATGATACTATATATATATATATATATATATATATATATATATATATATATATCTTGTTCAAATTTTCAATCGTTAAAAAAAATACTTTCTATTCATGCATTCAAAGTAGGAACTGACTTTAAAAAAATTTATATTACTTCTTTAATTATTATTAAATATAATTCATGAAAATTTTTTTTCTTACAAGCCCTTTTTACTTACATTACAGATGTGCATTAGATATTATTGAAAACAATGAGTTTAATTTTAATTTAGACATCTTATTATAGTATATATATACTATATCCTTGCAAAGTAAGAGCCTAAAAACATCGTTTATCTTGAATCATTGAATAAGTGTCAAGAAAATTTAATTTTTCAAGATTTATTGAAAGAGTGCTGCAAAGTGCATACAAATCTATTTCTCTTTTTAAAAAGTTTCTTAAAAAACTCTACTCATTAATAAATTAAATGTTATTTGAATGAGTTGAATACTTAATAAAATGCTATAACACTAATTTTTAACCTAGATGCTTTTAAAATGTATATTCAGCTAAAAGCATTTCTCTTAGTTAATTTTCACCAGTGGATTTAAGTGGAAATAAATTAATTTGAATGCAAAAGAGTTTTACAAGACAACTTCTTAAAAGCTTTGAAAAGTAGTTTTTCATTCAGTATTTACCAAATTATGTTCTTCTTAAGCACTTAAAGCAATTTTGTCATTGTTAAATTACAAAACCACTTAAAATCTCTCTCTAAAACGTTTTCAGTTTTCAAAGGAAAATTGAAAATTCGCTCACAACCCAAGCTGGCGACAGAAATTAATTGAACTCACTTTTTTAGGTTCAGGGCTGTCAAAGGTAATTGCTGCGTTTTATCCATCTTTTTTTCACCTCAAGATTTTTAACTTTTTTATTTCTTTTCTTCTATTTTTTTAAAGTGTTTCTTTATATTCTATTAAGAGAAGGAATTATTTAATTTTTTATTAAGAGTAAGAGAAGTGTTTGTTTACATCTTTCTTAATTTATTTTTTATTTATAAAAAGTGTTCTTAAAATGTATTGCAATTTAATGATAATGGCGAAAAATAGAAATTATTTTTCCTAAGCGTATGAACAAAAAAAAAATATATCAACCGATCTAATTTAAAATGTATTTTGGAATCATGCAGAATTTGTTACTATATACTATTTTTAACTGCTATTTTTTATAAATTTTCTTACAATTTACAGCGCAATTAAATATTGAATTCTTCTAATTAGTCACTTTTGTGGCCATAAAATACTTCAAAAATGCCTTATATCTTAAAAAAGAACCTTAATTGACTACTAAAAATATACACAAAGCAAATCGACGCAATAATATTAATTAAAATCATTTTAAGAGTTTTAATTACCTAGCATTAATTAATTGGAATTAATTAGTACATTAAATCTCTTTATTATTTCAATTATTGCAAAATTATTTTTGTGGAAAATAAATATGATCCAGTCATTATTATCAATCATATTAATGCTGAAAGATGTAATTATTAATTATTAAATATTTGATAAACATGTTTTCATCTCTTTTTCAAGAATCTAAAAATAACTAATTGATTTTTTCATCCGTAAACAATGATAATGTCTTTTAGAATCGTATTTTTAATTGTTTGATGACATTTTTACATTTTTAGAGCTTGATTCTTGTAGCACTCTAAGATAAGTAAATGCAATCAAAGGGTAGATAGATTATCTTTGATACTTATTATATATACTGTGCAAAAAAGTATATACTGTACTTATTATTTATATTACTGATACTGTGTTTCTTATTATGTTCGAAACTATACTACTATTTAGGAACACAATTAATTATGTTCATGGTTTTTTTCACGTTCGAAATTCTATCTTGAAGTATTCAAAAATATATTGTACTGGATTCATACAAAGAAATTTTGAGAAACCCAAAGCTTTATTTTTTAATAATTCAATATGCTTGAAATAATAATTTTTTTTTTAAGAAAAAAAACATACTAACATGTAGATAATTCTAGACATTCTAAAAAAAGCGGTGTTTAAAATACAGGAAAATTCAAGGGAAATAAAAAATGCAGATTATACGAATAAAAATTTTATGTGATAAAACGTATTCAAAATTTCTGAAAGAAGAAAAATTCGGAGCTGTGACTTATTAAAGCTTTTAACGAGTAATATGGTTTAAGCAGGAAGTAAATTGCATTCACTTTTTCTTTAACTTATATTTCACTATCTGATATACCCGTTCTTCGCAAGGGTGAATTGAAAAATTTAACTAAACAGATTGAAGGATAAAGAAGTTTTTAGTGAGTTAATTTTACGTGAATTGGAAATTAAACCAAAAAAAAGCTTTTTGCATATCTTAGCTGAACAAAGAAACACATATTTGTTAAATTTTAAGTCTGAAGGTCTAAGAGCTGTTAAAAAGGATTTTATTTTTATTTATAACGCCCTGTAACTCTCTTGATGATCGATTTTTGAAAACACCTTCCATGGCTGATCGATGTTCAGCAAAGTAACACATTGTTAAAAATTTTGTGTAATGAACGCTTAAAATAGTGTACATAATTTATATCTGGATGCGTACTTTCTGTTGTATTTATTTTATGTTAAAATTGTAATATTTGAAAGAAAAGCTGTTCCTTACATTATAATGGCGATTGAATGGAAACAAAACGAAATGTTGGCGTTAGAGCCAAGTTGGCATCATTTTTGGCGACCATGTTGGAAACTTGGTGATGGGTTGAACGGTGCAAAAGTTGATATTCTATAGCGCCACCTGGTGGGGAACTACAACTAAAAGGATTACACAAAAACCTTTTCCAAAAAAGAATGTATATGTTTGCCAGTTTTCATAGTGATTAGTTGATAATAAAATCATAAAAAAACGTGCATTGAAATAAAGAAAAATTATAAATTTTTATTATATTTATGGTTTACCATTTTGTCGATAATGGCTTACACATAAGAGATAGATATCTGCTGTAGCGAGCTTTTTGGTATACGTGATTATATACGTATAACTCTAACGGTTTTTACAGCGCACGCTAGAATAGCTTGCAGATGGCAGAATTTTGTCCCACTTGCTTGACATTTATCGCTCTGTTTTGGACACTTCACACAATATCTTTATAAATTATAGCCTATGTGTTATTCTGATGGTTAAGCTATACTATTGTAAGGTTTCGTTAAAATCCATTCAGATTTTTCGCTTAAAAGAGTAACAAACATCGATACATTCGTACTTTCGCGGTTATAATATTAATAAGGATTATAATGAACATTTAGGCTAAATTCTATGAATTATATAATAGAACTAAATGATCAAAAGACACCTGAAAATGTAAAAAAAAACTTATTTTCTATCTGTCTATTTAGGATTTATACTTCTGCAAACTTTTGTTCACATAAAATTAGTTAGAGAAAAAATTAGTAAAATTCCTTCGTTATTTGTTGCGCGATAAATACACAATTAAAAAACATCAAACATTTTTTTTTCAAAACCATACTTCAGATATTATAACTGTACAAAATGATTTTTAAAATGTTAGTATAAATTTTTTTTTAAGGGATATAGAAGCCAATTTATTTTTTCATTTCTAAAATATTCGAAATAAAAAATTTTTGATTTTTGCCGCATTACACTAGGTAGACACATTTTAAAAATTAAGTTTAGAATTCTTTTTTCTAATAAGGGGTCAATTATTTATTTCTCACAAACATAGTTTATACCACGTTTAAGGTTCTTGCTTTAAAAGCATATGCAAAGATAACTTGTCAAAACTTTCGCATGTTCTCAGCAAAATGGCGAAGAGTACCTTTTTCCCGCTTCTTTCTTCAAAGAAAAGTTATCGATCTGCGTTAATCAAATTATTCACCGAATTTCAAGTGACAGGGAAAAACTTTGACGGAAGTTTAGGTAGCCCACGAACCTGTCCATATGCTAAAATTCTCAAAAACGTTCGATCTTCCCAACGGTAGGCGCCAAACTGCAGTAAAACGTTCTTTATTCACCTTTCCCGGGTAATAAAGAAAAATCCCAGCATGCAGATCGCGAAAGAAATAAGACCCGCCAAAATCCCAGAGTGGAAGAGAAATTCAACACTTTTCTTTCAACAACACAAAAACTCTCCACATAAAAACAGAAAACTTTTTTTTTTCGAGAACTAGTTCTCTTTTTTTAAAGCGCGCGAAATCCATCAATATAAGTAGATTTCTATCTCAAAATAAACTTTTATATTTATTTATTCACTAAGTCTCCTATTTCTACGATAAGGGAAAAGATACTAAGAGATTGGTAAGAAAGGACTTTAAAAATCAAAAGAATATAAAACAGAATGCGAAGAAGTATGGAATACACTTATCATGGAAGCTACCATTCTTATTATGCAAATACAATACGCTATGGTTGGTTTTTTTTTTAAAGTTGGTGTCATTTTGTTTTTAAGTTTGTGCGTGGTTGTGTATTTTATATATTCACCTACTATCTTTTAAAAATAAATACTCTTCACTACATTTTCCCCTTCTAATAATCTGGTTTGAGCTATTTTTCTATGAGCTATTTTTTAAACGTTCTTAAGAAAAGAGAATTGAATTTCTTATTTCTATTCAACTAAAAGCATTTACTTCTTTATTTTCTATTTATTTACGCTGTCTTAAATGTTGTTTGTATTTGCTAGGTTTATTTTTTTTTAAAAACTTGATCGGAAGAAAGTAATACTGTTGCTCAATTCTGTTTATTTTTATTGTTATGCGATATTCGGAATATTGTTACGCTGGATCGTTTTCTGAGCAACATCAATTTAATTCCTTGTTTCTTGAAAATGTTCTAAAATGATACGCTTAAAACGTCCCATGTGGTGCATTTATTTTCAAAATAAACAGCTTTTACTTTCTTTGCTTGAAGTAAACAGTTTACGAATGGGGTATCATTCTCTAGATAAATTTATTCTTTTTTTATCATTATTATTCTCTGGTTTTTATTATATTTCTCTGGGGGGGGGCAGATGAAAAGACTATTCTGATCATACTGACTTAGGAATTTTTATTGAATTCGAATATATTAGTAAAAGCGTTTTTGCTGATGTGTGGAGCGTGGCAATCAGCATATTCTTTTTTTTGTTTTAAAGAAAAATATTGAGTTAATACTTTAAAGTATAAAAAAAACTATTGCCTCTTTCTCGTGTTCAAAGTTTTTTTAAATACCATTACTTGATACATAAAATAAAGAACTAAATGCTTCAGAATATTTCAAAATTTTTTTATGTTCTCTTGTGACTAAAGAACAAATGATATTGTGTTGAAATACTCAGTTGTAATTCATTTTTTTTCGTGCCGAGCGTTCTTTTTTTAAATTGAAATAAAAGTATTCTTTATTTTATTGATTCTGTACAGGGTGCCATGATGTATATCGACCACCAACAGAAAATTTATGGTTCCTTCTTCTTGATAGACGAATTTATTTCTTCGATGGGAAAAATAAAAGAAACTAATCAAAATTATGAAAAATTATAAAATTAGTAATATTATAACCTAAGTAAACCTAAAGTAAATAACCTAAAGTAAAATTAGTAACCTAAGTAACTATTATTTATCTCATACATATAAAACAACTTTCATTTATTTATTTGATTTTTAGTAAGGGGAAGGAACGTGTTCAACAACCAAGTGACAACTAAGCCATTACATAATTCTATGCCTATCAAAAATGAGATAGGAGAAAAGTCGGATACCACATGACATAGAAGGAACCAATATTTTTCTCGCAATGGTCGACCAGTAAATATATTCGCTTATTGGTTTCAAAAATGAACATCCTGCTTTATAATAGGGTGGCTGTATTTGAAATTCGATTAGACCTCAATGTCCTCATTGGGTGTGGAAATATAGAAAATGAAATACAATTCAAGTTTCATTTCCACCATTTGTCTGTAGTTAAAAACTACAAAGTTCATAGTTAATAGCGTCTATTGCTTCTCTAAAGTGACATTAGCTCCCTCAAAACGACAAATTATCTTTAAAAAATTATATATATTGTAATAAAAAAGTTGACCATATTCTCATGTCTTAAAAATCATGAAACAGCTATTATACTGCCAGTCAGAATAAATTTACAATAGCCTTTTCGTGTTTTTTAAGAATGTTATTTAAGAATATTATCAACCTTTTTAATTACAATACATATTACATTTTAAAGATAATTTGTCGTTTTGAGAGAACTGATGTCGCTTTACAAAATTTATTTTTACAAGACCGTATTTTTTTAATTCGTGAAGTAGAATTTTAGTTTATAATAGTAGGAGACTTACAAGTTTGGGGGGAAATCTATTTCACAGATACAATAGAGCTGATTAACGAGAATGTCTTCATATTTAATGTTGTTGTACTAAAAACTCGGCTTACGTATTTCGTAAATTTTTGAGAATCAGGTATAAAATTCACATTGTAGCTTTTGTTCTTAAACAGGACACGGGAACTTAAAAGCTCAGCGTCATTTAAAGGTTCCTAAATCTAGTTTTGTAAATTCCAAATTTAATTTTGTTATAATTTTGAGAAGTTTTGTCTAATATACATAAATTATTATTATGATATTTTTATTTTTTTAAAGTATCTAGTCATTTGACTGCAATGAAGAAGAACACCGAATCAACATTTATTTTTATGCAGACAATTATGAAAAAAAGCATACAAACCATTTTCATAAAACTAAAAATTTAACACCTATTTACGTACCTATCCAAAGATAAAAACGTATTAACTAGCCGACGTAATGTTCATAATAGAAGAGCTATCCATCGCAATAGCTTCAAACACAACCTTTCTGTTAGAATGGACGTCTTTTTCATCTTCCTGCATCATCAATTCCTCTTTGAAGGGTGGGGGAGTGCTATTCTAGGTGGGGTGGGATACACCCCAAAGAGCCATCCAGCCTAAAGACGGTATAGGGCTCTCTTTTTTTCTCCCAAATCCCATAAAAGACAATGACCCTCCAGAGGTACGTAGAGCCAAGCGTGCCGCACATACTATTGTGGAAATGGAAAAGAATCATTGAATAGCACCCTGTAGACTGAGTCCTTATCAGCTCTATAATTGGCAGAGTAAACCTTCCTTTATTTCTTTTGACAAACTCCCACTGTTTGAGAGGGCAAGGGGGGTGTGGAATAACTTTTTCGTTTCCGAAGAAGACTTATTTTGTGGCTGCCCCTCACAAATCCCCCGAAGAGTTGATGGATAGCTTTATGTATTTGCAGGAAAGACCGTGGGGTTTTAATCCCTCGGGGTTTATTCTGTGAAGGAAATAGTTAAAGAAATCTCTTTTCGAAGTTTTGGTTTGGTATAGGATGTTAAGTATGAATTGAATCGTCAAGTACTTTATTGATATAAATTTGTGGGGATGTAATAAAGGAAGTATAGAAAAGTGTATATGTGGTTGTTAATTTGGTTTTAGAGTAACGCAGAAAAATAATAAAATTGTAAAGTATGATAAAACCAGATTCAAATAGATTTCATTGGTTACTTTTAGGTGAAAAAATATACCATATATTTCCGGATGTAAGCCCATCGGTGTATAAGCCTAGGGTAAATTTTTCTCCAAAAATTTTAACGAAGTTAGAGACCTGTATCTAAAACGAATAGAAAAAAAAAGTTCCTTTAATTTTCGAACGTATCTTCATGTGGTCTTCTTCAGGTTACCAAGCGGGTAAAACCTGGTGGAATATTATTGGATCAAATTTCTGTAAGAAAAAACGCAGATCATTATTGCTTTGATTCGGATAATTCTATCTAAAGAGCTAACACGTTCTTTTTTCATGCACTTTTTTATCAATTCATACTTTCCGTGCCATTTTTTGCTGTTGTTTTAAAAATAAGAGGAAAGCGAAATTCGTATACAGCATGCGATTGCCGATCTATGTTTTATGCTCTAGACGCAAAACTAGCTGCAGGATGATGATCATTTGCATTCAGACATCCCGATGAGTAAATGTAAATTTTAAGAATTATTTGGAAACTCAGACTTCAAGACTGACTAATAGATTTACATAACTTTTAATTTTCTTTTTTTTTGTGAAGGTTTTAGTAAAAATACCCAAAAAATTATTTTTTTTCTAGAGATTACTGGCTCCGCGCCGACCCCCTTGCTTTCACTTGTAAAAAGGTTCAAAAAATAATCGTCTTTTACACGGAAGGATAAAAGAACAATTATTATTTAAAATCATTTAAGACCCATATTTCGATTCGGTTGATTTAACAAAGTAAAAATAGGTTTTGTATTAATTATTTTAAAAGCTTAAACTGCTGTGGCTGTAATCCAGGTCACAGACTCGTGAATGATGCCGCCGTGTAGAGGGTCAAAGCTCAAGTGTGTGGGCATTTATTAACCTTCCAAAGTAAAGCAACACGATGGCTATTGGAGACGGACTTCGTAATTTTGAACTATGGTCAAGTGAAAAGGACAATACCTGAGTTTGCACCCCTTTCTACGAACTTTCACGCCATTGGGAGGGTTTTGAACCTCGATATATTCTATGTGCATCCGCTTCTCTACACAACGGTCCTTGAAAGGCTATAAGGTTCGAATTCATGACACACCGGCCACTGACACTACGATCTCTTAGCTACCACGGCCACTAGATAAAGTTCAAAAATCTTTCAGAAAAAAACATTAAATAAATCCCCAGCATATATATATTGTTACGTTGATCGGGGTTCGAGGATTTTATGCGAAATCAGTCGTAAACAACAAGGCAATTCTTTAAGAGCGATGAGTATTTATTGTCGAAAATCAATCTTTTAAATACAGGATTCAACAGCAAAACTCACAGAGTAAATACCAGAAGGATTTCACACCTTCAACAGCATTCAGACACAATTATCAGTGTCTAACATACATGTACGTAAAAGATTATTTACAAGCACCGCTCGTAATATTGTACGGCCGAGCTAATCGCTAGTCTTCACGGTCAAGGGAAGTTTACTAATCGCTAGTCAAAACCAGACTCGCTACTTGCTGGTTGAAACCAGACTGTCTGTTGCGGCGAGTATCGCTCTATTTATAGACATGGCCGAAACTTCAAGAAAGATGTGCTCGCGCCATAGATCGTGAAATTAGTGGATTTCTCCACTAATTTCTAGAAGAATCCAGAGGGTCCCGAACTCGCCAACATGGTCGCCAATGTCACCAAATTGATTGCCAGCTTTGTCACCAAAAATGATGCCAACTTGGCTCTATCGCCAATATTTTGCCAAGTTCCCATTGAATCGCCATTATAACGTAAGGGACGGCGTTGCTTGTGAATATTACAATTTTAATACGAAATAAATATAACATAGAATAATATAAATGCATCATACATCCAAACGCAGATTATTTACGCTATTTTATACAAAATTCGTAACAATATTAATAAATAAAGCGACACTATATGCGAGAATAAATACATCAATGGTATATTGATTATCTCACTTCATTACTACATATTAATTTATAGCAATAGAACAACTTACTTTTAAAATTAATTCCCTTACATAAATGTAAGTAAAACTTAAAAGAAACGGCAAAATGCTTTATTTAAAAAAAGAATTAAGATGCTATGCTTTTTATTTCCAAAAAAAAATAAACAATTTATAAATATTTAAAAAATATATTTTTTAGAATTTATAATTCTAAATCCTTTTCTAAGGTTACAGTCTCAGACTTTAACAAAACGTTTCTTATGCTGCGTGCTTTATTCCAAGTAAAATTTAATGGAATTCAAGAAAAGAGAGAAACGATTTAATCGATTTGGAAGCCCAAAAAGCACAATTCCGAGTTTCCTTATTATTTTTTTCCTCTGATATGTTTGAAATCCAATGAAGGAAATCCTTCTTTATTCCGTTTGATATGAACTCCCTTTTTTTTGTAATTCCAGTATCATTAAAGAGGATATCTGTCGAAATAAAGAATGAAAAAGAAATAAAAAAAATATTTTCTCGATTTGCTTGAATTCGGAATTGATCGGAAATATCCATTTTCTCATAACCCATAAATGCACTCTACTTTATTTTGATTTCTCTAATTCCATCCGAATGTTTAAATCGAGGAACAAACGAACACCCGTTGCTATAACAACAATGACGTAAAAGAAAATCAAATTCCAACAAAGACATTCGATCATAATAGCATTCCTATCACACAAGAGGAAAATAAAAATTCTTTTCACTGATATACGCCTTTTTTTCCGAATCTAACTCTTTAACGAGATAGGTCCTTGTAAAGGGGGAACACTCGCAGCTCGTTACGGCTATGTGGTACTTATAGGGCATTCGTCTAATTTTCTGCTGCCTTTTTTTGTTTCTTTTGCTTCTTTTCCAATTTTATATTCTTGTATAGATTTCAGATACTTCTTCTTTGCGCCATTTTTTTTCCTTCCTTTTGGTTTCTTTCTATCTTTTTGTAAAAATTCTGATGTGAACTTTTTCTCCAGACGATAGCTGAGAAGCTGGCTTGTTTTTCAATTACTAGTTTTATTGTTTCTCGAAATTCGATTCGACCATCCCGGGTTTGGTCTATGGGCCTTAGGGGGGCTCCCAGGGACTTCGAAAGGATGATAGTAACGAGTCCGGTTTTAGTGTTTTCGAAGGTTATAAAAAGAAACGTTTCTCGTGTTCCGCCTGGGTCCCTTGGCGAAGCCCTCGAATAAAACATGTGTTCCATTCCGGCTTGGTAGACTTTCGAAGAGTTTTATATTGTATGGAAAAAATAAAATCTTGGGTCGTTCTAAATGAAGAAGTGCTCTGATAGAATGTTGTTCAAAGTTTCCTTCTGACAATTTAGAGCTTTGTTTTCGAAAAGAATTGGGTTCAATTCTTTTACGTGTCAACAGGAAGATTATTTAGTAGATGAAAAGTGTTCAGTTAGTATTTTGTATCAGGACCAAGTGCTTAAGAAAAAAGATTCCGAAGCATTTGTGACGATTCTATCCACGCCCCTTATACTAATAATCCTCTTGGCGTATTTCTGGTCTTTAAAAATTATTTTATTATAAAACTCTTCTCCGAAGAAGACGTGATTATGTAAATTAAGACTACTATGTATAGTCTAGGCATTTAGGTTAAAGAGAGATAGGATATATAACTAGCGTTGCAGTGATTAATCAAATTGAATGTGAATCGCGGATATTTAATATTTGAAAATTGAATTGCTTAAAGTGACGAATTGTCACTGGAGATTTAATTTAGATTAAATAGCTAAGAAGTCAGATCTATTTACTGGAGTAAGTGTATTCCGTATTAAAGTCTTCTCCTATCTCGCGTACCTCGTTAATTGCCTGCATAGTTTTTAACTGGGTGCCTCTCTTGGTATTGATCGATTGCATTTGAGTTGTGATGAATATTGTGAATAAATTAGATTGCTTCTTGAAATATGGCTAGTCTTACTTCCAATCCTCCTACACCTTTAGGCACAAAGGTAAAACCATTGCACATATTGCTTATCAAAAAGAACAGTTCGTATATTTTTGCTTCTCAAAATAAGCATTCCATTAGTTTTTATGAAAAAATAAACTCTCCTTTAGATTCTTCTTTTTGGAACTTCTACCATTCACAATTTTTTCTAAAAACGTACTTCTGACGATTTAAATTAGAGATAGTTTCACGCTTTTGTCACTTCCTCCTGTTTGTCAGCCTAATTGTTGGGTTGATAATAAACATTTAATCAACATTTTAAATGAGTATTAAGTATACAAAATGGAACTTTTTAAACAATAAATTTTTTGTAAGTAACATAATATTGCCTTACTGAAATCCTTGATTTTTGAATAATTTTTGACTTTTGGAGAGTTTTAGGCTGATTTGAGAAATAAAACTTCATGTATTTCTAAATTAAAAAGTATAATCTATACGGAATTGACTAAAATTTGTTCAGATAATTTAATGTGTTGAAAAATGTTCGTATGACTTCTGTGAACCCATCAGCAAAAAATTACTGAGTATTTCAATATATTTTTGCAGTATCGAAGTAAATGTATAAGACAATATACAATTCAAACGGAAATAATTATCTGTCTTGTATTAAATGATAAGAGAATTATTTAAGTTTACCATAATGTGCAAACAACTGATACATTTTATTACATCCAATTTTAGAGTTATGTAGTGTTTAAAAAGCAAAAAATAAAGATATTCTTTAACTTTTAAAGATACTGGACATTAAAATTGCCTAAAGGGTTTTTTTTATCTAATATTTTTATGTGTAAGAATTTAAAGCTTTAAGAAGAATTTAAAGAATTAAAGTATATTTGCTTTATTACCATACACGTTAATGATTTAGATATAATAAATTATAAAATACATAGATAAAAACCAGAAAAATAGCAAAACTTCAGCCCAGTTTACGGATTTTCAATGCTCATTTAATTATTTTTTATTAATTCAAGCGTCCAAATTTAGTTGCGAAGTCGCCACTAGATGGTGCTCACATTAGGGGACTTGCCATGTCTGCAAAAACTAAGTCGCTAAAATGCAGTCCCATCAGAAAAAAAAATATTTTTTCAATTTTTTTTTTCAAACGTTATTTTCTCCGAATGTTTCATTTTAGTTTTACAGAAAAAGTATTAAGTTTTATAGTCCTAAAAGAATAAATTGATGAAAAAGCAAATGTCAATATAATTTGAGATTCTCTAAAAAAATTTAAATGCTCAATTCGATTTAATGTACGGAAAGCTGTTTTGTGATACATAATTTTCAATTAGAATTTACAATTTAATCTAAAAGGAGTAAAAATGCTCTTTTTTTTAAAATAATTATGACTGAACTTTATAAGTTTGTATGGTAGAATTATTTTTTTTATTTAAATTTCAATGCATTCATTTTTGCTGTAATAAAATATTAACCAAATATTCAATTCAAAATGTTCAGATTTTTCTTTTAAATCTTCGTGTGTATATTTCATGCACACCGATTTGTATGAAACATAATAGTTTCACTAATAAACAACAAAAGGACACTCTTTTTTCTGTTTTCTATAAATTAGATATTAAATGAGTACGACTAATTTTTCGACTAATATAGTTTTGAAATACCACATAATTCTGTTTATTAAAAAATTTAGACAAGCTGAGTATTTCTGAAATAAAATCAACAAAAATTATATTGTATACTTGCTGAAAAAATGAAATTCACCTTTAATATAGCAAAAAAATTAAGATTATTAAAGTTTCATCATCAAAATAATGCAATAACCCGATGCTAAAATATTTGCCAAAAACCCATTAAATTAAAAATAAGTTAAATATTTACATTTTTAATGGTAAACCAATTCATTTAAAAATACTTATTCTAATCAATATTTTAATATCATAAATATTCATGCATTTTAGTTAAATAATTTTATGCTTTTGCCTCATTTTCACTTTTTAAAAATAGTACGCTATAAAAGCTTCTGGTAGCATAAAAAATAATTTACCTATTTTCATTTTAAAGAAAAGAAAACGTTAACGGTTTCTTTAACAACATTTTAATTCAGCATTTTTAAAATCATTTCGCCGGTTTATTAATTCCTCGTTCATCTTTAATAAAATGAATGAATTTCTTTTTTCATTTAAATATTTTTTCACGATTTTTTTTATGAAGAAACTCGTTTTTTTTCATTTATTTTCTTTTTCTTTATTAAAATGATAATCAAATATATATAAAAAAAACTTGGATGGTTTTTAAAAATCCATTAAAGAATTTAAAAATGAAACTAGTTGCATTCATGGTTAATGAAATGATGTATTAAAAAGATTACTTTCTGAATTGTATTCGAATTTTATTTATTCATAAGAATAAAATGTGGTTGTTTTTTAGGATTCCATTTCCATCTTTGAAAGCTTAGATTCTCCTATTTTAAAAATAAAAAATAATTCATAATTGTCTGATACTTACTATGAAATAAATTGTCTGATTTTAGCAAAATATATCTTCGAAGTAGTTAAAAATTTCATGTCTTTTCTTTTTAGCTCAAACCATCAGAGGATTGGTATCGTTTGCAATAAAAAACCTGTAAGTAAATAAAAAAAATTATAAAATTGATTAGATAAATTATAAATTATCAATAGAATTGTCAATGTTAGAGCTAAACCGAAATAACTTAATTCGCTTTTTAATTGCATTTGTATATAATAAATTTTATACGACTTTGAATAATTTTGATTTTCAAAAAATTGGAAGAACGATGTTTCGTCATTTTCTTTATAGATAGACGTAACATTGATTATGTATACTTCTAATTAAATATTAATCTGCAAATAATATATGTAAGAAATTTGTCCTACTTCATGTTGAAGATAATGTTATATTGGATTCTTCAGAATATTATGTATTGGTGGTACAAAAAATGCATGCTCTTTCAAAAAATATACGATACATACAAAAATATTTTTAAAAAATGGTATTAACATTAGCACTCACAATGAAGTCAACTCATAAAGAACTAATTTAAAATTTTTTTATTCTACATAATAATTTTCTAATTACTTATTTTGTAAAAATATTTATAAATACATTACTTTGATTATCATAAATAAAATCTTTTTTTTAAATGATAAGAAGTTGAAATTTTCAGTATATTAAATTTTTTTAACTTTAGGTTAATTTTAAGGCAAAAGATAATGTTTTGTCATCAGAAGTAAAATAAAAAATTGAGATTCTTTAAATTATCCAAATTCTATATATATAAATTAAATAGAAGAATTTAAAATTCTTACTGAAATTTTAATAAAACCTTAAGTATTATTTGATCGTAATTTACTGAAAAAACATTTTCAAAACTTTAAGCTTGATTTTTATTTGAAGAACTATAAATATTTGAAATTATTGAGTTATAAGTATATTACGGGAGAATTCTTTTAGGTAGAGAAACCTTAAATTGTATTGAATCGTACAAAAAACACAGACATTAAAATAATTTTAGAATGGCATTTTCTGTGTTGAAAATTTTTTAACTTATACTGCCGTATGAAACTTAGTTTTAGTAAATCAAACTAGTTTAAGTGTCTCAAATATTATAAGATTTGTCTAAAGAAAATAAATGCTTTCGAAAACCCATTTCGTACGGGGAAATGAACAAGCAATTTTATTTACTGAAACACCATTCAGAAATTTTGTAGAAATCCCTTATAGACTCGAGATTCTCACGGGAAAAATTCGCTTATGGCCCTAAAACATGGATTCCAACTTCAACAAATAAACATTCCCAGACGGCAATTTTAAGAAGAAATAAATCAAACTTTAAAGAATGTACATCGCAGAAGCAATAAGCAGCGATATTTCTTTATATATATATAGTATTTCTCTAACGTTCACTGGAAGTTTTTTATTTACTTTGGGTATAAATAACATACGAATGCCAATAGAGAATCAAACCAACAACAACAAAAATAATAGAACTCGTTTCTTTTGAAGAACTGGTTGTCTGGCGTTCCCTTAATAGGAAAAGATTGTCATGCATATTTCATATTTCGATTTAAAATAGAAGAACTGAAAAAAAAATTAAAGCATCATTCCATCATAGTCAGAAATAAAACTTCTCTCTTTCACTAGAACTACTTGCTTTCTAGAATCTATCATGCACATTTACGTACTGACAGCCATCTTAGAACATTCATTGCAAGTATTGAACATAGCTTCCATTGAGCGTGAGGCTATATATTTTGCATATTCTTTTCATTGCCTCCAATGCGAAGTTTTGCATCTAGCAGTTCTTTCCAGATCCCATTTTTCTATTTCTTTATCCTTAAACTCTTCCATCAGGGGTTTCTTTCTAAAGCTCAACTGACACCAAATAAGTTGGATATCCTCCAAGTATCGATCAAAAAGCTCTGGAAGTTGAATGTCTTCATATTTTTTGTGCGCCTCATTAAATTAACAACGTTGTTTGTGGCACTTTTTCAGAACATTTTTTTGCAATTCAGACGCTTCTGAGAGTTGCATTCACCTATATGGGACGACCATTCAATACTTGGGTAATGGCCAAGAGGTTTTGTATTCCTTTTGTTGCATTTTCTTGTGATTTCTGGTCTGGTCTGATGACAGGCTAATTTGACGACCAGACAAACTAGTCTTAAACTCATTAAAGAAACAACAACTACCAGAAAATATTGCTCCAAACAACAATTTAGCTCCAACTTCTGGAAAATCCGATGAAAGCAATTTGGGTAAATAAATCTGACTAAATAGGCGGAAACTGCAGCACATGTCATTTGCTAGACTATTATTATGCGACAGATTTATGCCACGATGTGTTTGACCATTAAAGAAATTATCACTGTTTTTTCAATGGGTGAAAAAAAGTTATGACAATAAATTGTTTCTTTGTTTTATCATCATCCTGATTACAGAAACCCTTTCTTTATCTTTGTCATGTTGAGCTACTATCAAATAATATTAATTAAAGAATTAAACCCAAATCAAATAAAATAAGTTTTATTGCAAGTCTTTCAGCAGTAAAAATATTAATCAAAGGAAGGCAAATGCAATTAGTATATTAAGTAAAGTTATTCAAACTAATAAAAATTTATCTATTATATATTAACAAATACACAATTTGTATTAACTTAAACATATGTTCAATTAGCTGAACAAAAAGAGTCTAAAATTAGTTGTGTTATTCCAAAAGTATTCTAAATCAGTGTTACTATAAGCAAATTGAATTGCACTACAAGGTGGCCGTGGTAGTCGAGTGGTCTAGGCATCGGATTATGGCTAGCGTGTCATGAGTTCGATCCTAGTACCACTAAAGACCCGCCGTGTAGGGAAGCGATGCACGTTAAATCTGTCAAGAGCTCAAACGTCCTCCCGTTGGTGTGGTGTGGTAGTTAGGAGAGGGGGTGCCAGCTCAGGTGTCGTCCGCGTCACTTGACCATGGTTCAAAATTACGCGGACCGTCGCCAAAAGCCCTCGTGTTGCTAATCAGTGTGACGTTAATATTCTCTCATTCTCTCATTGCACTACAAGAACTTGTTAATATATATTGATGATTAATTTGTTTGCTTGAATCTTAATTGGTTTTTAAGACATTTGAAAATCTGTAAAGATAAATTAATAGTGTTATATGGTATTTGTTTCAGTTTTGTTCATGATTTTTTTAAATAGTTACGTTACATATATAATCATAAGTAAAATCTTATTATTTTTATTTGATACGATAGTCCTTTCACGATATATCTTTCCAACTGCCTACGTCATAACACTGACAATTGAAGCACCTAAAATGAAGCAAATATAATATACCATAATTCCACAATTTCAGTTTCTACTACATTAATAAATTAAGTTGATTTCTTAACAATGTTACGGAGTTAATAATCCCATTTTAATGTGTTATTTTAACTATCAATATATCGAAGACAAAATTATTATACTATAGCATAAGACCTTAGAATCCGGTTACATGCTTTGAAATACATTGAATATTTTATTGATAGTGAATTTATTTATTGGAGGCTTAAGTTCTCTAATTTAAGGTGTACAAAAGTATGCTTCAGTTTGAAGCTTAATTTGTGATAACTGTAGAAAAATTTATTAAAATGTTTTTTTGTTATATAATGTTAGAGGGAGGGAACTCTTCGTGTAACAAGCCTTTGTTTTAGATGTAACCCGAAAAAAACATTTGATATCTACCTTTTCCGACAGCATATCAATAAAAAGAAGTTAAATATTCTATATCAACCAGTATTTATTTAAATATACTTTAATTCAAGAAGCACATGAAATAAAATCAGTAAAAAATTTCAAATATTCAAATAAATCTTGCAATTCAATTGATATTAATTAAAAATTCATATACTTAAATATCTCATTAATGCAAAAAAAAGATAGAAATCGCAACTTATGAAAGATTTTGTTTCAGAAAAAGTATTCTTTTTGAATCTCAACAATTTAATTCCGTTTTCCATTTAATATCCGAAAAACAAAATACATTTATGTCTTTCGACATCACCAGTGAAGAATCATTAAAATCTTATTAAATATTTGATTCAAGAGGCTTCTTACATAGATGTTAATTATATTTTTACTCTTTAAAAACCCTTAATGGAATAAAAAGATTAATACATTTGTGCGATCTTAGAATATTATGAATAAATTTTAAATAAGAATGATAAAGTGTTAAATTTCCATTGAGTTTATTTTTTCAAAAAAGCGAAGAAATGGAATATGAATTTTAAGTAAATATTTTAATGCCTTAAGTGGTATTTGAATGCAAGTAATACTTCAACTTTATTTCATTCCGAATAAATTTAATGAGAGCAGAAAGATCCTGCGATTGTATTACAATATTCATTAACGAAACCTTTTGAAAATCTATTACAAATTAAATTAATGACATTAAATTCATTTTGGTAATTTATTTTCTGTATTTCGCTCGCGTTTTATGGTTTATTTTTAATGTTGTAGCGTAGAAATTAATTTTGCTTTGATTCCATTTGTCTAGAAGCGTTTGGTTACTGTAATTCTTCCACTTTTATTAATATATAAATTTATAAATCTTGATGCAGTCAGTGAAAGAAAGGAAGTTTTGATTAAAAATATATTGAATGTTCTTTTTTTTATCTATTTATGGCGGATACTTTGCAAATGATGAAATGGCATGGTTGCGAGTTGTATAATTGGAAAATAAATGAAAAAATGGATATGGAATGGAAAATAATTAATATTTATGTGTTTGGTATTTAAGTAATCGATTGAATGAGGATGATTTATTTTATTAAATTTAGTTTTACAATAAGAGTTGTTTTTATCGTAAATTACTTAATTTGGGAGAGAAATTCCTTAAAATACATCTAAAAATGTATTTAAATTTAACAGAGTAAGAACCATTCTGTACATAATAAATGTAAGCACATTTATTTATAAATATAATTCCGTACAGATTCTAAATAATATGGAATAAATAAAATTCTTATCAAGAAAAATGCTGGCAGAAATTCATATAAATGCTTAAGAAAAAGCCTGAAAATGGATCTTATGTGGATACTATTTTTGATTTTTTTCATATTCATTTGTTTCTTGTTTTTCTTTGTATTTAATGCAGCACTTGGGAAACAAAGTGATCGGCAGTTTGCAAAATTTTATGTTAACCCCTTAACTACTACCAGAATACACGTCTCGCTCAACCGGTGCGTTAAATGCCTCCTACGTGTATATACGTCTTTTCGAAATACGCTTCTTTTTTTTCTTTGCTTGCTAATATTAAAACTATACCGAAATTTTTGAAACGCAATAGAACTAATTTGACAGTGTCTGTGTGTGCATGCAAAAAATTTACTTACATTTCAGATAAAAATTTGCTTATTTTTTATGCCTTTTTATTTACCTCTAATACGCCACATACGCGTGCCTTTGTGAATAAAGGGGGGAACTGGAGAGTGAATCGTATAAATTTTAATCGGCAGTTCAGAAAAAAGGGATGAAAAATTGATTAATACAACACTGCATTTAAATATTATATCACTGAACGCTGAACTATTTCAACAATATTTCTCTCAACCAAAGGATTGCTTTAAGAAGTTCCGAAATCATGCAATACCCACGATGAAGTCATGGTAGAAAAGTCAAACTAAAAATTGATTCAATTTTATTGTACCAAAGTAGTTGAGATATAACTGCATTTTTAAACAACTAGTTATCAAAACTATATAAATTGAAAATTTATTTAAATCTTTTATTATTTGAGCTATGCCATTTACTTTCTCCGGAAAATCATTTTACAAAGACTTTTAGGTTATAATTTCAGTTAAATGCATAAATAATTATCCAGAAAGATTTATTCATTTTAATATAATTACGTAAGTGCAATAGAAAGAGTATTACTTTTAAAATAATCTTATTCATACATCATTTTAGACCTTATCATGACTTTAACGGAACTTTGCGAAATTTTTCATTAAAAATGGCGAAATAAAACATAAACAGCGTCCTTATTACCTAATAGCTGAAAGTATCTAATAAAAATTATAATAACGAATGGATACTTCATAATACTCCATCATTGTATACGGTAAAAGAACTGCGATGACATTAAAATATTTTAATGTTTATATATTTCACACTTTATATATACAGAGATATTAACAAACACATTACCTAATCCTGCCTTTAAAGATATGCTTTCACATACTTTTAAGCAAATAAAAACTAATATCTAAAGCTTTTTATAGAATTAAAGCCCAAAATATCATTTACAAGTGTTTCAAGAACTGCGAAACCAGTGGTAGTAGTGCTCGGTAATTTATGCCATGTCTCGCCCAACAACGACAACGCGTTGGTTAATTCAATAACAAGTTAACAACGTCGTTAAATTTGTGGCGAAAGCTAGCAACAGAGACGAAATTCTCATCTGCCGAGCAATTATGAGGAAACGAACATAGCCCAGCTTGCTGTTAGCACCGTCGAAGAATTCATTTTGGTTCGTAATGAGATATGCCAGACGTTCAGAGTTACAAATAATCTTTTATGTTTTCGGTACCATCCACTGGCGGGGACTAGACAAGAACCAGAAGCAAAAGCACAAATAAAAATGGAATTTTTTTGCTCATACCTCGCTCTTTATACACATTTCTCTCTCTCTCTCTCTTGGTGCCTATAAAGAGCTAGAAATATAGTTTTATGTTGTTGGGAAAAGCATTCACACACGCAAAAAGGCAGAAAATCTTCGAAGCCAAATAACAATTAGAGAAAATTTATTGAAATGGGATTCAAAACGAAATGAGCACAAAAAAAGAAAGTTTTTTTTTATTTTCCATCGCCCGGTGTTTTATTCGTAAGCGTGGAAAATAAAGATAGTTAGAAATGGCGGGAGAGAGAAGAGTTTGAGAAAGAAAGGAAAGCAAAGAGTTTGTAATGGAAGGGAGGGAAAAAAAGAAGCAAAATTTAAAAAAAAGAGAGAACCAAACTTTTTCCATTTAGTTTTAATTTAGGAATATTTAGAGCTTTCCTTTTTCCACTAGAAACAGCACACTGCTATATCGATTTTTCTTTTTTAAGTGTTTCAGACCAAGCAATAGATTGGTTAAATATAGAACCAATGCGGAAAAAAGGGGTTCTTTGGAAAAGAAAATCACGGGAAAAAATATCTATAAAAAAGTTAACTTGTTTTTTTCATATCAATCGTTTTCATGGAAAAGGGGCTTAGAACAACACCACTAAAACAACGGAGGAGATTAAGTACATAAGAAATTATACAGGTAAACAGGGTTTGAGTTTTTATTGAGATTTTTAAGCTTCGTAAACTATTTTTTCTCATCCTGCTCTTTCGAAATACCAATTTACCTAGATCCTTTGATTAATACAATCTGTTCTTTTATGCACGAGTTTCACAAAGTGTCTGGCAAGAAAAATAAATTGTCCCTTTTTTTAGATCTTTCAAATGGCTGATTAGTACAATATTTTTTTTCTAAAGAAAGAAATAGAATAAGGGATTTAACTTAGCTTTAAGAATGTTCAAGTCTTTTTTTCTGCAGTTTCGTTGCTTGCAAAAATAAATAAAGATTTTAATTTTATCTCAATTTTTATTACTGTTAAAATAACCTTGTATAAAATCATGGTTGTTAATGAAAAATTCTAATTGCTCAGGTATTTTTGAAAAACATCTGCAATCCAATGGAATATAATATAAACTAAATTTATGAATTGTAATATTAAGTAATAGCTTATATTTAAATTACTTAATTAATCGATATGTGAAATAATTTAATAATAATATTTATTTTACAACATTTCTACGTGAAATAATTTTATTTGTATTATTTATATCTAATATGTGTCACTCTAGTTCTTGTTCTTTTCCGATTTAATCATTTTCAGGATAATTAAGCCTTAATTGTTTCTTTGCTTGCTTCTATTTTTTCAACTTGTGAAGTTTCGATGGAAAGGATTTTGATTCAAGAGGTTATTTAATATCATTAAAGAGAATCCCAAAAAAATTATGTTCGAAATTTCAGTGCACCAAAGTTTTATTATTTTTAAGGTAATTAACTCAAGCATCTAATTACTACTTTCTTAAACTTTTGATTTAATTCCAACTCATTCCTTAATTAAATTTGAGAGAAACTATTTTCTTATCTTAGTGATAAGCGACTGATGTCATTAATGCGTGATCATTAAGAAAAAGTCTTATAAAATAATTTAATATGATAAAATAATTTAAAATTAAACAAGACGTGCTTTATTTAAGACAAATGAACAGAAAATATTAAGCGATTATAAGTCTTCTTAAGAATTATCTACATTGTAAACTTACATATATAGTTAAAATTATTTATTATTTTATACAATTCTCTCTTAAATGGGGGTTTATTATATTTTCGTTCTATAATTCGTCTTTGTGTTCTGTTTCGTTTTAAACCTTTAGATAACTGTTATTTTATTAAAGCTGTAATTCCGTAGGTGTCCTTCGATTTTTAAGAGAATATTTTTTTATAAAATACATTTAATTTTAAGAATATTTTATAATGAAGTTATAGTACTGGTTATATATATATATATATATATATATATATATATATATATATATATTTAAAGTAAAAAAGTTTATTAATTATTGTTTAGAGTATCATTTTCTTTTAGTCCTTCTAGTAAGTTTAATATTAATGACTTGTTTCAAAAATTTGAATTTTGTATCAGTTAATATTTTTTTTCTTATGCATAATTTTTTTATTTTGATTAGTATTATTGTCTGGACTTTTATTTTATTTTTACTAGTTTTTATTTGTCATTCTTACATACATTTACAAGATCGCAACGCTGATTTTTTTTAACATTTTTTTTTTATTTCATGTAGACTTTTTTTTAAAAAATTAAACCTTGTTTTTTCCTTCCTACATAAATTTTTATTTTTTATGATTTAGTAATTTTGTAGAAGTTTTTCTAATTAATTTTTTAATATTTCAGCAATTTTTTTTCTTATGTGCAATATTGGCTTGAAGAGGCCGAAATTCTTTTATTTTTTGCATGTTGAGGCCTTGTGATGGTCTTCCAAAAAATTAATCTTTTTTTTGTTTATTGTATGGTTTTAGATTAATGTTTGTCATATACGGTAGCGCACTATGTTATTCAAAATACCATTTTGTAGCCAATGAATGTAAATCAGCACAACAGATTGCAGGACTTAATGCATATGATCGAACCGTCAATGTGCTTCTGTTCACACGTAAACTGTTAAATTTTCTTATAGAACTTCGATCCCTTCGTTCTACTTTGATAAATGACGTAGTATTAAATAATAATGGTCAGATCAGTTTTATTTCTCGGCGCATTCGAATACTCTTCCGGCGAGTCTTATCAACCGAGACTTTTCGCAGAAAATGACACCTTATTTCATTCAATCTTCCAATTTGTTCGGTCCCTATAGCATCTCAACTATTCACCTAGGTGGATTGGTGTCCATGATAGTCTTCGCAAAGAGCAGCGAATTGTAATCATTGGCTTTCAGCCAATTAAACTTCCAAAATTCATCGCATATTCGGAAAAAAAATGTCCAGAGTAGTTGACTGTGAGGCCGCCACCACATTCCTTCGGAAATTTCGGTTCATACATTCTCTTTTGTGCATTTAGGTACATAGGAAATGACAGCAACCTTAAGATTATAAAAATGATTTATTGAACAATGAAGAATGAAATGATATTGAACACCAAAGAATAACGTCTTTCACCTACGTCTCGTCTTAAGCATCGCTCGGCGTCCATTTGAGTCATTTTTCGTGCTGTGCCTTGTGGGGCACTATAGGCAGTGTGTGACGTCTGTACGGATTTCTCCACTCGACGTAACAGCGGGAGGGAAATGCGACAATGCACATATCCACAACCCTACAGATATTCTTCAATTCATGTTGCTGTTGCTAATCCAAGATTGTCTAGCAATGCCAGACAATCTCCGTGAATCCAAATATTTCAAGGAAGCCTAAAACCAGAAGATGGTTCTGAAGGACCTCATCCTTTTAAAAATCAAACAAGTTAATATGTGGCCAGGAGAGACTAACTCGGAATAACTCCTGTGGAACTCCTAAAATATCGTGTGACCCTGACGAAAAGTCTGAGAAGGCAATCTGATATTTCCTAGGCATAAGCCTGAATGAACTTCTTGGATTTTTTTCCGAAGTACGAAGGATGACTAGGAGGAGTTCTGCCAAGTTGATTGGAATCAGAGTTCTTAAGGGAGGATAGTTCGCTAAACGTAAAAAAACCCAGGAGGGATCACCCCCTTCTCAGCCGCAGTCCTGGCCAAGAAATTGGCTTTCTAACTACCTTCAACCTACACGAGGGATGGGACCCACTGAAAATGTACACTATAATTAAAAGAAATGCGATTAAGAAGATTGAGAATATAAAGGTTAGTCTGGCCCCCAAAAGGTTTTCAATTAGAAAGATGCTGAACTGAAACACGGCTGTCAGTCCAAATCCAAACGTCTTGAAATTGAACCCCGGCTTCACATGCAAACTGCAAACTTCTTTTGATAGCAATAAGCTCAGATCTAAGAACTGAAAAAAATTCAGATTTTTAATCTTAATGTCATAATTTTTATCTATTCATCTATGTGCGATTCAGCAAAAATTGGAAGACAATATAAGCTCGCTATACGTAAATTTACCATTGTAATATCATCCGACTGCAAAAAAAGACTGTCTTGACATCATGCAGACCCTTCTTACTCTATATATGTTTTCTGGAATGTAGAACTTTTTCAAATTTTAAATTTTCTAAATGGCGCGGGGGAGCGATTGATGGTTCTTGCGTCGATTTCTTGCCTTTTGTACTCCACTACAGCAATGCAATCAACTTTCAACTAAGATAATTTGCATAACTTTTTTTAGTTACATAATCCCCGAAATATGCTTATTTAAATGGCACAATCTTCATAGTATAGCCTTTTCTATGTCGGGTACAAATGTATACATTACAGTAATTCTAATTTTATAGCAAACAGGAAAGTAATAAAATGGTACAAGACATGTAAGAATAGCCACAGGAATACATTTTCAAACTTATGCTTAGAGCTGATAGTAGAGTTAAACCTATATATATAGTTTTAAGGCACCAGTTTTCTCTTAATTTTTCTATATTGTACTGAAATAAATTTTAGAAGAGAAAAATTTAGTTTAATTATTTTTAATTCTAAAACTAAATTTTATAAATTAGTGGGTAATTCATAATCTGTTTACTTAGAGAAAATGTGTTAAATTTTAAAACACTAAGATTAATTTGTAGAAATAATTAATCCTTCAAAACCAACAGTAACAAATAGTTCAATACTTACTTCATTTAGCAAACCATATGTGTATGTATATAAATAAAAGAAAATGTCTGTTTTGAAAAAAAAATTTTAAATTCATCGAAATAGTTTTTATTCCTTTAATTTAATGCTGATCTCTGTTGCATAGTATTTTTATCATCTGTAATGGTAATAAATAATACTTTTTGAATCTTTGCTCTTTTAATCTGTGCACTTAAAAATAACATTTCAATTGGCTAAATTCATGCGGTTACGTGCTCTCCAATAAATTTAAAACTGACATTCAAATTTGATGATTGGGTAAAAAGGTTCAAATATTTAGATTCATCAAAAACAATTTTTAACAAGAATCTTATATTATACATGTATTTTTAAATCTAAATAATTTTATTTACCTATATTCGATATTATTGTTAACACACACAAATATTACTTTTTAAACGAAAATTTCTACAAAAATCAAAAGTTGGCAACAACGAAGAACATGAAGTGATTGGCCGAAAGCAAGTGATTGCATTTATCATGTGATTATGACGTCTAATGAGTTTACGAACTAAATGGCTAGAAACACGTGATTCCAGTGATCATGCAACAATGACGTCATATGAACGTAGGTGGACGAGGGTATTTTTCAGTATTTCATTATATACCATTTCCTTTAAATTAGCTTTTTTTGTTAAGATAAAAAGAATTTATTAAAATATATAAGGTTCCATTTCAGACTAATAAATTTCACTTACTATTACACCACATAACCATATTTTCTGATGATTAACTTTTTTTTATCAAAAAATAAGTAAATTAATTTTTTTTCCCAAAATGTATCGATTTTCTGAATTTACATTATAGATACTTTTTCCAAAGGCGAGTACATTTTTATTATTTAAAATTCATTTTTTTTATGAATTTTAACACGAACACTTTTTTAAAGAAATGTTTGAAACAATCAGGTATTTTCTCAGGGACCTAAAAAAGTGAATATTTCGGGAAATTTCCCAATCTTTTTATATTAGGATTCATTTGTATTATCGAAAAACAAAGGAACCACCTACGTGATCACTTAAGCCCAATAAACCTCTTACGTTCTTACTCCGCCTATTCCACCGTGTTCTCCCGTTTTCTCCCAGAAAATCTCATAAAAATGGTAGCTTTTTTTTCCTCCAGAAGCATTCTACTCAGAAGGGGATGGACAAAGAAGGTGGGGGAGAGACCAAGACTACCAAACTGCCACAAACGAGGAAGAATAACCTGCAGCCAGGAAAGCTGACAAGAAGAAAGACAGGAAAAACACGAAGAAAACATTAGATTAGAATCTGATAAATCGTGATAGCGTTCCCGTATCGGAATTGGAGAAAATGACATCTAAGATAGAACGGTTTTCTTGCCCTTGAGCGAGGTTAAGGCCCAACATGTCCTTTATTTTCTGGGTACAATGTCTCTTTCTGTTTCTGTGGGGGGAAGTAACCTGTCTTATCTATTTTCCCGCATCTGACAACTCATTTATATCTAAGATTCGTCATATCGCCAAAGTATCTCTTAATTGTGGAAGATTTGTGGGGGAATTTTGTCACACAACTTTGGTGACAGAGAGTAGTTTGTCAAGGTCTATATATAGAGTACTGGACGATAGTCCGACCTCGCAAAAATGCACTAGTAAGTTTATCTGTTTTTCTTATCATTCTGTGGGTTCCTCCTGTGACATTTGGACCTGACAAGAGTTAGAAATACTTTCATGTTATTGTGTTTGAAGAGTTGATGAATTCTATTTTTTATCTGTTTGCTTTACTAACAGATCACTAATTTTTATTGGAAAATTACCTCATAATTTTTTGCTAGCCGTACGAAGAAGATCTTGTTTTCCAGAATTTCACTCAAATACTGAACCACATTGTACCATTTTTTTATTAAAAACAATTATAAAATACCCGTGCGCCACAAAGTATCACACAGGGCTCACAAAGGTAAGTAAATATCGCTCATTACAAAGGAATGAAGGAAAAAAAACCTTGAGGTTATGAAGGATTACAAATATTCACAAGAAATTCACAGAACTTTTTAAAGGCACTTCTGGCGGAAAGAAGTTGCTGAAGATTCCTTGACCAATTTATATTAAGTCTTTTGAAGGCCAGTCTTAGGATATTTCGTTCTTTTTCAAACTTGGAACACAGAAGGAGCACATGTTCTACATTTTCCTTGCCACCAATATCACATTCACAGGACAATGACGGAACTAAAACATTAATCATTGAACCTTTTTTTAAGCTATTTACCTTTCGAACATCATACAAATGATTAAACATACTTGAACAACTGAGTATCCAGTAATAAATGCTAAACTTTCACTTCCTCGGTCATAAAGGAAAGACGAAGATATAGTTTTAAAAGGCCTAAAAAAAGTCTATAGAAATAAACAAATTACAACCTGATCTAATGAAGTTAAATATCATGAGTACATGTCTTTTAAAGTAGTATAGCTATCATGATGAAACCATGTAAAAAGATTTTATGCCAACCCGTAAAGCCAATGTAAATTTAAAAAGATTCGTCTGAGTGATTAAATGCTGTAGTTAAAAAAATGTCTCTTACATCTGAAAATCTTTTATATTCGTATACATTTTTGTCAGTTGCAACTTTAATTTGTATTAAATGAAAACAAATCTAATGACACATAAATTTTTAACAAGACGAAGAAAAAACTATATGCTAATCAAAACTTGTAACAGTAGAAAATGTGTTATGTATTTATTCGTTCAGTTAACATTTTCTCCTATATTTGATTCATAAAAACATAAACAATATAGAAAACAAAACATTTATTTGTATTATGACTTTAATTTCAACTTTACCGATATTTCTGATGATTTATCTCGTTAAAATTACTTCGAGCTTCAAGTAATATTTGACCCAAAATGGAAAAGTTGAATGTCAGTAATTAAACATATAACTGGATGATAATTGTTATACATTTTAGATTATATACAGCTGAGTTTTATTTGAAATATAAATATATGAGTGGAACTATCTTTAAAGTATTTTAAAGAAAGTACGTTCCCCCGATTAAATAATTCATTCACAAGAAGTGAAAAGGTTTTCTTAAAACAAGATCTTTTAGAAATGTATTCCTATTTTTGTCATGGTTTTTCCCTAGAATGATCCTGAAAGTTTGAAAGGATCTCTTTACACATTAGTACACTATTAAAAACTAAATATCCATTAATGAAATGATATTCAAATACATGTAGAACAATTTTTACAAATTCACAGGTTTACACAATTTCAAAAAATCTCTGTTTCGATAAGAACAAAGGCGGTCAGGTTTTATTTTTAAACATTGATTATAATAATTAGAAAATGTAAGTTATAATTTATTCAAATTTTAAAAATTCTAAGGCTGGGTGAATGATAATAAATATCTTGAAGGGAAACAAGGATTAATTAATTTTATTCTATTTACTTAATTCTAATTATCACACAAAATTTATTATACTTACTAAATACTTTTTTTAAAAAAATTATTTAAATCAAATTTTCTTTAAGAGAGGCCATTAAGATCCTATTTAAAATAAAGAATTATCTAAAATTGCAATTAAAGACTATTTACTAAATATCTCAAAGTATGCTTTAATTTATGTATTTCAATTTAAAGTATTGCACTTTTTACAAGTTTAACGTGAATAACCTATTTTAAATGCTTCAAAAGTAATTTATCGAAATTTTTTTAATTCACCCAATTTCCTTCTTAACTCGAGAATAAGTTATAGCAATATAAGCGTTAAAGTTATATAAATGATGTTAATATAGTCCTTAAAGTTTGTGGTTAAGCATTATTGTAGTAATTGATAGTACTAAATATAAGGGTATACATACAGACAGCCTTAATTCTACAATATAAAGTACTAAATACTAAATTTCCAGACACAAGATTTATCATAATTCAGTGCCTCATTTTATAACCTAATTAGATAAATTATATTACCAGTTGTAACAGATGAGGGTTATAATGAGTAAAGGTAGTTTGGGATAAACATATTTCTTGAGGTGTAAGTAATACTCTTGCAATATACGGAACTATAATTTATTTAAGTATTAAGTTCCATATTACCTAGAAATGATTCAAAATGATTAGCAGAAAATCTCCTAACGTGAAATGAATGGGATAGAATTTGAAACCAAAGGAAAAGTTTATTTAAAAAATACTGTGTGTAGAATTTTGTGCATTCATATCTGCACTGTCGACAGAAAAAAAAATTTGAGGTATTTTTCCTTAAACTTAATTCTTCTCTTTCATTGCATATCAAGACATATTAAAAGATATGTAATAAAAAAATATCGGTGTAAAACATCTTGGGTAATTATAAGTTTTTAATGTTTCCATACAAACATATTCAATTTTTAACTAATTGAAGTTAATAATGTATAATAATTGAACGAAGATATCGAAAATGAATGATAACATGGCACATAAAATCCCATAAATTTTATTAGTATAGTACAGAAATATAATTCCGTTTATTATTTTTGGCATTTAATTCACTTTTGCTCTTAAAGTAGGATAAATGTTTAAATACTATTTAAAAATTAAATTGAACTATTATATATTTTTTCACATTTAATTCCCGACAAAAATTAGTCCGGCATTAGTAAAAATTGTCAATTCGTTCAATATTTATATAATATTTAGGTTAAGTTAAGTTACTTTGTATTTCTATTTATGAATTATTTTAGACTAGAAGCAAAAAAAATGTGACAAACTTATTTCAAATTAGAGTTTCTGATTTTTGTTTTAAAAAAATCATCGTGTTCTCCCACGTAATTTTTTTTAACCCTAAATCAGATATATCTTTTTTTACATATAATGGCCAGTATAATATACGATTTTTTGTTATTTGATCTATGGTTAAAAATCCGTTATTAATTGTTCAGCAAAATACGAGATCACAAACTAATAAAACGTGAATTAACAGATTGAATATTTTTTTCTAATAGAATTTCTACACTATATACTTAACACAATAGAATTTCTACTTATACACCATATATTCACTACTATCTGTTTCAAACTTAAAATTTTTAAAAAAAACGGGAAAAAATTATACGTTTATGTCAAGTAATTTAAACTGCAAAAGCACTGGATGTAGAAAAGAGAATCAATATTGTATTCTTTGAAAGCAAGTTGTCTGTGAAAAACTTAAAACAGTGAATTCTTAAGAATACCAGAACTTTTCCCCAGACTGCATGCTTCTATTTATACTGAGGAACTATGACTCACCTCTGAATCATAACATGTTGTAAATTCTATGAAGTAAAGCAGATTCTTCAAACCCTGACTCATACTTTAAATATAGACTAAAACAAAACTCGCCATACTTTTAACTTATTTTTTGACAGACATAAATCTGAAATTAACTAAAGTTTCAATTTCGTATATCAAATACCAAATATCTTCAAAATTTCTGAAGAAAAAGAAAGAAGAAATCTCCAATGAAAGAAAAGTAACGAATGAAATCCGATTTAATATATACTTTTCTCTATCAAATACTTATCATTCCTTATTTACTCAGTAAAAGTAATAAGTGAGAAAAAGAAATACTTCTCATAAGGAAATACATTCGCGCTCTATTCGAATTTTTGATTTTGTTTCTTAACTAAATCCAAAAAGGATGGAAGTGTATTCATATAAATTCCAGTGATAGAGAAAGTAAAAACTCATTTAATGGCGATGGTATCAAGTTAGATGAGTTTTTTTATTTTAAAAAAGCTGAGCATTTTATCGGTATTCCTCGCAGGTCAAATACATTCAGTATTAAAAATGAAATTAAATAAATTGTTTATGTTACTTCGGAAAACGCGTAATTTAAATCTTACCGAGAGAGATTCAATTTATGTAGAATTGTTTTTCGATATGTTCAAAATTCTGGAATAATGCACGTTGTTTTTATTCGATTATAAATATTGATTTATCAGTTCTATCGCATTTGTTTTATTATTAAACCACAGAAGACGATTTATACAGGACTCAATGTTTATGAAAATGTAGTACAGTTCAGATACTTTACCAATAATCTCAATTTTGTGAACAGTTTGGTTTATATAATCGATTGAATTTCTTCTATCCGTTTCGGAAAATGTCTTCTATTAAACTTTATTGTTTTATTAAAAACTTTCAAAGAAGTAAAAAGTTTTATTTGTTCAGAAAAAATATTGGTATGGTATTTTACAAAATCCTAAAAACCATTAATAAATTTTAGAATGTAAAATATAATTTATTAGGCATTCCAAATTATTTGTGAACGTACACTGTATTTCTTAGATCAAATTATCTTTGTAAAAGCAAACAATAATAAATTTTTGTTTTATATTTATTGATTGAAAACGGTTAGGTAAACGAGTTGTTAAGTCTTTTTCACTTTCACTATTAAAAATGTTGAAATAAGTTTACTTATCCAATAATTTATCTTAATTTCTTTACACTGTAATCTCATGATTATGCATAGTGTACATTACTTTTCTTGATATGTAATTTAAAATTTAGAGTATCTATATATTTATATTGAACTGTGAAAGTCGAAAATATTGCGTTTAAAAGTACAATTTCTTTTTTTTAAATTTTTAAACTTCATTCTGTTTTAAATGACACTTTTTATAAATAAATGTCTTTGTCTTTCTCTGTGAAGCAAAATTCATTCTAAATTGTTTTTCTTTTATTTTTGTTTTTATATCGTGCATCTTTAAAAAAATATATAGTTTGCCAACATCTAAATTTTAAACAGTTTTTTATATGTATTTTTAAGTAAAGGAATTTTTAAAATAAACAAAATTGAAATCTAAGTACAATAAAAGACTTCCTAAAAATTAACTTATATTTATTCGTGACTAGACATAAGATTAATACGAAAACTTACAAAATAAATTATATTATGTTTCATATAAAATTTAATAAAATATTATTGGAAAACTCTATATTCTTCAAATCAAAACTTCCCAATATTAGATCTAGGCATCGAGACAGTATTCAATTTTAAAAATTACAATTCCGTCAAATATCGGAATTAAAATAATTTTCCCTGATCACAGACAAAGCAAAGCATTTTGAATAAGACAGAACCGAAACTGATAATAAAATATGTTTCGGTTAATTGAAAAGGTTTTAGAACAGAACTCTATCGACATTTAAAATGAATCGGTCTTAGATTTCTATTCAATTTTCAATTCAGAACCGAATAATAAATCACGCAAACCTTCTATCCTTAATAATTTTCTCTATCCACCATTGCTTTGTTTGGGTCGATTTATAATAAAACGAAAATAGCAGACATGGTTTCGTTGAACGAATTTTCCGAATTAAAACTTTCCCTGCTTGGAAACTGATTGAAATAAACAATCAGAGGTAGAAATCATTATCACTGCGCATTTAAAGCTTTTACTGTTTTCATTGAATATAATAGAACCAGAGAAAGAGGAGCTTTAGAAATGCTCATTCATTGGAACGAGATGCTTTGAAAGTGTCACTTGCAAATGCAGAGTTTATGCCAACAGGAATCGAAGCGCCATGAATCAAGCTTTTGTATAAATGCAACATTTGGTTGGTGCGAAGCGCGAAAGCTCATTTAGTTTGCTACTGAAAGGGCAGTTTTAAATGGATTGATGAAATCATGATTCACAGTGGATCTTTAAAGCAGTTATCACTTATATCTAAGCTGCAAAATGTTCGTTCTTAATAAGTATTGCTTGCTTTTAGTTAGGGAAAAGTTTTCAATTTCATTATAATTCCATGCTTAAAATGAAAATAACTTGAATTATACTTATATTTATAAAAATTAAGATGATGTGATTTTCCTCTTTTGTAAAAATACCATTACACTTTTTTGCAAATGTCTTACTATTATATCTCTTAAGAACTGTCTTATCCTATTAGACATTGTACCAAGTTCTTTTATCAATTGATTTCTACAAAAGTCTTATCACTTGGCATTTCTACATTTCTTTCTTTCTGCATTACCTCCTAGTCTGATGTGCCTGGCTGGATTCTACTTCAGTTTACGCCTTTATTGCCAACTTTACGATTTATGGTGGCCATGTTGGATATAAATCCAATACAGAAAAACGAGCGGTTGGCACAATTTGGCTCCTTTTTTTGCCCTCCAAGTCTCAGTTGTTGCCATAGCTGTGAGCTAAGCTATGATTTTTATGGTTTGCCCTCCCTCGTGACGATAATTGTGCCATTTGCTCTCTTAGGTTTGGTAAACTCATAAGAAAACTCGGAAGAAGGGATATGTAAAGAGATTTTGGGGGAAACAACTTTCAATATTGATCTGTAATACGAAAAAATTCAATCATGAAACTTTATCATTGATATTTGATTTGCTCTGTTTTAGCGATTTCATGTAACTAGAATGCAGTTTTTTTTTTTTTTTTTTTTTTTTTTTACTTTCTTGATGATAATTATGTTAGTAATTCTCTCTAACCTAGTAATTCTCAAATATTTAAAAAATTATCGACTTTTAAGAAATATCAATCAAAATTGCTGTGATTTAAATTTAGATACTTTGAATAATGATTCTTACTCGTTTTACCAAAATTTATTTATAATTTGTCGTGAGCATATAATGTTTAGCAGTTTTACATAATCGATTGTTATAAATAAAGACTTTTTTGCGGGAATTTAAAAAAATAAATTTCTTTCAAATATAAAACATTCCTTCCAATTCAGTTGGCTGTTAAAACGAATTATTAAGAATTAAACAATTTTAAAAAATAGTGGATACTTAAAAACAAATTTATATTTCACAAAAATTTTACATCAATTAATATTTAAAACAAAAACTATAATATTTTGAAAATAATTAAAATAATTTTTTTTTTAAGTTTTCAAATTTTATTATTATTGTATTAAATTTCTCACAAGTATAAATTATATAGATGGCAAAACTTTAATATTCCTCTGTAGCTATTTAATTAATCCTAATAAATGTTTATTTCTAGAAACAACTTTTCGATTACATTAAATTAACATGACTGTATACATCGCCATTTTAAAATTTCGAGTATTTCTCTTACCACGTAATAATGCACTTTAATATATTTATTTAAAACATGTATTTAAAAATATTTATGAAATATGTTGATTAGATCTATATACATATAATGTTAGTCCAGAATGAAAGTGAGAAGATAGACATCGCCAAAACAAGCAAAAACCTCAATACAATATAAAGTACCTAGGGGACTCGTTGATGGTAAAAAAAAAGGAGAGGATGCCATGAAAATGGATATTTAAGAGGAAAATCTTTTATTAACTGAAAGATTAAAATGATTTCTGCAATGAGCAACCCTCAACTGCGCTGCAGGCATGAAATCTGGGATGAAAATCTTCAATTTATTGGAAGATTCAATTTATTGGACTCGTGACTTTTCATGAAAATCAGCAGTTGCAACACCGATTTTGGTGACTACTTCATGAATCAGTTTTCTCGGGTGTATGAATGAACGTTTCTTCTCTTCCGTTCTTTAGCTGTCCAAAAGGGCATAAAAACTCCCAGATACGTTAGATATAGAGATCTTGATGACAAGGTAGAGGTCCACCATGCCTGTCGTTAACCTCATATAAAATACATATCAGCTAATTAATCATTAGAATATCGTTCCAATTCTTAAAATGAACATCAGTCGAATGAAGAGTTCTGCAAAACTTAAGATATCCGACTACCCTAAAATTGTGAATTTTGCAGAAAATTGACAATTTTTTTGTTCATGATTTTATTTTACAAACCATTCTATTAGCTTTGTAAAAATACCAACTTTATTATTTTCCGTTCGCTAGAACCAAAACTACAAGTGTTTTAATAAAAGCAGATGTCATTACTTTAAGCAAGATGGCATACTTTAAAACACGTTTTACTCCAATTTTTTTCTTTCAAAATGCTCAAATGGGGCCAGCGTTTGCTCAAAAAGTTTTGAAAATAATTAAGTGAAATTTTTTGTGTATCTTCTGTATAATAGTAGAAGTGTTCTAACAATCAGATTTATCAATCACTGTTTTATTACAAAATTTACAGTCCCTTTTGTTAATATAATCAATATTTTTTAGCCATTTCATATAATAACTAAGATAAAGTGATCTAGTTTTTATAAAAATTAAAATATCTCTTATCCAGAAGATCATTTCAAAATTGAATAACATAACAACACATCAGAATTGAAAAATTGAAAATTTGTTTATAAACTTTTGGTACAGAATGGGCCCCATTTATGTTATTTTTACCCATTTTTTCCCCATTTTAGTATTAATAATTTATTTCCTTTTCTTAATTTTAGCATATTTTTCTTAAAGTGTACTAAACAAATCTAAAAACCACCAAAAAATCCCCATATCTCCATTTTTTTTAAAGCTGTTGCAAATAATCGGATACCTTAAGTTGGGATAAATTTGTATTGGTATTCTCCATTCTGCTAAGACTTGATTGTTAGAGATACTTTTGTTGATTAGTCTTCTGAATGATTTGGGTAAATATTCATATGATTTGTATTATTTTCTCTAAGGATTCATTGGAATTTCTTTTAAGAAAAGTATTTGAGTAACTACTCGGACACAGAAAATTCAATCTAGTGACTCGAGGACTAAGTTGTGATCCCGCATTGTGTTAAGAGTTTTGTTTGTTTTGATGATCACTTCTGCTTCCTCTGTAATTTATATTGCATTAACTATCAATCAATATCTGAATGGATTCATATATCTGTTTTAATAGTTTAAAATAATATAATTTGTGGGAATATAACGTGTTTAGTATTGTTCTTCTGAATTCCATTAAATTCAAATCTCGAATAAATTAATTATAGTTGAATTTTCTACATAATGCACTCATTATCTGAAAGTACATTATAAAGCAATTTTGTGCGATGCAAGCGTATTTTACCAACAATAATCTGCTGAATTTCAAAATACTTATTGCAGCAGACTCCCAAGAAACCCTAAACTCATTTATACAAAAATATCTTACATATAATTCATCCATTCTTTCCCCTTTACCGTTTCCAAACAAACACCCTAAAATTTGATTCAGTGAAAAGGTATTTCCATCCTTCAAGACGCTTAATGTTACCAATACTGTACTTCTTCAAAACAAGGCATACAATCCATCTCCTAAACCCCAACGGGGTAGACATTAACGCACGCATTTCTATATTTGTGTGAATAATTCAGCACAACGCAAACACTTATCTATCAAAATGCAAATACAATTGAATCTGAATTCTTAAACGACTCTGTTGCACTTACAGTCAGTCACCAACCCGTTTATTATCTAGATCATTAGATTCTTCCATAAAGCACTTTAAACCCGGCCTTCATTAAGTTCTTTAAATTAGCATAAAGTTTGCAATGCGTCCCTTCCCCAACTTCCAGACCGGCATTTCATTACCATTTATCGCAGCACACAATCAAGGATCTTGAAAATAGACGGGTTAATGTACAACAAATTCATTAGCTCCACCAGAGCTAGTCTCTGTCCAAACGGACGCAGAGTGGTCACTTCGCAAATTATACAAGCGGAATCATAGCCCCCTCCCACCCTCCTAACTGGTTCCCTTGCCCACAGTTCTGATTATCGTAGCTCGTTGTGATTATTATTATTATTATTTGTTGGGGTTGGATTGGGATTTATTGCGCTCGAACTCAGCGAGTTCTGCTCTAACGCAGATAAATTAATGGTATTTGAGTGTGGAGTTGTAGATTAGTATTACCATAGAAACTGATCGTAAGAATGATTTAATTTGGCGCTTGGCTCTCAGTTCTGGTGAGGGGTTGAAAGGTTTTATTAAAGTTGTTGGAAAAGACTGTGTTAATAAACTTGATATGGATTGGTGAAAGATATGTTAAGGAAAAGGGTTAATAAGAACCAATAGATTGTATCAAATTCCATCTGTTAAATAACCAATTTTTTTCATTATAGTTTCGTGTTAGACTATTTTTACACTATTATTTAGTATATTCGCTTTGGAATTTTATATTTAGGCGTGATAGAATAAAAAGTGTTAGTGATTGAATTCTAGAAGGACAACAGCAGTGTGTAAAAGAAGTTCAATTCGTAAAAAGTTATTAAAACAGTTATTTAAAATCAAATCAGTGATTCATGTAGCTAAATATTCAGCTTAGAATTTGTACTATGAAAAATACTTACAATTTCTAGTTGAGTGCGAAGTTTGAATAAGACATTTTTACATAATAATATTGGTTTGCAATTTTTTTTAGTAATTTAATAAAAATATGTGCATTATAAATTGCATGTTGTTTATTAACAGCAATATAAATAAATACGTATTTATTTTATTTTTTTGATTTATAAAAGTAAATATGAATAAATCTTATAATTATTGTATCGTGGAATCTGATATCATCTTTCCATGTTGAACTTTATCTCCTTTTCAGGGTTCTTATCATCTAACATTATTTAGAAATTCCTTTATAGTTGAAAAATGTTTGGTGTAGATATTAACTTTATTTAATTTTCCTATATAAAGGAGCATCTCTTATGAAAAACTTAATTATAATTTCTCTACATAATTTTGTTATTTATTTGTAACAGAACAAACATTTTAGATAAGATATATAAAACTTTATTTTAAGAATTCCATACTGAAAAGCTAGCGATGCTTCTAAATATTCTACTTGTTTCCTTAAATTTGTAAGACAAATATTGAAAAATAAATTAAAAAAGGATTACATGCTTCGAAGCTTTTTCATTATTCTATCCTATCAATAATTTTATTTTTAAAAAGAAGAAAAAAAGAACATCGAAAAATAAATTAAAACTGATTACATGTTTCGAAAGGATTTTTTTTTTCATTCTCTTACGGAAATACTTATTACAAAATAACTTTATTGTCGCTTAGGTAAAAAAAATTTTACTTTTGTATTTGAATTTTTATTTAAAGTTATTGTTCTTGACTCAAACTGCTATTTTTATATTGTTTGTAGCGTAATAAAATATAAAATATATATAAAAGTATTTTTTTCATATTTACTATCAATAACATCCCATAGACAAATGCTGCAGTTAAATATTAAATAAGACACATATATACGTTTCTCTATAACATACTAACTGAGCTACTCTCACTTTGTACGGATAATATTCTTTTCTAAGCATTGCTCTTAATTTTTAATCTTGTATGCACATACAACATAAATTCTTTTAATAAACTGTCGAAACAATTTGTGTGTTGTAATCTATATACTTTTAAATTATATATTCTTATAACCTGAAACTACAGACTATAAAATATGTACATATTTATAATGTAGAATAAACAAGGGAAATCTGTCTGATGCATAATTCAAATATTTCTTTATTGAAACATGTTACAATTTATAAGGAGAAATCTCTTTACTCTATTATAGATGCATATCTTAAAGGTCATCTCGCTTCGTTGAAGTTCAATTACTAAATAAATAAAACATTTGCCATTTTCAGGGAAATAATTGCGATGTAAATTTAGCGAAAAATGTTGGAGGGAAAGTGTAAATTGTAATTATTTATAAAATAAAATATCGTGTCGTAAAGAAGAAAATGATATCCAAATAATGTTTTTGCACTTATTTTTAAAATGCAATTCTTTCATTTTTTTTAATCGAAAAGTTTCTCGTTTTATCATTTTGTTGAAAACAATTTTAACGACATGTTTATTTCGAATATTTTTGTGAATGATGCAACTTCTACAGTTATTAATGCATAAGGTATTTGCTTTCTTATATTAAAAAATTTAAATACTTCAATGAATCTTTTTAGGAAGTAGCAATTTAATTTCTAATTCAGAGTACTAATATCTATTTTTATTCTGAAAATCTAAAATTAAATTGTGAAACTAAGTGTTAGTAATCAAAAATTTAATATTAAAAGTTTTTATTGCATATTTATAAAATCAATTTTAATTAAACAACTTATTGCGATATCTGATTCGTAATAAATATAAGTACAGTCCTTTGCACAATACAAATTACAATGTATAAAATATAAAATCTACAGTTTGATATAAAAATTGATTCCAAGAATGATTTTATTACATAAAATATGTATTTATAAATATATAATTAATTTAGAATTTTTCTGTAACATTTAATTAGTACGGATACGTCTGCAACCATAATGCTCACGTAATTCTTTTCGAAAATTTCTTTATAAAGTATATTTCTTTATACCATGAAAAGCTACTTAACATGCTCGTTTATCCTTTATATTATATTATATTATGTATGTATGTATGTATATATATATATATATATATATATATATATATATATATATCAATTATATGCATATCAAGATAAAAGAAAGAAATCTAAGATTAATTAAAATATAACATTTTCCACGATTAAAAAGGCATATTTGTAAAACTGAGTTTCAAAGTATATATTTTTACATAATATTCAAATTAAAATGTATTGTTCTTAAATTTGATCAACATATTCATTACTTTTTTCTTAAATTACTTACATGAAAAATGAATATAAGAATGATATGAATTAGCACCAATAATTTTTTTGAACATTTATTTATTTATTTATTCTTGGACTTTGACATGCTATATTTGAAAAATTGATTAATTGCGAGGGAAAAGAGTTTGATATTTGAAACAAATATGCTCTTATTAACATTAAGCTATATTAATAAGAGAACTTCTTAAATAACTACTTTTAAATGGAATTGAAAATATATTCACTTTGGTTTAAAAAAAAAGCACTAACTCTCTTTTTTTCACAATTTTTTTCATACAAATTTATAATTATTCCCTTATAATTTTTAAGCAATCGTCTAAAATATTTTACAGTAAAATAGCGTGGCTAATTTGTTTTACCGTATTTTAAAGCTATCCTGAACAACGCGCATCCTTAAAAAACTTTAAAAGAAATCATTACAATATCGTACTAAAATATACAAGTTTTACGTGTTAAAAGATAACAACAAAATAAAATGCAGTGCTAAAGCACTTTTAATCTAACAAGGACCGCATGTGACCATTACATTACCACTACGCCAGCAAAAAATTCTATTGAACTTTAACAAATTTTTTAAAGAATTTCTAAGGAATGCATGGATATCTTCAGTTTAAAAAAACTTTAACCATAAATATACCAGTTATTTACTTCCCGTTAAATTTAAAATAAAAAACATAATATGTTTACAACTCTTAAATACTGCCCCATCACTCATTTACCTTTCTGAAGTCATTTATACAAAGCCAATCAATTCCCAAAACCAATTCTATATATGACGAATAATTACATCACTGATAAGATCACGGTATTTCGAGAGAACAATGTATAAATACTCATCCACCAAAGCTCTCAGAAAACTAGCAGGATTATAAAGTAATTGACAGTTCCTCTTATCTTCTCTCCCCTTAAGCGATTAAACCCCTTTCCCCTCAAAAACTTTTCTTTAATCGTTAATTGCCAGATAGAACATCTCGCAATGTTATCTTAAAAGCAATAAAGTCGTGTGTTGTTCGCTATCTTCCTAACTATCACTTTTAGGAACGAAGTCTTTCTAAGTTTTCTGTTAATGGGCTCTCTATGCCCTGCTTCGAGTTAACGGCTGTTAACGTGGTTTAGAACACTTAAAACATTTATCAGCTTCGTGAGGAAAAGTTCGCGCCTGATGCCATATAAAAGTTCGAAATACAGAAGAAATGGTCAATTAAATGGTGGTATAATAAATAAATTTGGATATTTTTGTTGGGTGAAGTGGAATGATGGAATTTCGTTTGTTTCTTGTTTGTAGTTTGCATAATGTTTCTCTGGTTTTTGTTATGTGTTAAATTGCAGTCCAGAAGCATTAGAAACTATTAGCGTCTAATTTATTTCTGTCTAAGTTCTTGTAATCAAATTTTGTTTTCTTGGTTTAAAGTGTATTAATTGAAGCCAGAAATAACCGTATATTTCAATGTTTCTTGTTTAATTGGAATACAAAGACCCTTTCTTTTCAGTGCAATAAAATTAGCTGAAAAATTTGAAAATGAAAATAGATGAAGTTTGTATTTAAAAAAGTATTGTCGCTAAAATATACTGGTTATTCTTGAAATAGAATAAAAAGTAAATTCTTAACTATAAACTTATAGGATAAAATACTTTTTTCACACTAAAAATATCATGAAATTGAAATAATTTTAGGTACTTTTCTGTTTCGTACTCAGGCGATAAAGTCGCCAAGTACGATGCAACCGACACCAAAAAAAATATATATATTCCCCTTTGCTACCTTTTACCGACACACTTCCAAAACAATCGTGGTCTTCTCTTATCAGTTTCGTCTTTTTCATAATACATCAAAGATGGATGAAAAACAAATGAGAACTAATATTTATTAATTTTTTTATGTATACATTGTGTATTGTCGTCAATAACGCCAACTTGGCGAAATTTTTGCTTGCAAAATAGAAAGTACCGAATTTTATAAGAAAATAAGTGTAATAAAGATATGTATCTGTTTGCATGAAGCAAATGAATCTTTTAATGGCCAAAGAAATCAAAGTTAATAATCGAAATTCATTACGGAAATAAAAATGCATATTTAAATCTAAACAATGATTTTTAACTTAAAATTTATATGTAATATATAAACTTTGTATAACTCAGTATTATAAACTGAAAAGGGGAATTTGGCTCTCCACAAAACTGTGATTAAACCCCAGTTTTACATAAAATTTAAGGCTTACCTCAGTCAGTATTGTTCATAGTACTGCAGCATCCATGTTTATAAGTTTCCATTGTCTGTATTATTCTTTTATCTTTAATGTTCAAATACTTTCTGTCTCTCAAGTGAAGATTATTAAAAACTCTATATACCAGCATGTATCCCATTGTCTATTTTTAAAAAAAGGCTTCCTTCGTAGTCTTTAATTTTACTTCTGGCTAAATTAAAATCTATTTTTAAATTAATTATTCTATTAATCTATTTTAGTCTTGATATTTGAAAAGTTTATCATGTTATAAAATAAATTTAAAAATATTTTTATTAAAAATATCGTGAAAAAGAATTAGTGTATGTCATATTTTGTTATATCTATTTTCCTCAATTAAATCCTACAAAGGGCATTTTTGCTCGAATTTTTTAATTTTAAATTCGAAAATCATTTCCTTTCTTCATTGATGTGATAGAATTTATTTTCTTTCATGATCTACAAATATGACAGTCATAAAAAACTTTTTTAGTATATTTTCACAGGGAGGGGTTTTTTAAAAGCTTATTTGGGGGGGGGGGAATTGAATCATTATTATGAAAAATAATCCAATTCAATAAGTTTGGTATTATACGTACATTAAAATCACGGAATCCTGCATAATAAACTTACAAAACCATCTAATTTAGAGAATTAAAAGAACTTTTAGGCAATGTAACGGATTTTTGAATCTTTATATTTGCTTAAAATGTTTATTATAGGAGGAAATTGAGCAAAAAATTTCTAAATCTAACAAACCAAGAATGTGATGATGTGATTCAATATTTATGAAAATGTAAGAATTTTTTAACAGCGTACTAAGACTTAAAACATTGTTCAAATATAGCAACAGTTTTGTTTTTTAAGAAAGAAAAATTAAGTTTTTTTCAAAGTATAAAATTCATTTTTTATCTGTAAAAATTTGTTGAAAATTATTTATAAATTCCAACTTTAAAAATTAAGAAAATGTTCGTGTTCATGAAAGAATGTAAAGTTGCATTTGTTGAAAATTTCTCATCTAGAAATTTCTTTTCTTTTTCTAATTTACTAGGAAAGTAAAATTATATTGCAAAATTCTGCAAAATTTTTATCGGCTTACGGTTAAGTGTGCTTGATAAATTATCTTTCTTATTTTTTGTAAAAATTGCAGCATCAATTCAACATTTCATAAACTCAAAGCTGTTGCAATACCTCTTGAGAAACGACAGTTTACAAAGACTCATATATACCAAATAGTTTATACTCATGGGGATTTTCAACAAAATTCTTAGGAATTTTACATCACAAATAGCGATTATTTGAGATATTTTATTTGTTACAGTTTTAAAAAAGTAAATTCAAAGCAATTTCAACAGTTAACTTGGTTTTTTATTTATTTATTTTTTTCGGAAAACATTCAAGCGTAAGTAATTATTTAACCAGACCTTCCAGACATAGAATAAAAAGGAAATTATCTAGAATGAAATTATTGCAGATTTAATTTCAAAACGAAAAAGAAATTGCAAAAATGTTTTTAGGAGATAGTTCATTAACAATTTTAGCTACTTGCTTGAAGGAGATTAAATATACATGAATAACTAGAGGAAAAGCGAATATAATTGGAGCATTCTCAAAAAATTTTGAATTACCTGGAATTTTTAATCATAAAGTAAAGGAGAAAGGAATATTTAGTCTGAGTTTTACCATGGAAATTGATTTAAACTTAAAACCCAGCAAATTATTTTTAAATGTATCGTATGAAATCGAAATAGCCAATTTTACCTCAAAAAATTTTATGTAGAAAATACATGAATTTCTTTTTCATTTTTATAATGATATATGATAAATTATTAAATTATTTTGCGGAATTAATAAGAAATTCTTCATACAGTATTGGAGGAATCTTAATTCAAATCCTTATTTATTTTAACTCTTAACTTAAGCCATTATTTAGAAAATAGCCTAGTGGTTATGGTAATGAACTCGGGGCTATAGTTTTGCGGGTTCGAGTCCTGATGCCACTGAAAACCTACCGTGTATAGCAGGTCGGTTCACGTTAAATCTGTCGAGTCTCAGTTTCTTCCCACTTGTGTGGTAGTTCGGAGAGGAAAGTGCCAGCGAGATGTCATCTTCGTCACTTGACCGAGGCTCAAAATTATGAGATCCATCACCCTCCTGCTGCTTTACAGTGCAACGTCAACCCCTTAAGAGGTCAGTTTTTTTTGTGCCCAAAAGGTTCCAAAAAAAGGCACATTTTTTATTGCATATAACTAAGCATAATACTTAACAGAATGCGAAAATGGAAGAAAACGTTTTAATTTTCAATTTTAAAGTCTCTACGTTAGTTTTTATTTTATAATTGTGGAACACCAAAAAAACCCTAAATTTCTGATTTTTATAAGTACACTCTGCATGCTATGAAGAATGTTCCATATATCTGCAAAGAATTTATTTTATACTTTCTCATACGTACAAAAAATTCCATGGCCGTACCTCTTTTTCAATTGATTTAGATTTGTGTGTGTGTGTGTGTGTGTGTGTGTGTGTTGTGTGTGTGTGTGTGTGTGTGTGTGTTGTGTGTGTGTGTGTGTGTGTGTGTGTGTGTGTGTGTGTGTGTGTGTGTGTGTGCATATATAATATATTGACACACAATTTGAGGTATAGTGTAATACTAAGTCAAACATTCCAATGGAGACAGAGACAAGATCGGCTTTCTTGGATTATTTTTCCATTTTCTTTTCACCTCAAGCAACAAATTACACATTGCCTTGCCAATCCCTGTAATTTATCGAATTTTTTCAAGAATCTAAATTCCTGCCTTCCATGAAAAAATTGCCACCTTCACCACAAAGAAAATACTGGAGGAGAAGTATTTCAGTACCATGGATTCTTAAAAACACACACACTAGCACTAATAATCTCACTATAAGAATTAAAAAATGTGCAAATGTTAAGAATATGAGCAAACCAAAGATAGAAAGAAGAAAATATCAGAAGAAAATATGGGTAAACTGTTTGTGGCCCGCTTCCGGTAACCCGTACTGTGTACGGCAACCAGTTAAGGGGTTGATATAACTCTTGCTCACTCAACTATTATTTATCAACAATGCTTATAAGCGATTTCCTTAGTTTTCTAAATAGCGCTTATCAAATGATCAATTCAAATTTTTAGTTACTTCTCTTACACCTATCAAGTAAGATCATAATATGCTTAAACAACTTCGAATTATTTCTTTTTCAAAAGGGAAGAGGATATTTCTCCTATTGACTTCCAATATGCTTTGACTTTATTACCAACTAATATATTAACCATTGATATTTCAATATACCAATTTAATACTCCATCACCGACTTACACACACATTACAATTCTCACATTTAAATCTAGATACTAAACAAGTGATACTTCATTCACGTCTGTATGATAGATTACCCTCCACCAAAACGACACCCTTTAGCCTCTACGTCGAACCATACATTTTCATCCGAGGTAGCCACTTATTAAGCATTCAGAGCGAATTCCGTTTGATAAATAAGTACTTACCCATAATCATCACTAACAGAACCCGGACAATAGCCATAGCACGCAAGGGCTAATATTCATGGGGCCCTTAACTGAATTTAATCAACGCCAAGTCGCTTATCATAAGCATTGAATACGATTTCCTTAACGTCCTGTTAATTTAGAGTAATATTCGGTGTGACGCTATCATTTCTGGACTGTAGCAGTTGACATCATAAAGCCTGGTCGAACCTTAATCACCAGAGCACCTACAACGTTATCTCGTGCGCCAGCGCATCATTAAACTGTCCCGGCAAACTTCTAGAATCCCTTGAAGACTGTTATCTGGATCAGATGATCTATCTGCCACCGGTTAAAGGCGGCTACCATGCTTCGGAATGATGAAGGGTGGTGGCACTGGGCGGTCTTCAGGGCTGATTCTTGATGAAGTCCGTGACATGATCCTCTTTGATTTGCTGTTATGAGGCAGGACAAGGGAAGATGTTCTTAAGGGATTGATACATGCATTGAAGCGTGAGAGATATTAGCTAAGCAGATGCGAGCCCTTGTTTCTTTCTGAATGTTAAAAACGAATTTTCGATTATTTAATATAAATAATGAAATAAAAAATATTAATTTTTTTTACATTTGTTATTTAGGAAGGTTATACTGATCAATGAATTTACTTTGTTGGTTTGACTGTTATGATTCTTACCTAAGTATTTTTAGAAACATTTTTTCCCTTTGGTACCTCAATAATAACTCTTTTTTATGTAAAAAAATCCCCAAAGCAGGACTGTTAAATTTTGAGAATCATACGGATTTGTTTGAAAGAAAATTAGAATTGGTGAATAATAAAAATTGTGCATATATTTGGAAATGCTTGTGTATATATTTGGAATGCTTTGGAAATACATTTGGAAAGGTTTTTTCTTTTCTTTTTTTAAAAAAATTAAATATTGAATATTGTAAAAATATAAGAATGCGTTGTAATTTATTCCATTCTAGCTTTCTATAGATGGTTAGAATAATTTTAAATATTTATCACGACTCCATAAAATAATTCTTAATAATTATCGTTGCAATATTAAATTGAAAGTTGAAAATGTACTATACAAAGAAACAATGTAGAATAACTTTTAAATTAATTATGAATTAAAAATATATGCAGTGATTTTTATGGATAGAAATATAGCCAGTGTTGCCCCATTTTGAAATCTTAACTAAATGGGTCAACTTTTGAAACAACTTGCTCAGAGTTGTATGCTACGTTTTTCTTTTTATGGAGAGTCAAAGTTTGGTGATATCAGTTTCTGAAATCCCTAGCAAACTACGTTAATTTTAACTAAACCAGGAAGGGTTTTTGCTCTATTTGTTGCTGTGATTAATATCACAACTATGTAAAATCGCGTTAGTGAAAAAATCACTCCAAAATTGTGAAATTTGTGGTCACAGTAGTTAATGATGTGATGAGATATCAGCCTTAAGCATTTTTAAAAGTAGGTCAGTCTTTAATTAACCAAGTGATATGGAATTTTTTTTACCCTGAAATGGTACAACCTATTCCTTTCAGCCCATTCCCGCTTGACGTTGAGTTTCGGAACACCCTGTATATGTGTGTGCGAAAATCAAGTAATATGAACATTATGGAATGTGAAGTAAGTGTTGTGAACATGGCAGATCAACCAGAGTAATACGTTAAAATAGAGGAAATTGTCTCATCTCTCACTTTATTTAATCAATGATCTAAGTGGATTGTAAATAATCAGTTAAACATTTATAAGTTATTTTTAAAGTATAGGAAGTAGGACTAAACAAAAAAAATGTGATATGATTAAGTTTCCTTGTTAATACAATCTAAATTTTTTTATGCTTATTAGATTTTTTTGTGCCAAATGCTCATGTTTCTTGGAGCATTTACATTAGCAATCGCATTTTGTGATCCCCCCCCCCAGTTCCATGAGGTTCTTTTATTGTCGTTTTATTTTTACAGTAAATATATCACCTTTCATCAAAAATTTCTCTTCGCAAGCACGCAACTCAAATCTTATAAATAAATACTTTAAATTGTACATTGTAGTACAAAATTTTGCACTTCAACGATTCGGAATACGTTAAAGTGAAAAACATGAGTATAAATATATTCGAATACTTGTTGTTGTTTATGCCACCTGACCGACAGTAACATCAGATCAACGTCCACGAAATTCATCGTGGCTTGTCGTTAGCCTAAGCTTTGAGCACCTTTCAGGTGACAGCACAATTTGGCTCGGGTTTTACACGACAGATGGCGACACCACCAAACTCCCCCTTCACACTTTAGGCATAGAACTAGGGGGGGATGTTCTGCAGCCCCCTGCACTCGTGGTTTGAGATGCTACCGCCCACAAGGTTTTCGGAGCCACTGATTTAACGAGCATGTACTCCGTGTGTACTCGGAGAGTATTTGGTGGCATAGGGCATCAAACTCAAGCCTTCCTGTCTGGAGTCCGATGCTCTAACCACTAGGCTACCCACGGCCCTCTTGAATACTTACGTGTGCTTAATGACATCTGAAACTGTGCTTACTGCATAAATTTCCTAAATTGAACAATTTTACTCATAGTAGAGCAGTTTCTATGCTCTACCGAGATCTCGAGAAAAACAATAAAGAAATAACTTTTCAAAATAAAAATAAGTATAAAATGCGAGTATATGTAAATCTTGCTTCGGTTGTAAAAAATATTCAAACATTACAGAAATAAAATGAAAGTGATGTTCATGGATATGAATATATAAAAAATTTCTAATATTTCTCAGCTACTAAAGCAATCTTTATGTTTTATATTATTCAATAATCTTAAGCGCATTTTAACTAGATATATTTATAAGTTCATCCTTTCATTCATTCTTAAATATTTACATATTCTGTTCTGTCATTTGGGCTTAACATTTTATTTGAGTCTTCAAATCTTTATATAAACATTGCTTTATGACAAGCATTAAATTATTATAATATTTTTCAAATGTTCCATATAAAATGTTCATAATAGTCTCTCCCATTCCTTATAAATATGTATATACATGCTTTTTCAAAGCTCTTCTTGAGATATATAAAAGATAAAAATTTTATTGAGATTTTTGAAACTTAAAAAAAGATGTATGTTGCAATATTATAAGTTATGCGTTATGATGACTGAGGACAGCTTTTAAATTTACTTAAAAGTGGGGTTTAAGCAATTTTACGACTAGTCAATTTTTAAATATATATGTAAAGAAAGAGACATGAAAATATTATTTTAAATATATTTAAAATATAAAACTATAAAAAAAATATAAAATTCTTGTTGATCGACAAGTGTTTTTCTCTCCTTTATCCATAAAAGATCATTAAAAATGTTCTGGGAAAAGTATCATTTTGCAGAATATTTTTTTTCGATTTCAAGTATACACACACACACACTTGTATGTGCGTGAGTGCGTGCGCACGCACATAATTGTCCGAATATACTTGGTTGAAGATAGAACAAAAACTAGAAATGAACTCTTTAATCAGAACACGCAGGAAAAAATTCTCTACTTCAACTTAATACGGTTTGGGTACATTATTGAATAAATTATAGCATTTGACATCATAAAATTTCAGCAAAAATTACAAAATAAGAATGGGGTTTTAACTATTGGTATTTTGTTATCCTTCTAAAAAAAATATTTTTGTACATTTTATGGGCGACTTCAATACTATTTACAAACATTTTTCTAACAGTTTGGCTTTCCAGCAAATTGAGATTGAGTATCAAAACATTTGCAGTGATTTTACGTCAGTTGCTATACCCTTACATCAACTGTAGCTATTTTATGATATATTCCAGGGTATATGATATTATAATGTGAAAAATCACTAAAAAAACGAGGAAATCAAAATTAGTTTATGTAGAGAAAAAGCTATTGAATGTCAAAAAAAAAAGCACCAAGTTTTGCAGTGGAGAATATTGTCAAACTAATATTATGAATTGGATTATATCTTGCATTTTAAATGGATTCTGTATGTAATATTACTTGTGAAACATACTGTAAATGCTTTTCTTAATACTTTAAAACCATATTTTGTAAGGTAATGAAACCAATTCCTTTTCTTATAATGATATTTTTAATCAAGCTCATTATTTACATAAAGACAATCCGCTGTATAGAATTCATTTTTGCTTTCTTCTTCAAAGTAATCTTCTGGAGTAATCTTTTGAAGAATAAATTTTATGCCATTTTGAAAATACATTTAATCCTGTGAGTATACCTTTAATTATAACAATAGGATATTATATGTAAATAGCCTTTAAAAAAAATGTTACTATATCTTAAGTACCTTTTTAATTTTATATCATTCTTATATAGTTCATTTAACCCTTTAAATGAAAGTGATATTTAAATATTTAATGGTAAAATAAACATCTTATTTAATTTCGAAACATTTTAATTCAGATATGTTTCTATAAAATCTTCAAACAAATCAATTCCTGTACATTTACAAACAGGATTATTTCTCTAATTTGTATGTAACGAATAACTTAAATAACGCATGTGCGGTGTTTGCATTGTATTATTTTTTTTAATTCTTCAACTTAAATTTTTTTTAATTTGATAAGTTTTCGGGGCTGATATTTCTTTTAATTAAAAATCTTTAAATAAATTCCAGAATTCTCATCTCAATAGAAATCTCCAGAATCCCGGGTACATTATTTCTCATTTTACCCAAAGAAATCTTGGCTCGCTCTGAGGTATATACTTTAATATTTAATTATTTGCATCTTAAGGATATGTGTATTTATTCATTAAAAATTAAATGATTATGAAAAAAGCGTTGAATGAAAACGGAAAAAAAGCAAATTAATTCATAAATAATGAATTCTTTTTTTCCCTTGCTTTTTTTCACCCTAAAGTGAAAATTTTATAGATATTTTACGGAAATCTTTAAGAATTAATTATTCACATAATAAAATTTGCATTTTCCACTTAAAGGCTTCGCGCAGACTTTGAAAGGTTACATCTTTTTTTAAATATGTGGTTTTAAAAATGTATGTCAGAATGTTTGTGATGTATATCTTAGTCAAACTAGTTTTTTCCCTTGATTTTCAGCATCTAACAAATATTCAAGTGGTTTTTTTTTGCACGTATTGTTTGAAAATGTACAGCTAAAGAGCATATTCACTGTATATATGAATTATATTGTTCTTATAATATAAAAAGTTTCTAAATCTAAATATGTATTTTTAAGTGGACCTTGTTAATGTTACGATACATATTACACCAATCAAAGGTAAAACAAAATATAATAATAGGTAGAAAAAAATGAAAGATTTCAGAGAATGTTGAAATTTCTGTTCTTTTACGAATTACTTTCACGCGCGTTCCTGTAAATTAAATGAATTCCCTTTAATTTTAATTTTCAATATTTTCAATTTTCATTCCATTTTTTATTTTATTTTAATTTTACACTTCTAACTTATATATATTCTTAAAAAGGATTTAACTACTTAACTGTTTCTTTTTTTTCTGTCACATAATGTCAAAAAATAAGCATATTTTTTATAAACATTTTTATGATAAAATTAATTGTGCAAAGTCAAATTAGCAGACAGAAATGCTTTTAGTATTGAATTTAAATAATTATGCTAATTTTTCTTTCCATTGAAAAAACATATTTTTCATTAAATTTGGCTTTTTTTTCGAAGAAATAAGCGAACTCAAAAGAACACTTTATAAAAATGTATATTAGATTTAAAAAGATAATATTGTACTTACAGTTAATTATTCTCTTAAAATTATGTTTTGTGTGGTAAATTTTAAAACAGGAAGACAAGCATAGTCCAATATAGCAATCGGAACGAAAATACCGTGTTTCTTTTTTCACCCGTTTTCAAAAATTGTTTCTTTTCGAATAACACACAAAACATTTCCTTGTCGATCTCAATTTCAGTAGGTGAGAGGAATCCCTTCTAAAAAGCTTTTTCTGTCAATCGTAAGGGACTGGGAAAATTTTCTTGTCGTCCTTTTTTCTCATTTACCGCACAATGTCTTTCAATAAGGCGATCTATAATATCAAGCCTGAAATTCAAATTAGATAATTTTCCTCCCAGTTTCTGATATAAAACTAAAGCATTCCACAATGATGTATGAAAAATATGAAAGAATCTTTCTTTGTATTATTTCTTTCCGCCTTTTTTTTGTTATTCAGTAATTTGTGAGATGCTGATCGATTCTATCTACACTACAAGAGAAGTCCGAATAACAAACTTTCATTACTTCCAGAATCATTTACAGAAATTTTAGACTGACTACCTGAGTCAACATCAGAACTATTTTCTAACATGAGCCTTTCAGGATCACTCATTTTTCTTCTATTTTAAGCACCAAATTAAAAAGAAATAGTGTTCGTAGTTTGCGGTACACCGATCTAGTAAAAAGAAAATTCCCGCCTAATCTAATCTAAAAGAATGCAGTAAAACCTTGAAACTGGTTTAGGCATTTTTTTTGTAATCCTAACTTTACTCTACTATTAGAGACATCTGTTAGAAACATTGCACATTAAACGAGCAAGAAATACAGGCAAATCAGAGGATTAGAGTAAAAAAGTGTTGCCCGAGCGCCATTCGGGCAAATCAGTAAAGTGTTCGAGCGGTGCTCGGGCAAAACAGGGAAGTACCTAATTACGTATTTCAAGTATGCAATATTTTCCTCACTTCCTCTGAACACTATTGCAAGCGATGGTGTTCTCGTTGATCGCCTTTTGTCTGATTTTTATATTTTTATCGGAATTTCCAATTCTCACATTTAGTTGTGAAATTTAAAATAAATCCGAACTGCATTTGAACTTTTGTATGTGTGTAGTTTCCCAAAAAGAATTTTTGTAAAAAAAATTACCTTTCACCCATTACAACATTCAAATTTTTTATGTCCGCAAAGGAATTCGAACTTGTTGAGCCTAAATCAACTAACCCTAATTCCGATTACAAACGATGGTGTTTCCGTTGATCGCCTTTTGTTTGATTTTTATATTTTCATTGGAATTCCAATTCTTACATTTAGGTGGGAAATTTAAAATAAATCCAAACTGCTTTTGAACTTTTATATGCATGTAGTTTTCCAAAAAGAATTTTTGTAAAAAAAAATTACCTTTCACCCATTGCAACATTCAAACTTTTTATGTCCGCAAAGGAATTCGAACTCGTTAAGCCTAAATCCATTAACCCTAATTCCGAATTCTGTGTCTCACAAATGTTCCATTTTAAGATATTTATATATTCGTCGCTCCGTCATCCTGCATTAACATTATGTCTAGAGTTCTCAGATCTGCAGAGACACAGATTCAATCCAGAGAGTCAGAAATGTTTACGAAATCACACTTTCGTATCTATTTAGTAGCAGCGTGCATGTCGCGCGCGTATTAAATCCTTCCTAAAATAAATAGGTTTGACTTTTAGGTCTCTACGTGAAATATATTCTGGCAAAATATTTAGTGAAATAGTATTGTGGTGTGTGGTTTGCACGTAGTATTTAATTTATATTTCTGACCGTAATTAAAATTAGTATTTAGTTCACTTATGGCTCTTCAAAGCACTACCATGTGTTTTAATTTAAAATAGTATAATTGATTTTAAAACTAATTAGTGGACAGATATATAATAGTTAGTTTATTTATTATATGTGTAAGTCTACTTTATCTACGTTAAGTCTATTTAGTTACTGTATTGTTTTAAAAAAATGTTTGGTGAGATAAATTTAATGTGAAAATTACTGCTTGTGTAAAGAATGAAATAACAACTTATGTTAAATATATTCGTTCGAATTCAGTATTTCATTTTTTTTAAATTGTAGACTGACATATTATTAAAATCGTTACATGCAACTTCTGTATGTAATTAAATTTTGTTCCTTTTTGTAAATGATAATGCATTTTGAAGTTATTACGAATTTTTTTTCCTTGCGTAATACAAATTTTCTGAAAAAAGTCTTTTAGGTGACTGACTTTTCAGTAATACTTGTGATCGCAAATTAATATAAAAAAGTCACTATAATTTGAACTAGATAAATACTGTGATGTAATTACAGTGTATTTTTCCATTTAAGCTAGAAAATATCATACCTATTGGATATACAATTTTGTATTGCTATGTGCCTCTTTACGGATAATTGTGCTACTGAATCTAATAACAACTAACTTCAGAAATCCTTGGATTTTTTTTTTTTATCCTATGCCCGTCTCCGACCTTTTGATCATAAATCGACGAGCAGCCCAATACAATGTAGAACGATAAAAAGAGTCATCAAAGACACAACATTTAAGAAATATAGTATAAAGCAGGGCACATATTTTGAGGTGATCTCCGGTCACGGGTACGTCATGGACACAATGTGGGCAAGAATTTCAATCTGCCACATTCCCCTTCTATACAGGTAATCCTGCAAAAAGTCATGGGTAGTAGATAGTATAAAAGAGGCCAAGCTAGCTGCTCTAGGCCAGTGCTTCTCAAACTGTGGGGCGCACCCCTAGAGGGGCGTGATAACTCTAGGAGGAGGGCGCGAGCATGTAGAAAGTCGAAAACAAAAGATTATTTTAAAAAATTATTCATTTATTGAAAGTGAACAAATAAAATACATTCTGACATAATAAAAAATAAAAACATTTACACTGATATTATACACTTATAACTGTATCAGTACAGCAATGTGTTTTACAATGAACTTAACAGTACCAAGTTAAGAATAAGGTTAATATTTACCAGTGACCCCACGGGCTTTTTATGCATAAAACTATATACAAATATCATCTTGATGATAGGTACGATTTATAACAAATACCTTAAATGCCGATTAAAAGTTACTCTATTCGCTCCCCAATGTTACCGTTTTGCATGTATGTAAACGTATGTGGTGAGCTGAGGGGATGGGGAGGAGAAAGAGGATAAATAAGAAAGTCCTCTGAAATAAGTATATCCTTCGTAAACAAATACACACACACACACTGTCAAGCTCATTTTATTGCATTCCAAAGCGTTCAGAATAATTTTATAGACAGCAGTGAACAGAAAAGATCGTATTTTGGAAAGACGTATATAAACACAGGAGGTACTTACGAAATTAAAGTCGTATTGTAGCCTTAGCATCAAAGTATTGTATTATCGAATTCAATACATTGTTTTTGAATGAAAGGGGACGCGATGAAAATTATGATTGAATATTGGGTCGCAAGTATCGAAAGTTTGAGAAACACTGATCTAGGCAAAGAACCAGGAATTCTTGCTGAAGCCTTCAGAAAGGAGCTCCATTTCTTCACTGAGGTTCTCTCTGTATACTGGCTGGAACGCTTGTACAACGCTTTTATATGCCACAAACACAAAAAAGAATCTAGTTGAGTCGTTTGGGATCCACTCTTGGTCAGTATACTGCTCTCTCCTTTCCATATAACCCGCAATCACTTGGGATCCATTGCAATGAAATGCTTTTATTTTTACGGGGGTGAGTCGGAAAATAACGATTTTTGACCAATGAATTAATTAAAGGCTCAACGTAAAATATAATAAAATAACATGTTAATTTACAATTTTTCGTGAAAATTTCTACAGCAATTCAGTCGCTCGAAGCTACGGACAACGACAAGTTAAAAAACTAGCCTCTGCCGTGATTAATTTTGTAGGCCTCGATCAATAGCTACAACAACACAACAAAATGCGTCTCTTTCCTACATCTTTATATTAGAGATAGGAAAACAATTTATTGTACTTATATTTATAAAGATACAACATGACAACTTTTTACAAGAAAATAAATTACAAAAAGAAATATAAGATTTTATGTATATGAAATAGAAAGAAGTATAAATATTACGAAATATTTATCTGTAGTTGTCCGACTATATTCTGGATTTCGTAAGGATTTATTTCGACATATTTTCTTTAACTGAAAATGTTCCAAACAGCATTTAATAATATACATTGTTCGTAACAGATTATATTTTTTTCATCAAAAATCGATTCCATTATCCATAGAAATATACTCATATATATATATATATAGCTTTATATTGACATAAATTGACTTTTTTAAATCTATTTTTTACTTAAATTTTAAAGCTACGATATTTTCAAATTAATTTCGAATTTATATTGCGTATATTTACATTGCCCTCAGATAATGTTAATATACAAGAACATTGAAAAATCTTAGTTTTAAACTAATTGAAACGTAAGATTTAAAAATAATTTAGCCAATATAATTTTTTAAGTTAAAATATATTGTATTGATGGGTTGTTTAAAAATTTGCACATGAACGTAGTTCGTTAAAATGTATATATATATATATGTTAGTGTGTGAATGTATGTATATATTTAATGTTTATTAAAAATATATATTTTAAAGTGTAAAAAAGAAAAACACTTTCGCTTTTTCCTTTCTTAGAATTTTGAGAGTACTTAAGCTTGAAATGTGGAACAATTACTTTTTTAAAAAATAATGTTAAAAAGAAAAAAAAAATGTTTCAGAGTTATATCATTCTATTTTTAAAAAAAGAACCGCGACAAAACTAATTTAAATAAGTCTTATTTCAATACTCTCGTTACCTGTGCAAGTTTGACATTTTCAGAACTTGTGTCGGTTTCCCCTTGAAAAGTCCTCTAGAAAAACATCTCATTTGTACAATGATTCTACTTGTATTTTTCTTTAAGTTTTTATGTTTAGGTTACTACTAAACCCCCCACAATGTTACTTCAATGAAAAATGAAAAACGCAAATAAATTTTTGAAAAATATGTTTATTCTTATTACAAGAACTACACAACAGAGACAAGTAGTCCCAAAAATATACACAATTTTTTCCTCTTTCTTCAAACAAAGCGTAGGATAAGAAATTTTGAATTATATCCTTTTTTATAGAAATAATTAGATTATTTAAACATTTAAACTTGTAAATATTTAACAAGATCTCTCCTCTCTCTCTCTTTCTATCTTTTAATGTCCCAGATTTGTAGGGGATTTAATTATTGCTAAAAAATTTTCAGCATTTACCTAAATTAATTGATTATTACTACCAACTGATAGTTAAAATGAATTAAAGTAAGAAAAGAGTTGCAAATAAGAACAAATTCTACTTCTTCGAGAATGCATCAATAACAAACATTTTCCAAACCAAACCAATTTTAACATTCCTTAATTAACTTTTCAAAAGAAATTCATTAAAATTACAAACTACTAATTTGATTAGTTGTTATATATATATATTATATATATATATATATTTCTATTTATTTTATTTTGGTCTTTCCTACCGAGTTGCAAAGGGGGAAGGTTGGCGCCTTCAAACTAGTTTAACCCCACTTATTCGGTCCTAAGTCCGAAATTGCATTTTGACTCGCTAGGTTCTTATTTGTATTTCATTAGATTTTATCTTAATTTTTTTTTCCCTGTTATGTTCTATTTTTTATATAAAAATTTTTTTCCATATATATATATTCTTTATTTTTATATGTTATATATTATTTATTTTTATATAATTTAAAATTAGTTTCATTGGAAGGGTTTAATTAATAGTTACATACGTTCGACTCAGGGGCGTAACGGCGAATATTAGGGCACCCAGCAAAGTAGGGTTTGGGGGCCCCATATCGTATCTTACAGACGATAGCAAAATCATAACATTTGAACCCCCTAGAATTCAGCCCGCCTCTATGTGGGTGGTTGCGGGGATGTACGTTTCACCACTGGTTCGAATGAATCAACTCAACGAGATTAAATCTCGTTACATAACAGAAATCTTTATCCTTTTTGTCTTAATGACTTTGTAATCTTTCGTATTTATGAAACGTTTTGAATAACCTTAATTCTGATATTTTCATATTTGTACAATATGAAGCAATGTGTGAAAATGACGTTAAATTACCTTTGCGTGAATTTATATAACCACTAATATACAGTACTTACTCGATATCATGATTTGCTGAGCACAGTTTTGACACACACACACACACACACACAAGCCCAGCTTAACCAATCATGGGTGTGGCTCACATTTGGTGTGACAGTTAACGCTAATCAGTACATGTTCATACGTTTACAATTCTGCATGTTTCTAAGTCAAATACTTTATGCAACGAATTCCTTAAGGCTAAGCGAAATAAAGCATTTTAAGAGATCAATGCATGATGTATGGAAGACTGAAACTATTTCAGTGAAATAGCAGCCAAATATCACTGCTTTTTCTTAATTTTTTTTAAACCTGGTTCTTTAATGCATTAATATATTTCAAACTTGAAGATTTTACGTTATACTCCCTCATAAGACGGTTTTGTTTAAAATCATCGTTTCTGTACATATTTTTTGTCGACATACCTATTGACTGGTAATGAGAACTGAACGTTTACCGGAAGTATAGAATATTCATAAACTGTATATACCATATTTAGTCCTCAGTACTTGTCGTTATTCTTTTCTGAACTGTTCACATATAATTTGAGACCCTAAAAAAAAGGCGTAATACCGTTTAAGATCCACTGCTTTAAACATTAATAAGGATTAATGTTTTACATTATAGTGATACATATTGAAAGTAAGAAATATTTTAATAATATTTCGGATAAATAAAACTGTGGTTGAAATTACAAAATAAATAAATGAATAAAATCGGTAATTTTCCGTTTTGCCAGCACAGGCGATAAAGTCGCCAAAAATGATACAACCGACGTCGAATGGAATATTTCCGCTCTGGTAGCCTTTTACCACCATTTCTAAAACAAGTCGCGATTTTTTCTTATCAATGACGTCTTTTTCATAATATATCAAAAATTGATGAAAAACCAAAGAGAACTAACATTTATTAATGTGTACATTGTGTGTTGTTGTCAATAATGCCTTCTTGGCGAGATTTGTGCCGGCGCGAAACGGGAAAGAACCAAAAATTCTTATTTAATGGATTTACTACTTAAAACATTACCCGAAAAAGCATTAATTTAAGATTTTAGTAAATACAACTTGATATGACTCAAGCCCTATTTAATGGAGGCTATTTCTAATCATGAAAAACTCACTGAAAAATGACCCGTGAAAATATATTCAAATTATTCCTATCATTATTAATAGACCTAACAATTAAAATTATATAATTTCTATCAGTTTAAAAACTGCATTTTATCATACAATTGATTTTAAATAATGCTTAAAGAAACATAAGAATATATTACTTTTACTTTGTAATAAGCGTTAAGACAAGTAAATCTTCTTTTCGCAAGCCATTTAATTAAAATACACATCGGAATTTACATTTAACAAATAACAAAGTTTAATCTAATACTTTTTTCACTATTTATTGTTTGATAATGTCACATTTTTAAGACTGCGTGATATGCATACCTTATAGATTTGAATTTTTATTACTTTCTTACACATGTACGTAAATATATGCTGAAGAAAAAAGAATATTCAAGCTAACCGGAAAGCAAACGATTACAAACACTTTTATGGAAAGAATTTTATCGCGAGAATTTTATTTCCAATGGGAAAGAAATCCTTTTATAATGTAAAGAGAAAACAAACACGTTTTTCGCTATTGCTTATCTAAAACTGTGCTGTTAGCAATTCAAATTTGCTTTTTTTTTAAAACTGATTTCTCAATCGTAATAGATTTATTTATTCCGAATAAAAACGAAATTCCAAAAAAAGGGGGGGGGGAATGCACTTGTCAACAAAGATAAAAATTTCTTTGGAAATACGATATTTATGAAACTTCAAATTGTTTTCAAAATTTATTCGGTATTTAATGTTTTTAAATCATTTAAACTAATACATTCTTTATTTATTTATAAATTTAGAAAAATTCATTTATATGTGAGTTTTTTGTTTTAATATGAATTATATCATTCATTTGGAATGATATGCAAATTAACATACTTATATTTAATAATATAAAATTCCGATTTCTATATATATGCGTTAAAATATATGGTATCTTATATTTCTACGAAATTATAATTTTTAATCTTAAATTAATATGGGTTTTTTTTTTCCTTTTAGTTTGTAGCATAAGAAAATTTTTAAAAAATCCTTGTTCTCTGGCTTACATATTGTGTGTAAGTGTGTAATATTATAAATTAAATAAAACTTATTTATTCGATAATTCTAGAACTTAAATTACAATAAAATCACTTATTTTTTAATATGACAGAGTGAGTCTGATTTTATATATTTAAAATTAGATATTTAAATAACGTAAAAATTATCATGAAAATTAACATCGTAGCAGAGTTAAGGGCCGTATAACTTATTCATTTTATTTCCTTTGACATTTTTTTCCGAAGTATTGAAAATATTTCCAATTTAACAAAATGTTTAATTGTTCCAGATGTTAGATGTAAAATACACGATTTTAAATATACATAGTTAATATTTTTTAATAAAACTTATTTATGTTTTCGATAAAATGTTTTAAACGCATGTTGTGGTTGATATTATTTGAAAACAGCTTATGAATAAAATACGTCAGTGAAAAACTAGCTTTTAACATATAGGAAATTGGGATGTGTCACAGACATTACGCATCGCAAAACACTGTTCGAAAACTCTTTACTGCAGAAGAGTCAGAAATTTCAAAAAAGATAATGTAAATATTAAAAGTTTTAAAACTTCCTAAAGGTTAGGAGAGTTATTAAATTAACATACTTAAAACCATTTTGTTCGATGCGGATTGAAAGTACACAATCTTCGTCGTCGTCAATGTCACATTTTTTTTTTAATTCCTCTTTTTACAGTTCAGCAAAGTAAAAGAAACAGAAATAGCTGATAAAAATAAATTTATAATGTTTGTGTGTTTTGTTTGAATGACAATCTCGCAAAGCGTTTTATTAATGAATTCGTCCAATATAAAATAATTAGCTATAAATCTATTTTTTACGAAAAAATAAAGTTAATGTTTCTATACACATCTCTAAAATATTCTTAAGACAATTTTCTTTTTCAGTTTTGTTATTTGAACTATTATACCCTTACGATGGAAATTAATGTTCTAAATGTCGAAAAAACTCAGCAATTGATTCTAAAAATCATTTCATTATAACGAAGTTTTACAAATATATATTAATTCAGTAAACATAGCAGAATAACTTACAACCAAATATTAATTTCCGGAAGCGAACTTTTATGTCTGAATTGTTACATCAGAAAACGTAATTTGATACTTACTTATAAATATTCTCAGTTTTTTCAATGTGCAAAACTAAAAACACACAGCAAAATCAAGAAATAAAATTTTTTTTATTTGTTATTTTTCATTTCTTATTGCCGCATGTTGTAACATATTCTTATTTACTTAAGTATCCATATAAAGATTATATGTGAAACATTACGCGACTATTTTATAGATTGTTTTTTTGGATAATAATAATAAAAAAAAGTTTTAGAAATTCTATATATAACTAGCAAAATATATGTCCAGTACATAATTTTTTGACTAAGTTATTCTGTCAAAAAATGTAAAATATATATTAGCACATATTTTTCAATTAAAAAAAATTGTCCTTATTATTCTAATGGTAAAAACACTTTTCTATTAGTTTTTTGTAACTGCTATTAATTTACGAAAAAGGTGGGGGAGTTTGAAGGTTTAATTTTATTCATCTTCGGCAATGTTTAAAGCTTTCGTAAACTTGACAGAAAAATTTCACCATACTGTATGCTTTTTATCTCGGTGTGTCTATTGAAATGATTAATATATATTTAATTTGTCTTCTTTAACGGAAGTAGAATTTTTCGAGCATTTTTGAATGTCACATAAATAAAACTTCGTACATACATTTGAAATTTAAATTTTTCGTAGAACTCGTTTGTCAATACTGCTTATTAGATTAAATGTATTTGCTTAAATTATATTATAATCCACTTAATATAGATAATTTTCTATCAATTTGTGAAAAATATTTACAAATTAATTTCATTTCCAGCAGTGATTTCTGATTTAACGGAAATTACATTTTTCATGAAGCCCAGTTTATTATTTTATATAACGAAGATAATAGATTTGGGAATTCATTATTCAAAAATATATATAATTTTAAATTCTTTATTGTTTTGATTTTTTTTCAAATTATTAAATGTTTTACGTGATAAACAAAGTTATTAAAAAAATTTCCAATAAATTTCTTTTAATGCGATTGATAAATAAAAAAAACTTCACCCCTAAGTTATCATAATTTAATTATTTATAAAATAATTTAAGCGTTGTGATTTACTTATAGTAGATATAACTAAATTTCTAAAAGTAAAATCTAAGTATAAAATTATTTATCTACGTTATATTAATTACCTCAGTATGTATCAAAAACTTTTTTTTATACTACGAATTTTTATTTTTTCAAAAGATAATTTTATCATATAACTTCTGATAAGACATTTTCTATTCGAAACTTTAAGAAATTAATGTGAAATATTTCTTAAAATAAATATTTAAATGGTTTTTTTTATTTAATGCATTTTTTTCTAACAACAAATGAAATAATCGTAATAAAGTTTATTCCATTTCGATAAACTTTCGATGAAACAACTACACTGTGATAATTAAATTTCCTATTCATTTTTACGTTTTAAAAAGTAACTTAAATATACGATACAATACTTAATTTAAAATTATCTTGCTCTTTTATTAAAGCAACGGAACTACTACAGTAGTCATAGTACTTTACACGAACGAGAGCGAGAAATTTAGTATCTCCATATGTTAAAATTAACTAGATTCTATGATTGGCTACAATCTGTACTATAACATGACATATTAGTATATTTTCCTCCTGTAATTTTATTTAACGTTAATTATCATGCCGCTTAAAATATTTTCTGTTCCGACATTTTTCTGTTATTAATTTTTGAATATCATAATTTACAAAATATCTTTTCCCTGAATATCTAAAGTGAAAAAGCTAAGTAATTTAGTTCTAAAAATCAGTTCTGTTTATTAAATTAAAAATTTTAATTACTGACAATTCTAATTTATTACATTTATTTTCTTGATTAAATTTTACTATCACTCAAAAAATCAAAACTGAAAAGGGAAGTTAGCGATGAATGAAAAGAAATAACTTTTATCGATTCACATCTTGAAATAAATCTAAGAAATTCGATATCCAGAGATTCTTATAGATCCGATAGTTTTTACGTTTTTATCGCGGTTAAATATAGTTTTCCGTGTAACAAGATTTTTTTCGAAGTGATGCGATTAAATAAAAATTGCAGTCATGATTATTCAGAACGTTAGTCGAGGGAATCACTTAATATAAAATAAAAATAACTTAATAAAACGCGTTTAACACTTTTCCGCTTTAAAATCGAAACGTAAACTTAATTAAAACTAAATGTCACACTTGCCTTCAAATCATCAGGAAACACAAGTAATTCAATCCTTGAAAAAACAGAAGATTCTCTCCTTGTGACGGTATCACCCCCAATGTCCATTATTTTTGGCACACTGTCCATCGCTTGGACTCTTGCTACCCCTTCCTTCAAAAAAGGGGATCCACAATAAAACTGGAAAAGAGAAACGGGCGAGAGAGAACCGAAAAACCGGCGCAGCAGGACGACGTGGATCTGTGGTAACCGTAGCAACAACATGCAAGGATGCAAAGAGATGCCCAAGAGCAAAACGCCAGATCCTCTCGCTCCCCATCTTCTCCCGCGCCCACTCTTGCGCATGCGCCTTGGATGCTGATGGGAAACACGGAAGGGATCAGAGGCTGTGCTTATTTGGAGCGACTCCGACCTAAAGAATGCTTTCGATATCCTCTTCTACAAGAGGAAGGAAGAAGGAAGGAGGCCTTTTTTTTCTTTCTTCTTTCTTTCTCTCATCTTCTACATCTTCATCTTTTTTTTCCTGTTCTCCATCCTCTTTTCTCAAGACCGCAGCGAGCGTCCTTGTATAGCATTCGGTCTATGTCATGAGCGTTGAATTGTGGGTTAGTAGTAGTCAGTTTCGCTTTCAGTGATACACTGTTACACCAGGGGTGGAGATGACGGTGCCCTGGTGTGTATCTCTGTGTCGTAGCGCACAAATTAAGAGTTCTATGACGCCTTACCGTTCGGTAGTGTTATCGAGAAAAGAGGGAGGGGTTACAGTCTAATGGCTTTCAGAAGGGGGTGGGGGTTGTAAAAATAGATTCGACCTTGTCCTTGCCCAGAACAGTGTCAGCAAACTTCTGCACCAAATTGGGTTGGCAAGTGCCCTCAACAAATAGTTCCGACAACTCGGTAGATTTGTTGACTGTCTTTGTACATATCACCTTCATTTGAGTTATTTACTTCCTGGTGTGAATATACTGAAACATACGATCTAACTATTATATAACATTAAACAACCTTTTTTCATCATCGATGTTGCTTTGTTGGATATTACAACAAGTATTAAATTCATTAAATAAACCGGAAATGTATAAGATATTGTTGAAAATATTGGCTAGAGTATTATTTCACTACTTCCTGATATGATCACTAGTTTGGAAATTAAGCTCTAACTTTTTATAAAATTTTATAAATAAAAATGTAAATGTTTAATACCTTCATGACTTTTAATAAAATTAAAAATTCGGGGTATATATAAATTAATTCATTGTAGATATTAGCTTAATTTTATTTCTGTTCTTTTTCATCAAGTATTAGGCGAATTTTTTTGGTTTGAAATGCGAACTAATATCGTATTACATTTATGATAATAAATTCATGCAAGTAATAAACTGTTTTCTAAACATATTTCCAGAAAAAGTAAAACTAAATCGTTATTCAATCATTACAAAATACTTTGATACTACTATTAATAATGTTAGTTTAAAACATTAACTAATTTTTTTATTATATTTATGTTTGTCAGTGTCATTATTTCGAATTCCAAGTATGAATTCCTTATGTTTAGTATAAGTAAGTTAATATTTTAAGCCTTTCAGAGAAAGGCAGAAGATTTACAAAATTAATTTTCTAAATAGAATTAGCTACTGTATTGCTAATCCATTTAAAGAACAAATGTTATTTATGGCTAGTTTTAAAATATTAAATTAATTATTATACGAATATTTAGTAATATTAAATAAATTTGACAATTATTCTAAGAATTTATCTGACACTGATTTATTACGTAGTTAAAAAATGCGAATACACAATAAAAATTTTAAATAATATTATTAATATTTTAGTAACAAATTTATAAAAAAAACACCTCAATTCTATAAAACTATAAGAGGCGTCAAAAGCATTTGCATCTAACTAGACTGGTAAGTACTTCAAAAATCAATGTTCTAACATTTATAAAACTTATTTTCTGTCATTTACTTTTTCTTTCTTTTCTTTTTTTTTTTTTTTTGACGTTATAATGGTTTTACGGGTCATTGAATAATATGTAATATATTTATATTTTTAAATATATATATATATATATATATATATATATATTCAATATATAATATTTATTATTATTAAATGATTGGATGCATTAACGCGCGTTAACTTTAGAAAATTCTTTCATTTTAACTTGTCAGATGTTATGAATTTATTTCATTTAGTGTAATAATTTCTTCCGTTAGTTTGTAACGGGATCTCAAGGGCATTTTGTATGCATGTAAATTTATTTAAAAATTGTTTGATAATTTATCAAACCTGAATATTTATTTAAATCCTGGTTATTTTATCATTCCTTTTAAAATATAATCCTTTTTAATAATGAACTTTTATTATCTGTTATCTATATCATAGAATTATCTGTAATTGTAATTTTTTTAAATTTCTTTGTTGTAAAGTATTTGCATCTGTTTTAAGAATGTTTAAGTATCAATGAAATTCACAATGCACGCTTTATTTATACTTACACTTTTGAGTCATACATGTATTGCATACATTATGCCATGCATATGTTTATGCGTTTGTATGAGCAATAAACACCATTTATTGCATAAAAAGTCATAGAAAATTTAATTTAATTTATTACAATATAAATTTTTCTTAAATATATAAAACTAGATCATTTATCGAGTTGGCAAAATATTCATGAAAGAAATGTTCTTATACTTTAGTTTAAGAATATATTTATTCGATTATATAGAAATTGACGATGGTATGAAAAATGCTTGAATTAATTAATATGTTGTCAATTGAAGATCCTGTTGCATATATTTTCACGCAATTTTACTGATTTGAAAAGGAATTTATCACAAAATACACTTAAAGAAATGCTTTCATTTGATTTTTTGCATAAGATATATAATAGATCTACAGCAGCACTCATTTATTTTTACGAGTATCAAATGTTTACTATGAGAGAATAAGCTACAATAAAATCATCACATTTTATTTCAAAATCTTTATCATCTCATGTGAATAATTATACACCTTTCGTTCCCGTAAAGAAATCTAAGGACTTTATTTTTAAATCTCAGTGCTGTATTACGATCTATGGGAGTTATATTTAACTAAGAAAAAAATTCCTGCTATTTGTGTTTATAATCCTGTTAATTATGTTAGTATTCTTGTTAAAAATTTATATTATTTCAATTATATATACTTTTCATTATAATTTCAAATATAAAAGTATAAAATAAATAAAATATAATATAAATTCAATGTAAAATATAAAAATTTATAAGCATTTAAATCGTTTTTCAAATTATGTAAAAAATCTTATAAATTATTTTATTTACAAAAGATTTAATGTAAAAATGTAAAATATATATAAAAGATAGTTAATAAAGCTCTATGAAGTAGATTAAATGTATGAAATGTGTTTAATCTCTTAATGTAATCTCATTTTAACATTTTCAAATGTTGAAATGGCAATGTTGATAAATTTTAGTAATTAATTTGTAGGAGACAAATGAATCAAAACAAAAAAAGATTAATTTAAGAAGATTACATTGAATTAGGCATTGATTAATGATCTGAAAAGTAGATTACCTGTGCGTAATACACTAAACATATATTCCAGCGAATAGTAAACTGTTAATTATACTTGTCCCTTGTTAATTATACTCGCAATAATTTCAGTGTTATTATCATATATGTCGTATTTTATCGTTATTTTATACCTAAGTAAGCTTTCCATACCCTCATAAATTAAATTTAGCGAATCGTTCCCTGTATATGAAATGCTTTTTCAAACATCCAACTTAAATGCGGAATTTACTTACTAAACAATCGTATAAATCTACATGTTGAATTCCACCACCAATTAAATAACTTGATCTCGTGGTTAATGAACATATTGCAATGAAACTGTATTATTGTTTTCCTCAATGGGTATAAATTAATATAATCACGTGACAGAGAACATTAAAAGCTTGCATGAACATGGATTTGTTTGGATAAGAGCATTAGTGGGAAACTGGATTGAATGTGAAAATTTCCAACACTGAAAAAAGTTGGCAAGAAATTCTACACGTGCAATTGGTAATGAAATGCTCGGTGAAAATTGGTAAGCAATATTCTCGTCATTATTTTTAATACCGTTTTGTAGCAATAAGTGTTCTATTATTTCATAATTCAATAGTAAACCAATACTGATACCAATAAGAGAAATGTTAATATTTAATTGTAAATTATAAATAAATTGAAATGCTAGACACACAGGCATGCTTATGCTTGTTCCACTTTTTATGTGCAAGGGACGGAGAAATTGTACGAATCAATGTAACTCGAGGAGGTCAACAGTACTTAAATCAGACAAAAAGTAATAAAGTAAACTTGTTAAATTGTTTTCTGTTGTTACAATGGATGTTGTGTATTGATTCCGATTTTAGTGAATTTAAATAAAAATTAGTAGCCGGCATATGTAAGGTTGTTCAAAGAATTCCCGAGAGAGAGAGAGATGACAAAAATGTTTTTTCACTCTTAATTTATATGAAAATTGTTTCAATTAATCCTTCTTGGTGAAAAACATCTTGGGATTTTTTTATTAATATCTCTTTCAGGTTTTAATTATTGTTGTACTTATCTCAATATCCATAAGTATCCGTAAACTATATTTATATTTCGTTCTCAAATTACTCATTCATGTATTAAGAAACATTAAACAAATTGTTCATACACATTTGCTTGCTAGTTTCTATTAACTTTTATTCTGTTCATGGAAGATTGGCTTAAAAATAACAATATGTAGTTTAACTTATTGTTATTAAATGCATAAATTGATGAAACTTTATTAGAAAGGGTACTAAAAATTATCATACACTCAGAAAAAAATAGTTTTTAGTAATAATTTTCAATAATAATTTCGTTCATACGTCTATAAAACAAAATTATTCTTAACTCACATTATTATTCAACAATTAAATAATTTTACAGGACTTAAACTCCCAAATAGGTACAAATCTAGTATTTCTATGATGTTTATATAATTTGTTTCGATATCTTATATACGACATGTATTTTCAAGAGACAGAGTTAAATAATGGAGCAATAGATAAAATATGCTTAAAATATTGAATGCATTTTCATATTCATTAGGGATTTTTGAATTATTTGAACACATATATGCTTCTCTGTAAAGTGTATTAAAATCTACTTATAAAAGTGTCTTTAATATGGTGTGAAAATAAATACATCTTAAAATGTGTATTTGTGATACATTTTTTTAAAAACTGGGACTAGAAAGACAATGCATGTTTAGTTGTCTTAAAAAAGTAGTGAATTTAATTTTAAAACCGAGGTTTATCTATTCTAAATAATATTCTAAGAAAATAAGTAAAACACACAATAATGATGAAGAATCTTTTGTACGTGACACCCAACTAAAAATTTGTTAAAAATAATGATTACTCTTTTTCAAACGGAACCTATCTTTTTAAAACTTGGGTCAAAAACCTTTTGTAACAAGATATTTATTGCCCTAACAACACACCGCAACATTCTTCTTCTCAAAAACCACAAAAATTTGACACGGATGTAAGATTCCTTATAACAACCCACTTCTGAGCATTTCAGTTCAGCAATAAAGAACCTTGGTACGGCTTACAAACCATCCAAAAAACTTCCCCCAACTTGAAAACTCCACCACTTGACGAAGCATCCCTAACTGACAGTTGCTTCTCTCTTCTTTTTTCTTCTTTTTCCAGCATCAAACGCGGACTTCTTCTTTTTTTGTTAATTTCATTTCCAGTCTTTTCCTGTCGTTCGTAAGAGGAAGAAGGGTCTTTTTGCTAAACTTAGAACCTCCCGGGTGTTGTGTCAGGCGTAAGTTGAGAAGGACGCCGATTTCGGGATGCAATGTCTTATCCCAACCTTTTTTTAGAACAGGGGAAACACCTTCGTTCAGAAAGAAGTCTAGTAAGGGTTATTATCGTGTACGTGTTTCTGCAGAGGGGTGTTTGTATTTAGCCGTCGCATAGAGGGTTGTCGGTCTGACCTTGAAATAAAAAAAAGGTATGTTTCCTACGATGGTGCTCTCCGTGTGTTCGTATGTCTTTTTTTTTCTTTTATTGCTACCATCAGCTGTCGTCTGAGTTTACAAAATAGTGTCAGGAGGGATAATTAATGGCATGGAATTAAACAATTTTGTGTCGATTGGGAAGTAACTTCGTGTTCGCTCTTGTTGGGGCACAGTGTTTGATTTATTCTTTCTTTTTAGTTGCTATTCCGATTGTCAAACCTCTCCAACAACCACTATTCTTAACGACCTTGTTTTAGTTTCGATTTTCCTTCGAAAGTGGTGTAATTTTATCACAATTTCAAACATAAAGTGCCACAAAATCGGGTACATTTTTGTTATTTGGCTTACATCGTTCAACATATTTACATATCATTCACAATAACCATGTAACAACTTTTCGGCAGAGAAAAGTATCGCATTTCAACATTACTTTGAATTCGCTCGTGTTATGGAGTATAAATTTGTATGTGAGAACATTTTTTAATGAAATAAGAACGTTTAAATGTGTTTTGTTACATCAATTCTCCGTTTTATATTAATAAGTTAGTAGATTTTATAAGTTTGATATCTTCTTGTTTACACTTTTTATTATTTGTGTTAAGGTCATTACTTAAATTTTTCCAAATACTGAACACTACAACGCATAACTTAAATTAAAAAATAGAAAATAAAGAAAAAAATAGCTTGGAATTTTTTTGTGGGGAAGGGGGGGGGGAGAGAGAAAATCTGAAAATTTAAATCTTTTGTATAGGAACAGATTTTCTGATGTTCGCAAAGTTATTTTAATCATGACTTTAGCAGATTATGATCATTGAAGAGGTTTTACTATTATATTACAAATATTATGTTCCATTTAAGAAAGTTATCATTACCAAGATGCTCATAAAAAAGTTCCTTGTGTTTTCAAAACCAAAGTGATTCTTTTTTTTTTAAATTATTAACATGATATGAAGTATACTTAGAGATAGCAACAGATTTTTTTTTGTTTTGTTAAGATGTGAATTAAATTTATTTGAACAACATCTGAATAAAAAAGAAAAGCAATAGATTGAAAGAATAATTAAAATATTTCTTGAAAATGAGGAATATTTTATCAAAAATTTAAAAAGTATATATATATATATATATATACCTGAACTTGTAAAACAAAATGGGGGAACAGGTTTAGTAGTTGCCAAATACAGGCTTCACTCTTTTTTCTTCAGGGCCTTCTTTTGAGAAAGTGATTATGAAGAATCTTTGAAAGTCATATATGTAGAGTATTTACCCTCTTTTTTAATATTCGTCTAAATATATTCTTGCCGATCATCGTTGGCAAATCCTTCCACATGACTTTCATAGTTTCATTGCCAATAAAATTCCATATTTCATTGAAAAGTAAACGCGTTATTCAACCGCCAATTTTAAGAATCTATTTAAAGCAGCGTTTCTCAAACTGTGAGGCGCGCCCCCTTAGGGCGCATGATAACCTTACAAGGGAGGCACGAGCATATCGAAAAGACGAAAATAAAAAATTTAACTAATTACAAATGTGCTGAAAGGAAGCAAAACAAAATACATTCTGGCATAATTAAAGTAAAATACCCATTTACACTGGTATAATATACTTATAAATGCATCAGTACTGCACAATGTGTATTTGATAATCAATACAAAGTTAAGAACAAAATTAATAATTACTAGCGACTTCCGTGGACTTGTCTTATACAAAATTTAATGCTTATCTTGATAGTTTGAACATTTTCTAATTAAAATTGTATTGTAGCTTTAGCCCCAAATACATTATTATTGAATTGAATATATTGTTACTCTATAAAGGGGTGCGTGATGAAAATTAGGATTTAAAATTGGGTCACAAGTATTGAAAGTTTGAGAAGCACTGATTTAAAGAACTTGTTTCTATCAACAAGAAATGGTTTATTTCATTTTATTGGAATTAGAAAAGGATTCTAAATTTTATTCTCACAAAAATACTCAACTTTTTTTTCAAAGTTTTGTAATAATACAGACAAAAAATATTTTCAAAGAAGACAGAGAAAAAGTGAGCTGAAAAAACATATTTAGCGTATTTATTGCGTTTTTCAAATATTGAAATTTTTCGTACATTTTAAAGGTTATTTTTACTCAATTTCTATAAAATATTTACTTTTAAGGAATGTGTTCTGCTTTTTAAATTCGTTTCTTTTTTTAAAAAAAAAATCATAAATAACATGCATTAGTCACTAAATATCAACAAACAGCGGGGAAAACGATTCTACTAGCTCTCTCTCTCTCTCTCTCTCTCTCTACTACCAGTGTCGTACACAGATTTCGTTCATGGTAAGGTTTATATTTTTAAAAAATCTTAGACGAAAGCACCGAAATACAATCTTTATGATAAAATAAAATTTTGTTGGTCTATGGAAAGGGTTTGAACACCTAAATCCCAGCCTTGCTTACCCCACTGTTTACTATTCTACCAGTAATGAAGATTATCAGATGTGGTTGGTAAAAATCCTTTCACGTGTTAAAAAAACTGATAATAATTTATAAAAAAAATCATACATTCAGATAAAACTATTTTATTCAATCATCACAAACTCACTCAGAAAAGTATAAACTGATTTCTCTAGCTTTACTACCAGTGTCGTACACAGATTTCGTTCATGGTAAGGTTTATATTTTTAAAAAATCTTAGACGAAAGCACCGAAATACAATCTTTATGATAAAATAAAATTTTGTTGGTCTATGGAAAGGGTTTGAACACCTAAATCCCAGCCTTGCTTACCCCACTGTTTACTATTCTACCAGTAATGAAGATTATCAGATGTGGTTGGTAAAAATCCTTTCACGTGTTAAAAAAACTGATAATAATTTATAAAAAAAATCATACATTCAGATAAAACTATTTTATTCAATCATCACAAACTCACTCAGAAAAGTATAAACTGATTTCTCTAGCTTTACTACCAGTGTCGTACACAGATTTCGTTCATGGTAAGGTTTATATTTTTAAAAAATCTTAGACGAAAGCACCGAAATACAATCTTTATGATAAAATAAAATTTTGTTCGTATATGGAACGGGTTTGAAAACCTAAATCCCAGCCTTGCTTACCCCACTGTTTACTATTCTACCAGTAATGAAGATTATCAGATGTGGTTGGTAAAAATCCTTTCACGTGTTAAAAAAACTGATAATAATTTATAAAAAAAATCATACATTCAGATAAAACTATTTTATTCAATCATCATAAAATCACTGAGAAAAGTATACACTGACTTCTTGTTTTGGTGAATATTTAAAAACTTGTTTTTCGTAACAAATAAAATTTTTCCTTAAGACCCCTTTCACTTTAACTCAAGGATACTCAACCTGCGGATCACCGAGCCTTTTTAAGTAGCCCGAGCATGGTCTATTTTTCTCAGAAATTCGCTTATTTAAGAATAAAGTATTAAAAATTTGGTGAGGAATTCTTTGTCGAAAAATCAAAAATGTCAATTTTGCTGTCGATGTCGTACGGCTGCGAATTAATATTCTTTTTCTTTTGGTAATAGTTACGGTTAGTGATAACCAACAACAGTAGAGTAGCGATAATTTTATGGGTGGAACTAATTTTTAACAATCTTTCATACCTTACAAACGAAAATTTTTCGAAGAAAATATATAGTTTCAGGACTATTAAAAGGCTGTCTAATTTGTAGTGAAAAACACACAGGGATCAGTAATTGTTTCATTTGTCACGAAAGTGCTATATTTAAAAAATACCAATAAACAGGAATCATTCAATGACACTTTTCCTGGAAGAGTTCTTCCAAGAGGTGATGAATAGGCTTTCTTGAATAATCTTTGCAACGGCAACAGTTTTGCCAGTGGTAATATCACAGGGCAACAAAGACATCCTATGAAGTTTGTTATATTATCGGTAATCATATGAAACCTTTTACTGATGCAGAAATTATAAAAGAGAGTTTGTTAAATGCTTCTAATTAAGTGTTAGTGACAAAAATAAAAAAAAATGTTAATTAAATAAAAGCAAAACATAGGTCGTTATATTGTGATCAATTTTCCACATGTTAAATTTCCAATGTTATCTTGGTCTTAAAGCATTTCTCCCTCCCTCCCCCTCCCTCCCTCCCCCTCTCTCACCCATTTATCCTCATGTTGAGGCTCGCGTGAAATAACTAACCTATGTAAGTACCCCTGCTCTAATTGCTTTAAAGTACATGAATTTTCCGTAACTGAAAGATTTATTTTATATTTAATACACACAATATATACTTGATAAAGGTATTTAAATTGCAATATAAACTCTCAGTCAAAATTTTACTTTCAATATCAATCTAACCCATCTCAAATTGCCCAATAGTCTCTTGGTGGAAAATGCTATCTCTTCTGACTTTCTCTATCGTTTTATTTTTCGGTTGATCGGAAATTCCATAAAGCGTACTTTAGTTGTTCACCAGGTAAAAGTCAGGTAGAGTAAGGTTTCATTGATCCGTTTGTATAATCGCCCAGTCATGCGTTAGCTGAAACTATCGGAATGTGATATTATGGAATACCTCTTCTCCGGGCTAAGGTTTCTAAGCGAGAGTAGCAAATTGAGATTCTCGAATAACATTATTCAAGGAAATATATAGACCGGATTCGAAGGTAGAAGTGAATTATAATTCTGCTTGTATGTGTTTTATCATTTTACGATTGTTTAGTTTATTAGTATTGTCTTATAAGAAAAAGGTCTTACAGAAAATTTTTATTTTTACCTGCATTTTGATTTAAATACTTTAAAATTCCAGTAATATATCCTTTTTTCACAATGGAAAAGCTGTTAAAAATTATAATAGTTTATAGTTAAAAAAACTTATCAAGCAAGTACACTTTTGAAAGCGGGTTCCATAAAATCTCAAAAATACTCACTGTTATAAAAAAAATAATAAGACAATCGTATGGGATTAATAGTCATGCTTAAAATATTGACTTGAATGTGTAAATAAAATTTAAGAAATTGGATTTTAGAAGTTGAAATAAAATTCAAATTAAGCTTAAAATCAAACGAATGTATTATGGGAATCTATGTATTACAAAAGAATTTAAGACCAGTTTCATATATTCTCATATGTTCGTATTTTTCTGATATCTTTAAAATATTTTTGTGTTTTTATTCGCAATTTAATGGTTTTTTGAACATTTTAATGACTTCTACCGAATAAAATAATCGATATTTGATTGAATGAATTGATTTTAATTTAATTTTGATGGATCAATTGATTTTATTTTTCTTTCCATTCCAAAATTCCCTTCCTTTTAAAATGTGTTCCAAAAATAATTTCTATTGTTCTTAAAATCATTCTGCTCTTCTAAATAATTATAAACGAAAAATGTAAGAAAATATAGATATTTAGAACTTTTATATCCTTTATGAGGCATTATTTTATTGCCGTTACATTCAACCAAAACTTTTATTTTTAATTTCCTTAATTTCTTGTTTCTATCATTCTAACAGAAAAATTTAACGTTAAATAAGCAGTTCCTTACACTAAAATAAAGTCTTGATTATTTAAGCTAATATGGTTTCCTGATCATTCTCAGATATCACCCACGAAAACAATTATCAAATTTTACTAAGAAGCTAACGACCAATCATAAACGAAATCATCAAAAATTATCAAGCTCAAATTTCGCATAAAATGTATTCTTATAGTTAATTTGCAATTAATTACCCTATAAACATTTTGTTGTCGTTTTCGTAAATATTATTTTATTTAACATTGAAAATTATTATCATTAACTATTTTATATAGTGTATAACAGGTAAGTAAAATTTTTTTAAGCTTATTTTATTGTTAGTCTGCCGCCAAATTCTAAAATTGTTAAGAGTTTACTGCAGTAGAAAAAGGGTTAAGAGTCACTGGCTTAAAGCATCCGACCACTTGCGACAACTATTTCTAAAAAAATGGAGATATGAGGATTTTTTTGTTGTTTTTAGATTTGTTTCACACATTTTAAGATAAGCATGCTAAAATTAAGAAGAGAAAAAGAAATTATTATTACTAAAATGGGTAAAAATTTACAAAAAATAACATAAACGTGGCCCAATAATACCAGAAGTTTATGAAGAAATTTTCAATTTTGATGTGTTGCTACGTTATTCCTTTTTGAAATGACCTTTAGGATAAGAGATATTTTAATTTTTACAAAAACTAGAGCACTTTATCTTAGTTATATGAAATTGCTTTAAAAAAACAGTAATTACATTAACATAAGGGACTGTAAATTTTGTAATAAGTAAGTTAGTAACTTTGTAATAAGTACTGAAGGTTATTACAAACCTATTATACTTCTACTATTATTCAGAACATATACAAAAAATTTCAGTTAATTATTTTCAAAACTTTTTGAGCAATCGCTGGCCCCGTTTGAGTTTTTCGAAAACACCACATTTCGAGTAAAACGCCTTGCTTAAAGTAATGACATCTGCTTTTACTAAAACACTTGTAGTTTTTGTTCTAGTGAGCGAAAAATAATTAACTTGGTATTTTTATCCAGCAAATAGGATGGCTTGTAAAATAAAATCATAAAAAAATTGTCAATTTTTGGCAAAGTTTACAATTTAAGGGGAGTCGTACCTTAAGTTTCTGAAATAAATAAACCTGATCATGGTTGTTTATATTTCTTTAGAATTGTCTCACTTCTATCCCAAAAAAAATTTCATTCCTATACGACTCGGCCAATTTGGCGATAGAACGCCAAATGAGCGAAACCCGTCTACTTGCCATTAGTATGAGGAGGAGCGTGTCTGAGGAGGATTCCGTAACCTTAGATGGATACTGTTTGGCGCAAGAAGCACGTGTGTGGGATCTGGCCAATATTGATAAATGATGCCGGGGACCAACTGGAGATGAGGTCACGGAGGTGAACGATCTTTGGGGGTGGAGGGAGCATTCTTTTCTGGCCGCGTCACTCCCTGCGAGAAAGGAAGATATACAAAACTGAGTAATTGTTAACAGCACTGCTCAGATGGGTTGCTTTGGAATTCTTCTTTCTGACACATCCAATGTCTTAGTTGAGTCACATTGCTTAATTCTAGTCATGTTTGAAACAATAGCTAGGAAATGTGTACGATTCAAGAGTTATTCTTTTGGGAGTATTAAATATAATTCCGAACGATATTTTACTATTGTGAGTTTTAATTGGAGGTAATATATTCAACATTTTCTTTAAAAGATCTACAAGAAGAGGGTCTTTGATTAGTAATACAAGGAACTCTTTGAGTGTTTTCTGAATTTAAATTTTAAAAAAATTGCATTATTTGTCGCATTTTTTTTAATAAAAATGAATTTTCGTATCTCCTTATTTTATAAGGTAAAATTTTACTTTTAAATATACATACTTTCCTTCTACAAAAGTAAATCATGGCAAATTATGTATCAAGAATAACACACTACAATTTAAAGCTGTTATGCATCACAAAAATAAAACCATTCTTCACTAATTTGTCTTGGAGAAGCAATATTTTATTTGAAACTTTCTACTTTTAAAATGTGTTTTTATATCGATACTACTTTGGGTTGTTTATATTTAATCTATTAAAAAATAAATGCATGCCTAATATTTTATACCTAAAATGCTGCTTTTCAAGGTGACTGGATTTCTTCAGTGCGTATGTATGTAAGTAAATTCATTCTCTTGACATGTATTAATGACAGCTCATTAGCATATAATTTAAGATTAATCGAACAACATGATTAATTTAAAATACACTGTTTTAAATATTTTCTATTTTACACATTTTTCAACAACTCCAGAACTTGAGTAACTGTATTGGTATACCTTCAATGCATAACAATTACACTTTCAAAACACGATAACTGATAAATTACTAATCCTTTTGTGAGCTGTCCTCTATGTGGAATGTGCAAAGTCAACAATTATATGAAGAGAAAAAAATAAAAATACTATTTCAAGTATCTATTTTCAGAATGTGTCATTTAGAATTATTTAAATTATTATGAGCATACAAATTTTTATTTATACCTCTCTTTAAAATTCAAGAGATTCCAGCAAATAATATGAATGCATACTAATACATATCATATAAGCTATTTTTTAGAATTAGGATTTTTCAGCTTATCTAGAGGGGTTTGTGGAAATATTTAATAAAATTGGAGAACTTCTTCTAGATGAAAAATGAACAGATTAGGATTTTTTTTAATAACAAATTAATTTTTTTCTTTACTTCATAAACGTTTCTTGAATATTGCAGTGATTTTCACAACAAACTGTTACTGCGTTTGTAACGAAATACACTGGTTTATCTTGTACCACAGTTATGCATTACTGTTATTAAAATTTTGACACTTCACAATTTTACTATAACACACTTGTACATTGTACATTAAAAATTGTACATTTTTGTCTATTAAAAAAAGGATTGCTAAATTTTTAAGAAATAAAATCATTCACTTTGAAAAACGTTCGTTTTATTAGTTTTATTTTTTTTTTACAATATCTCTTTAGTATCTTAGTTATTTTACGGAATTGATTCATGATTCCATTCACAGTAATGATTCTCACAGTAATTCCACATCACACATTTCATGTATAGAGTGCTAAATGACAAGGAACAATTACATTCCATATTTCCGTGTCATTTTCATTCAGCTATCAATTATAATTCCAGATAAATCTGATTTTTCAAATTATAGTTTAAATATCATGAGTTAATAATGACAAATCATAATAAAATTGTTGGAATGGTTCAGAGTTAAGTTTCAAATTGCGAGTCAATTTAAAACTTATGCATAATGGAACGATTTATATATAGTTTATTCTGAATGATGCATATCAACTATTCAGATAGTCTTGAAAATGCAGCAAAGAATAATTATAGATTTCTTTCTTAAAAAAATGATATGCTTCAAATACTTATCTTTAGTGTCATCGTAATTTAGCAATGTACTTCAAATTACCTGCATTAAAATATGTTTTATTCAAAAGGGAGATTAGAATTTTTCTCCCTTAAAATTAATCCCAAATACCAGACGTCGACAACATTTTTTAAAATAACTTATCTGAAATTATATTTTCACGCTCCAGGCACATTGCGCCATTTCTTTTTCAATGATATTTTATAATCCTTTTAAAGTTCTGTAAAATTGAAACATAGTTAATGGATCATTTAAAATTTTAAATTACATAGAATAATATAAAGATATGAAATGTAGAATATTCTTTATTAAAAATTATTGCATAATTAACATTTACATTTTTAATCCATTAGTGATAACTTTTATTCTTTCAATTTTTACTTAATTTTTCACCATCAGGCGAATAAATTTGGAATTTTTAGGTTAGCACAGAACTATTATTCCATTCTTAGACGACTTTTACTAAAATGCAATATAATACAATATAATATTAAGAAGGGTATATTGTATGCAGTATATACCATTTTATTATTATATAATTTCCTCCAATTGTTTAATATCTATTACAGTACTTAATTTTCTCCTATTTCGCTATCTTTAATTTTCAGAATGGAAATGCGTCACAACATATATTCTATTTTATATAATAATAACATTATATATATCTATCCATATATAGAGAGATAGATAAAAATATATATTTGTATAGAAATATGTATATATACAGATAAAATTATGCATGTAATATATTTGTATGGCAATATTTTATATGTTATTTAAATTGTTATCTACCGAATTCTTTATGCATTCAATTCCTTATGTATTCAGCACATTCAATGTTATCTCATAAAACATCAAATATTCTTACATATATTCACTTTTTTCCGTTATCCCAATACTTTACAATATAAAACAATGTTGAAATATTTATCAATTTCTGGGTTTTAATAAAATTATTGATTAATTTTTTATACAAATTCTTCTATTTGTCCCATTATGGAATGATAATGATTATTAAACGAAGTTTTAAATACTTATTTAAATTTTGTAAAGTTTTCATTTTACTCCGTTGTTATTCCATAAATCAGAGTAGTTGCAGTACCCTAGTTGCTATAATCACGGAACTCGCACGTGACCGGAGTGTCGTAATGAATAAAACTGGTAATGAAAAAGTACAGAAAACAGGATAAAATAGTTTTTTTAGAAACAATTAGCACAAAAAACAATTCTTATTTGCAAAGAATTACAAACAAATAATTTTCCAAAAAATGTTAAGATTTTTAACAGAAATATATAAGACAAATTACATTTGATATCGTAATTTTTTTTTCTTTATAATTTATAAAATACAGAAGAATTATATTTGTTTCAAATTTTGCGTGGTTTTCAAGGGTTGTAATATAATGACTCCATGCTTTAGAAACTCACACATACATATCTTTAAATAAGTAATCCGTCGTTTTAGGATTTAAAGCAGCAGTTACTTATTTATTTTATTTGTGGCCGATTCCCATACCAATGAAGTCAGAACACTTGAACCTGTAACTTCATCTACTACTATCTTTGATGCCAACGCAGTCGCACACACACAAAACAAAAGCTCTCCTCAAACCAAAGAAAAAAATTCTCGCTGCCAAAATTAAATTATAGTTAAGAAATTACAACAACAATAACTAGACTGGGAACAAAGCATTTTAAGGGTATGAAGATTCTGCCCGATGGTTCCGGATCACATATAGAATGCAGGCACTGCCCAGGCACGCAACGGGATCCAAAACACCTTTTTAGCTGTCCTTCCATGGTTGGTGCCCTTTTTAAAATAGACAATGACTACAACATGAACATTCTATACTCGGATCGTTCCAAAGATGTTGCCATGGCAGTGATTCACGCCTTTGGCAATATTTGACTATATATTTGTTTAGTTATTACCACCTTTGCACTTTGTCATACAAACAACAACATTTATAGCTAAAGATGACAATCAGTCAATAGGAAGTTTGAACAAAACAAACCTTTGGAGAGTTTTCAATAAAACAAAACGAAATCAAAAATACTAAAAAAGTATAAAAAATCACTCATATTTTTAAATTAACTTTATTGTGTGTTACAAGAAAACCCTTTTTTCATTGCTAATGAGTCATTGTATAGTGGCCTCATTATGTTAGTGGCCATGGTCAAGGCTTTATGGATGGCCTTATCGAGTTCTGGGGCCAATAAAGACCCGCCGTGCAGGGACGTCTTAAGACTTTTTGTGGGCCTGTGTCCAGAGAAATTTTAAGATATTTTGAGGCCCTGGGTCTTTATGCAAAAGAAGGCTCTATCCAGTGGCGTAACGGAGAACCTTAGGGCTCCCTGCAAAGTCAGGTTTTGGACCACAAGCTGGATCTTACAAAGGATTGCAACCTAGGCTTTGGCGCCTTAGAATTCTGGGCCCCGCACCACAGCGGTTGCGAGGGTGTACGTTACGCCACTGGCTCTCCCTTTTATTCTTAAAAGTGGACAATATACAGCAATCATTGTCAAATACTTACAAAAGGATAACTTGAAACAACTAAATGTGAATACATCACAATCTCACAAACTTAAACAAAAACCTGCTCAATCGATGTTTGCACTTCAACTAAATGATTGCTTATGGCATCATACCTGGGCCTAGGCATGGACAACGGCCGTCACATAATAATAAAATCTTAAGACTTTTTCCAGTTGAAATGCAGTTTGAAATTCCTTGTTTTTTGGAGAATATTCACTGAAATAATATTTGATTATTAAAATTATCCGGATCATCATTTTATTAAGACAGAGTCGAAAAGCGAAACGAGGCCCTCATCGAAGGCGCAGTTGGTCCAAGCTTTAAGACGTCGCTATCGCCGTGTTGAGGGGGTCGATGCAAGTAAAATCTGTCGGGCTCAATGTCCTCCAACTGGTGTGGTTTGGTAATTAGGAAAATGTGGTGGTAGCTCAGGAATTGTCTTCATCCCTTGACTGAGTTCAAAATTACTATGTGGTCCGTTGCCAACAGGACTGTGTCGCCAACTATGTTGCTTTTTAGGGTTACGTTAATATAACTCTTCCTTTATCCATAAATCAGGTAAATGATTTAGGGCAGAAGTTCCCAAACATTTTGTCTCATAGAGCCCTTGTCACATGTTTTTTGGTTTTGGCTTCCCTAATATTGAATTTTCGCAAATTTATCAACTTAAATGTCTTATTGACAGCTGGTATAGAGCTACTTACTTTAAAAGATTTAAATTTCTAACTGTAGTGAAATATTATGTTTTAAACTTAAAAAACACATATTAATTAAATTAAAATTTAATTAATACTTTAAATAACTTATAAACAAACAAATGTTTGTAATAGTAGAAAAGAATCTGGTGCTTCAATAACAAATTTTAAAAACTTGGCTTCAATCTTATCTCTCTTCACATCAATCTAACCCTAATTCTCCTCGGTTAGTAATGTATTTTTCTTTCTTTCTTTTTATTTTGGAAATTGGCAACCGAGCTAAAAATCCTTCTCACTTCTCAATTAAAAACTTTCTCACAATACTCCATAATTCTGAATAAGTAACAGGTATGTCTTTTTAAAAGCAAAATTACTGACATCTGTATATAAACTTTAAGATCTCCGTTACTGCCTATTCCGATCAGTTTCTCTTGTAATATGACATTTGTTGTTGTTGTTTTTTCCAATAAGTCCATATGATTCATTGCCTACTGTGGTAATTACCATAGTAAAAATAAGTATTTAAAGTTGTAAAATAAGTATATTAAGTATTTAAATAGTGAACGTAAGTTAAAACGTCATTTTACTGGCAGATTGTCAGTGGCCAAATGAGGAACTGGAAAAGTTCGCTACGTTCAATATTATACTCTCCTTAGCTTAATTCTGGCAAGAAACGTTTGAAAGGGTGGTTCTTGTTTTAATAAAATTTAGGCTGTCACCTTGTAACTGCAAATTAATCTCAATAAATTTAGCAAATAAAAAAGTAAAATTTGGTTTCCATTTGATTAAATCTTCTTTTGAAATTAAAGTCAAGATCTGGTTTAATAAGAGCCACTTTCATAGACGGTCAGTTACACCTCATGGACCGTCAAACATTTTTCACTGACGTGGACCTCCTGCAAGTCGTCATAGACCTCTGGGGGTCAATATAGACCACTTTGGGAATCACTGATCCAAGGGTTTTTGACATTTATAGATAGAAGTTTGACATAATTGTGACGAATCTATACGCGTTTCGACTAATTTATTCTTTTCTCATTAAAACAAAATATCTATTTCAACCAACCTTCATCGAGAAACCAAACGTGATTTATGTAAATGAGGAATATTATATAAATTCGGTTTTCGCGAGTTGAAGGGGAGTGAAGTAAGAGGTCAAGTTATGTTAAATGAAGTAAAGTGAAGGAAACGAAGGGAGCAAGGGATCTATTGACACGTAGTGGTTGACAAGCTGTAGTTGATACGTTTGATGTGTGCAAGTAGAAGTGGTTAGTAAAGATTGAAAAACAATGGAATTAAAGCTTACAGAGCGTGGAACCATCGTCATTTGATCAAGCCAAGGAAAGTGCCCTGAAGTTTCCCGTGAATTATCCGAAGCATTAAGGATTCAGGTATTGTACACTTGATTAGGTAAAAGCTGATTATTAGTGTGCGACGTAGTTGTAAATGAACGTATTTAAGCTGTCTGTAATATTATCCTCGCATTAGAGTATCTCACCTCTGCACTCTACCGTTGTTTACATACCTTGATTAGAATTGTGTTGTGTCTGTTTCATATTCGTTAATAAGAATTAATAAATCAAATTAGATTGGAAATAATGACTGTGGATTATTTAATTCCTCCTACACATCTAGCCGGGTTTACAGATAGACAAGAGGGTTCGGATGTAAGGTAACGAGAGGTTACCACACAATGTGGTGAATTTGTGAAAGAGCTTAAGCAAACAAGTTTTCTTTTGATGCGTCTTTAAGGATTGAAATTGCAGTCCAGTAGCCCCAAAACCAATTTTCTCTTAGTAAATATTGAATAGTTCTGCTGAACAGACACTTGAATTAAAAGATTAAATTAGAAAAAAAATCAATAATAGTTCCTTTTAAAAAAAACTCGAAATAGTAAAATATACAACTGTAGAAAGAAACTCTGGAGCCTGTGTCTACTTTACTTTACATAGTCAACAACCGTATTGTTACAGTTATAAAAATTAACCTGGATTTGAATTTTGTTCAGGAAAATTCAATTCCCTTACTACAGCTGATATGGTTTAGAATATGGAAAACGATGAAAACCCCCTGAATCGATAACCTGGAGGTTGCCCGGGTCTTCTCGTGCTCTGCATTCCTAAAGAATCGATTGAAAAGTTTGGAAGTTATCGATGAAAAATACCGACTTGAATACGTAAACGCGACATACCAGCGGGAAAGAAATATCGATATCAATTCAGCTATAGAGTAAAAACATTTTTATGCATACGCTCGAAAATTCTTTTACGGAATGTATGTGTAAATTTCTATTGTTTCTAGAAAGGAAAACAGAAAAGTGCTTTCTAAGTTTTTTTTATCAATACTTGTTGTTTATCTTTGATATTAAAGAAGTCTGGTCGATTATTTATAATATGATATTAGATTTTATCTTTTTGATATCAGAAACTGAGTTAAAAGGGGATTATTGTTTACTGACAATTTTATTCAGTGGGATTTTAACTAGTATTGTTTTTTAAAGAATTTTTTAACGTATTTTAAAAATAGTGTTTTAACGGTAAAATAAAAAAAATTATATACAGGGGTCACCGAATTCAACCGACAAATTCAGAGGGGTGATAGTATGCAGCATGGTGACGTCAAATCTGAATAGAACATGGGGTCGCAAACCACATTTATTCGGAAAAATCGCCATAATAGTAGCCGTCGGGAGGACAATGAGCCAGACGATGTGAAACGAGCCCAAATCCCTTCTACCCTGTGACCCAGCTAAAGGTGTGGAAGGAAATAAAGGATCATTCGACATGATAAATTTCAACTATTTTATTTACCACTTTGAACGACTCAAACACAAATAACACTATAACTAAGATAATTCAGTCAAGCAATAGAGGGAAGAGACGAGATTCGCGTTTGGGGAGAATATGTTCAATAATACGGCTCTTCTCCTTAATATTACTTTACACAGATCTTACGTATTTAATGTCCGCACTACTACTTTAACATTCCAAACATCAACTTATTATAAGGTGACAGTACCTGAACTTATGCAGTCTTCTAGTCAATCTAACTTGACTGTAACACTACATGGTTATAATCTTTTACAAGGACTTGAAACCAATTCTGGTAATCCTTCTCCTTGTAACTATCTTGTCACCTCTTGTTAGGTAAACTTCTGACTTTCTTACTTTCTGTTTACCTATTCACTTCACTAACTATTCACTATTCACTTCACTTCTAATCCACTTACAATTCACTAACTCTTAAACTCGTGAAGAAGGAATATATAAAATAAACTTTTTTTTTTCATATCACGTTTCCTTTTTTTTTGGGAGAAGATTGGTTAAAATTTGCTGGTCCAAAAGAATACCCAAAAGGACTTGTTAGTTGAAGGCCGCGTATAGATCTGTCACTGATGGGAGAGGCCAAACAATTGCAGAGATATATGTATGCTGTCCGAACACTTTTATGGCGCAAAATACCTTGTTTCCATACAGCATGTTCTCCATTGACCTCCATGCTCCCCAATCCTTAATCCTTTGGATTTCTTTCTCAAGGGTCACTTGAAATAGCCAATGGATGAGATTCCGGTAGCTACAGTGGATGATCTCACGTCCTCCCAGCACATCGGATTTGTTTCAACGTGTCCGACAATCCCTTGCCTTCGGTGTCGCATTTGCTATGACCTTCATGGTTTACTTCAAACAATTCCTGTGACAATCACATGTCGTTGCAATTCTGAAGTTGAGCTGTGATGCATTCATTGCTCGTATTGTAAACATGCATGGCGTCTAATAAATGTAATTCTTACCTATTATAGCCTCTTTTCATTCCACTCATCAGCACACACTTTATAACTGTTTTTGAGAATTGCTAAAGTGGTTTGCGACCCAATGTTCTATGGTAATATGTCGACCCCATACTGCCTACTATCACCCCTCTGAATTTGTCGGTCGAATTCGGCAACATCCTGTATTTTTAATATTTATAACGCGAAAATTTAGCAAAAGTATGTATGTGCTAGAAATATATTTTCTTTTCAAACACTGTTTTTTATCACTTCCTTAATACATTTTTTGATATAAAATCAGTGTAAATCTGTTAATACTACATGTGGCAGTGGCACTCTAGTGGTTATGGGCACCGATTGTGGCCGGCGTGTCATGCGTTCGAGTTCGGTGAGACTGGAGACTCATCCTGTAGAGGGGCTGATGCACGTTAAATGGTGGCTGAAAGTCCTCCCTTTGATGTGATGGGGTAGCTTGGTGAAGGGGTTGCGAGCTCAGGTGAAATTCTTATCTTTTAATGGTTGTTCTAAATTACGCGGTCCGTCGCCAATAGCCTTCGTATTCCTTTATACTGCGATGGAAATAAACACTCACTTCAGTGAAACTAATATTAATTTCTTTAAGGTGGTTTATATACATGAAGATGAGCTAAGGAATGAAACGAACATTTCGTCTTCTAATTTCAGCAATCTCCTAACGTCTTTTCTTTATGTACCCTTAAGAAAATAATTATAAATTGTACCTGATATGATGTGACATATAATAAATCTAATGACTTCGTGTACATACACTTTCGAAGTCGACGTGTTTATGATGTTAAGTTACCAAGACCAGTGAACAATTATTAAAGCTCACATTCATGTGATGCACGATCAAATAATCGCAAATGATAGTGAGCGACCTTCTTAGGCATACCACCAAGTATCACCCAGATCAGTGAACAATGATAAAACTTCACATTCAAGTGATACACGATCAAACAATCTTAAGTGATAGTGAGCCTATGCCTTGGACGTACCCCCAAGTGTTACCCAGACCACTAAACAATGATAAAACCTCATACTCACGTGATACACGATCATATAATCTTAAATGATAGTGAGCCTATGTCTTGGACGTACCCCCAAGTGTTACCCAGACCATTAAACAATGATAAAACCTCACATTCCCATGATACACGATCATGCAATCGCAAATGATAGTGAGCCTACTTCTTAGACCCAAGTGTCACCCAGATCAATGAACAATGACAAAACTTCACATTCACGTGATATACGATCATACAATCGCAAATTATAGTGAGATTACTTCTTATGCGTACCCCCAGACCAGTGAACAATGATAGAACCTCACATTCACGTGATACACAATTATACACACACAAATGATAGTAAGCCAACTTCTTTGGTGTACTCATAAGTATCACTTTGCGTATTTCACTTTGGGGATAACAGTTCTTGTTTATAAAATTGCTTACAGAGTCAGTCGAATGAAGAAACAGGGTAAAGAAAGAAAACAATTTGTGTCATCTTCAAAAGAAGAAAAAAGAACAGCAAACATATCTAATTTTCAGTTTAAAACTGTTTTTGATTTTTCAGAAGCTACACATATATTCTTAAATCGATTCGCAGCTTGCGAATGTTGTTTTGTATTTTTCCTTAGATTAATATTTAATCATTTTTTATTTCATGCAAACTAGATCATCTGAATAGGTTATATACACTCATGTCCATAAATTAAGGATAATTCAGAATCACACAGAAATTGAACTTTAAAATAAAAATTTCACCTGTAGAATTATCACACACATCATGAAGAAGAAAATGCAAATTACAGGAAACCACCAGATGGCGCGGATAGTACGTCACAATGACGAGAGTGTAAGAGAGGGGTATATAAGGAATGGTGGCAAAGAAGTAAAATTGTTCACAAGCGCTTTAAAAGCCTTTCAGTGCAATAACTGTATAGTTATGGCACAAAGGAAGCATTTGGATGATTTTTTACGTGGTAGAATTATCGGACGACTGGAATGTGGACGTAGCCAGCTGGAAGTATCCGAGGAACTTGGAATACCCCAGTGCCATCTACAGGCTTTGGCAAAGATTCCAAGATGATGGTAATGTGAGTAGATGTTACAGCACAGGTCGCCCCCGAGTTACAACGCCAAATGAGGACCGGTATTTGGCAGTTACTGCCAAAAGAAACAGACGGAGCACAGCATCAGACCTATCTCGTCAGCTCTCTTCAGCTACCGGTACGACAGTTTCAAGGCAGACCGTGTACAGACGCTTAGGGCACATTGGTCTATATGCTCGTAGGCCTGTCAGATGTGTTCCCCTTACCGCAACTCACTGTCGCCTGCGATTAACCTGGAGTAGAGAGCATGCATTGTAGACACCGCAACAGTGGTCTTGTGGGATGTTTTCCGACGCGTCCAGGTTTAGTTTGCAGTCTGATTCTCGCCGGACTTTCATATGGAGAGCGCCAGGTAACCGTTATCACCAAGAGAACACCATTGAACGACACCGTTACGGTGGTGCAGGATGGCTCGTTTGGGGAGGAATTATTCTTTGTTCCAGAACTGACCTGCATGTTCAGAGTGTAACGATGACAGGCCACATCTATCGGGATGTCATTCTGGAACAATATGTACTTTTTTTTCTGGGCGCCATGGGTGTTGAATATCTGTTTATGGATGACAACGCCCGTCCTCACCGTGCAAACATTGTAGACGAATGCCTTCAATCGGAGGATATCACCCGTATGTATTGGCCAGCATACTCACTGGACTTGAATCCAATAGAGCATGTGTGGGATATGCTTGGCCAACTAATTGCAGCCCGTCAACCCCCTCCCACCTGTCTACCGGAACTTCGGAGGGCATTCCTTGATGAGTTCTGTAATATTCCCCAAGATCAGATTGGTAACTTGATACTCAGCATGCGTAGGCGTTGTAAGGCCTGTATTGCATCGTCCGGGAGACATACTCCGTATTAACCATCATACTAACCATGTTATACTGTTTTTTGTAAATAGGTTCTTTTTTAAAATTTGCTCCAGGGAGAAAAATCGCAACTTTTATTAATTATGTCAAACATATAGCATCTTTTTTGCTCTTTACCTTTTGTTTAATAAATAGACTTTATAAATAAGTCAAATTTGTTTTGCTTCTGTCTCTTTCTTTGCCTGAACTTCATTATCCTTAATTTATATGGACATGAGTGTAAATAACTGATTCAATAACTGATTTCAATTACTGTTTTTAGGACTTTTATAAGCATTTTGTACCATTTTTTTTCCTTCGAAATTCGAAATAACATTCATCGCATATATTGAACAAGCATCTGTTAATATTATTATTGACTTTTTCAGTATTACTCCTTCATTTTCTATTGCCTAAATAAATATTTAAGGAGTAAAAATCATAAATATTTATATATAAAGAAATTACAATTTTATGTGTAAACCCACTTTCGCAAACAGCCTTATGGAAAATTAACTGGTGTTTCAAATCGTAGTTTTATTTTTACATGCTACTTATACTTTATTAAAATTAATTCTCTCAAAATCAAAAAATATTTCAGTCATCGACTAAAAAAACAATTTTTTAGTTGAAAATCAACGGCACCCACACACTAATGTGATTTTAAAGTTATATACAAGATGAAATCTTGATCAAAAAGATATTAAATCTCATAAACATATCACAAAATTACAAAAATAAAATAAATGTATAACGCTGGATAAAATTTTACTATGATTAAATCTTTGTTTTTATTCATTGCATAAGTAAACATTATTCAATTCTGAAACTGATAAAATTGCTATTAAGTTAGATTTTTATCTTAAGGAAATTAGATTAAAAATTCAAATTGCAACAAACAAATCTAAATGTTATGATTTAAAGTATTAGAGATTTTACTATGCAAGAGAAAAAATATCTCATGAATATAACAGTTAAACTAAAATATTCAATTCATTGTATACTTTAAAAATCAAAATAAATTTTTGTAACATAAAAATTTTGTGTTTGGTTTTCTATAGTTGGACGCTATAATACCAGCTAAATTAAATTTATAATGGGAAAGAAAATTGTTTTAAATTTATTAAAAAGCATTTAGTCTAAACATAATTAATGTTAAAATAAATATGCATGTGTTTCCTATCTTAAAACATGTATAATTATTTTGACTTTAATTATATCTTAGAAGCGTGTGAACTGACACGCATAATTTTCATCAAAATGAAGAAATAAGAATCTACAATATTTACTTAATCGAACTTTGGAGAGCGTATTTTTAAGCAGACCTTTTCAAAAAGAGAAGGAACCTTTGTACCATATGCGTTATTCTTTCTAAGATTTGTGTATGTTTTTTATTAACAAACTCTTAGGTTAGGTTACTGTTTCTTTATTGGAACGGTAAGCACAAGAACAATTTGAGCTCTTTCATATTTCGTGAAACATCTGGCTTTTTATATCATAACGTTTTTGGAAAATACAGAATAATGTATAGCCAACAAATTAGCACAACGTTAAGCTCTGTAAATGTCCCTCTCATTAAAATACAATCTGTCACACTTTTCAACAAATCTTAAAGAAATGCAACTAGATTTCGTGTCATGATCAATCTATATTTGTAACCAAAATAACTAAACAACAAAAACACTAGTTTTTTGTTTAAATTATTATGAAACATATTCTTATACTTATGTTATACGTGAGAAGTATGCCTGATGACCTTTCCGGCCGACGTTTTACTATGGAAAAATAGTAACTTTTTCATAGCTGCACTAAAAATTTAATAAATAAAACCATTTTTTTTATCCTAACAAAATGCGAACGGCCTATTATTGTTGATGTTATCACTAGATAATAATTAGCACAACACGTGCCTAAGGAATTACATTTATTTATTTTATTTTTTACTTCTAACATAATGTATCTTTTTAACATAATTTGCTTGGAAGGAGGAAGAATAATAGAAGACTTATAAAAAAAGACATTATAAGACATTAAATACATTTTGTTTATTGAAAATATTGATTAAAAGCAATGCATTACTTTAGGTTTGCAAGTTATTTACCAATTAACTTTATTTTTTAGCTCAGATTTATTTTAGTAAAAATAATTTTATACGTATTGCTATGCTACAATTTGACCTTTATTTTTTTAGCTTTGAATATGTATTAGGATCATTGAATCTTGCAATATTATGACGTGATTATTGCTTTGTGATTTATCATAACCATATCATTTTCGAATGCATCTTTGAATAAGTTGCCATTTTTATTTATTATGGATTTAGAACTTTTATTCATTGTATTTCATAGGATGTTGCTCAATAATGGAACCAGAAACAAGAAAATTTGGCTAGCCTGAAAACTGGCTAAACCCTACTTTTTTTGTAAATTTAAATGCTTAATTAATTTAACTTTCACACCTTTTTATTTCATTAATGCAAAGTAAAAAATATAGCCACTGTAGCTACACGTGAAAATTGACCAAAGGTTAATCGAATCATAAATTCGTTCTGATTCCAACAAGGTAACGGAAAGAATAGATATTTTGTATTATTTATGAGTTTGTGCCTCAAATTTCATTTTGATACTGTTTAACAATGAAAAAATTGTTAAGTACTGATTGTGACCATGGCTCAAAAATTAAAAGTCCATTAGTGTACTGTAATGTTCTCCCCTGAACGTCTAAAGGTATGGGAGGATTAGAAGGAACACTTGCCATATTTCAACTAAACATTCTAATTTATTCACAATATTAATCGCAACTCTAATTCAATCGATCCAGTCTAAGAGATGCACCCAATTAATAACTATACCGACAATTAATGAGGTATGCGAGAAATGAGAAGACTTTAATACACTAAAAACACATGCTCAAGGCAATAGCTCTGACTTCTTAGCTATTTAATATAAATTCAATCTCCAGTGACAATTTGTCACCTTAAGTAATTCAGTTATCAAATATTGAATATCCGCAATTCACATTCAATTTGATTACTCTCTGCTCGGCTAGCCAGTATATCCTATCTCTCCTTTTCTAACTTAAAAAAGCCTAGACTATATATATTAGTCTTAATTTACAAAATCACTTCTTCTTCGAAGATTAGTTTTATAACAAAATAATTTTTAAAGACCAGAAATTCCCCAAGAGGATTATTAATATAAGGAGCATGGATAGAACTGTCTCAAAGTTGCAACTTAAGATTGATCCAAAGTTGATAAGTGCACTACTGAATTTTCTAACACAGCTCTAGAGATAGGAAAGCGATGCTTTTTATCTTGTGGAATATAAGCAATCTGTCGAACGAAACTGTTCCCATAAAATTTCTACAAAATGTATCTATTATTTTTAGGTTTTCTGTATTGTTTTAGAAAGTTTTGTCATCCTACTAGGAACACCAAACAAGTTTGGCCATTATATTAAATCACCCAGCAAGCCATTACTGATTCTCCCTTTTATAGATGGCGAAAAATGTTTAAACGCGTTTTCTTAAATGATATCAATGTCAAACTCATCCATCTAAGCAGCCTATGCTCCACGCCTTTTCATCCCTAGACATAACATTTTTATTGCTTATGCTGAGAAACCTATTCCAGTTTCAATTTTTAGTGTTATTTTATTAGAGGAGTTTAAAAGTGACCATTTTAATTCAACTTATGAGAACTTAATTTTATAAATGTTCGTGAAATCTATAAAATGGAATGATGGAATTTTTCAGAATTTCAACTCACTCTTCAACTAATAAACAAGATGCATTAAAAATCAAATCAGTTGTTCTGATTTTCCTGGCAGTGGTCCGGCGGGGCACAGAGTCACCCCACGCTCACGAATTCTTTAAATCTGGGAAAACTGTTTGTTACCTATGACCTTGTCAATATCCATTTATATGACAGTCTTCATGGGAACTAAAATGTATTTGTCACATATCTCCCTCTTTTTTGGAGTAACAAGCGTTGTCTTACAATCTTAAGGTACTTGGGGTAACTGAGTTCCCCGTGTGACCACTTTTGCTCTAAAATATTTTCTATAAACAGACTACATTTTCCCCTTGTGAATGGATTAGTAGTTTTGATTGTTGTGTTATAAGACTGATTATGATTTATAAATGTAAGCTTACAGAATATGAAGAAAAAAATGGGATATGTGCGATCTTTATTGGATGAAGAAACTGATAAAGCAAGGGAAGAACTTGTTGAAATAATGCATATTAATAATGTTAGCGAAAGTAAATTTGAGAAAATTGATGAACATGAAACTTTTAAGTCGAAAGGAAAATTTTCAAATGGTACGTAAAAAAATTTCATCAAGAAAAGATATGAAGCCACAAGTATACCACAAAACACATTGCGCCTTATCAGAAAGACACAATCAGGAAAAAGTTCAACATACTTTTTGTCGATCATCAAAGGACAGTAAAACTACAAATTTTGAACAAAATATAGCAGTTATGGTTACAAATATCATTCCTGTAATCTTAGTGAAAGCGTCTGTGATTTTTGTCCTTTATAAAAGTTACGCACATTTAAAATATTTTAATTCAGTTTGATTGGATTTTTTTTTCAAGCAACCAAAGAAAAATTTAGAAGTCTCTTGAAATTAGGTAAATATTATTTCTCTTAGTTAAATTATTCATCTTAATTACACTTTTTATCGTGTGCAATAAAAGTATTTATAAAAACAGGACTGGGGTGTCTCAGTCACCCCACGTGACCACTAATTTTAGTATGGAATGCGTGCCTTCTCCCGGGTTAACAAGGTACATTTTTGAAATTCTCAGCATTTGATATTTTTCAACTTTAAGTTCAAGAACAAATAGAATAATTAACTTCAACAGAAAATGCTAAAATTAAATGAAACAAGAAATTATATAATCGTTTCTTTCAAAGATAAACCCGCTTTAGAGCTTCAGAGGTAGCTGGCAATAAAGAAGTAACATTTTTCAAAATATTTATTTTCTATCTCGATTACTCCCAAAAAATGCAGTTAAGAGGACATGTGTGGAACGATTTATATATATATATTTTTAATTTAATGTTTTTCAAAAAAAGTTTTGGATTTCCCTTATGTGTCCGTATTATGTAAAAAAAAGATGATTTAGTGCTTAAAATTTCATAAAAAACTATCTATTCAATTTTTTAAGGAAAAAAAAAATTCTGAAGTGATTTTAAAATGCTACTTTTCCTACAAAAAACGATGTACTTGTATGAAATTTGATTTAAAGTACGTCAAATTATGTACAACAAAAGTTGGTATGAGTTTTGTGATAATATGATTCGTATTTGTACAGTACTTCTTTTTACGAATGATCATTGAAAATTCCTTAAAAAATGTGTAAATTCTAAATTGAATTATTTAAAAAAATAAGTATTACTTTGATTCATACCAACTTTTGTTACAGATACTATTAGTAACAAGTAAAAAAAATTTCAAAGCATTATATACTAAAGGGGGGAAAAGACATAGCATTTTAAATGAAGACTAACTAGTTATTTTATCTCTCTGACATGTCAGTTTAAAATTTTGATTTGCCTTTGGGATGCGCATGAAAACGAACGAAAAGTTATGATAGCTGCGTTTTTTAATCCTTGACCAAACGTTACCAACCAAATGACCAAACATTAGAGCACAACACTACAACATTATTTTAAACTCTTACTTTTGTGCATATTAATATTAGAATTATCCCATTCCCTGTTTGGCCCGCACGTGGTTCGGGCACTATGTTTGGTTCGTTACTACTTTGCTCGTACGGTGTGCGGGCATTCTTGTTTCTCTATCGTTTGTACCGTTTCACTCGCATTTTTTTTCAATTTTTGTTGTGAAATTAGTTGTATAGATGGCAATAGCTGTGCCTTAAAAGCGTTCGAGTAAATAATAAAAAGCTGTAAAGTTATTGTACTTATTTTATATTTACATCCTTGAGTGTAGCTTCCATGTTAAGCATTCATGTAGGGAAAGAAAGACAACTTACAGGGAAAATACTAATTGTTTTCATTAAATTACAGAGTTATCCTAAATGCTGAAAAATACTAAAAATGTTAACTTTTTTTAATTGAATTCTGGGAAAAAATGAAACTGTTAAGAGTTTAAAACCATGTTTTGTATAAGAATGAATCTAAAACAATCATTAAACACTTTAATACAATGGTTTTCGAACATTTTAATTAATATTCTCCTTTATCATGACCTTAAGCCCTTCATCATGATTAAATATTTGACACACACCTTCAAAATATACCATCTTTAAACTTGAATTAAAGACTATGCTTTTAAGCTTATTACTCGACCAAATCTTTGATACCTATATTAATAGATTTATTTGCATAATATATGTACCCTGCACCGTGTCTGTAAGACTATACGTGTACTTATAAAAGCCTTTCATGTATCTTTGAAGATACGTGCACATTATTTTAAGAACTTCTAATAGAGACTACATGATAACATAAGGTACTCTGACAGATCTTGCTTGAACTAAAACACTATGAAAAATATTTGAAATTTTATTGAAGATAAAGTAATTTTTTAATTATTTTTATTAATTTTAAAAAGACAGCTGTGTACAGAAAGTCGCTCGCTTTTTATGAAAACGATTTTATAATATATTTTCTCATTTGAATTTTGAGATAAGACTTTGGCAACTTCAGAATAATTGTCTACTAATAATTTGTTTTGATTGGAAGGTAAAATAAAAGATTTATTTTTAAAATGGCTCTTAAAATTGATATATGACTCAAAGATTGCGTAGCTGCCCTTTCCGAAGAGAAATATTCGTATCAAGAAATTATAAAGCGGCGTAAAAATTTCAGTTTTTGAATTTGAAAAAAGTTATTTATAATATATTAAATTTGAAAGAAAAAACGTTTTGCTGAAAGTAAAAGTGAAAACATGACCACATGAAACTTCATCCTAAGACTGTTGGAACGCAGGCCACTGTGAAGAAATTGAAGTTTCTGATCCTAAAAAATATCCACCGGGTCAAAGGGATTCATTGAATTGAAACTGGGAATGTCTTCCGGTACTGTAAGTGAAATCATTCATAAGTATTTAAAGTTAAAAAGATGTTTAAACTTAAGTGATTATACTTTTATCAAATTATATGAAAAAGATCTAGACTGCTGAAAAATGGACATTTTTAGCAACACTCGAGGAGTTATGGGCATATTTAAGTGACTCTGTAATAAAAGTAGATAAATTTTCTATTGTTCAATTGACGGGAATGATCGTACGAAATAGCTTCATCAGTTTACAGAAAAGTTCCCAAAGGGTTCTTGATAACTGCAGGATTTTGTTACAACAGCAAATTAAAAACCAAAATAGTCTATAATAAAGCCACAGTTTATTCTCTCTACTATCAACAATCAGCAGAATATCTTAAAACCAATTTTTGGAAAAAAATTTCCTGTTTTATATGGAAAGAACATTGATAAATTTGAGCTTTGTGACGGATCTATACGCGACCTTATCACTAATCCTCTTGGAGAAACTTTTGGGCTAGCTTTTGCGTTAATTCACAGCCATCCCTCAAGAAGAAACCTTGATATGTAGATTAGTTTGACTATATAAAGTCAAAAGGTTTTGTAAATGTAAGACAGAAGGAGCAGGAGAACTCTGGCGGGGATTCGTAAAGGAAATTTATTTCATTATCACGACGTGAATTTGGGAATGAGTTTATGACTATAATAAATTAGTGGATTAAGGTTTAAGAATCTAAGATAGATTGAATTAGATTAAATTAAACAGATCACTTGTGCTTGTTTGCTTAGAGTTGTTCACTTAGAATGGATTGCTCTCTTTGTATATCACTCCTAGGGTCTCCTCTTGTAGTTTCACATGTGGTTGATTAGTGTGTTTCAATAGTAATGAATTAATAATTATTATGAGAGTTTCTGGTGATGCTTTGTTTCCCCCCACACCCTTAGGTAGGCAAGACGGTGAAGGAGCGACTTCAAATAGGTCGCGCTCACAGCTTCATATAGACAAAGCCTCTAGTCACTCGTTTAAGTCAAGAGCTACTTATTCAACAAAGAAAAAATCCGAAACAGAAATGAAGTGTATCAAATAGGATGCAATACCTGTAAAATCATCTGATGCTTCTCTAATGGACTTTTGTGCTTTCGGTTTATTAAAACGAGTCTTAGGAAAACGGTTCAAGAAGAATGGAATAAAATTGGCATGACAGTACTAATAAAAAGTTTACTTTCATGTAAAATACGATCTAAAGCTATTGTCAAGAACTATGCCTATCAGATAGCAGCAAATAGCCACAAAAAATACGTGATTTATAGACAAAAATTAACTATCAAATCGTTTCCAAAAAGTGCGAACGACTTTCTGTATTTATATATATATTATGAGAATAATAAAAGAAATTTCTGCGGATAAATTCAAATTAATTTGGATTGCATTCGATAACATAAAATATCACATTTTACATTCAAGGTCAATTAATACTTCAATTACTGTGATTCCTTTGCGTATAATACAGGGTGGACATAATTTGTTCTCTGAATAAAGATACCTTTTAAAATATTCTGGAAATTTTTTTCAAGAAAACTATGCACATTTGCATCTTAATGACAGGATGCCCATTCTGTTGTGGTTGGTTATATTTCTTCGAATTACTGTTCCACAAATAATCTCAGTATACCGAAGCAACCGACCAAATTAATTGACGAATTTGAGAATAAGCGGGGATCAATCACTTTGTTACGAATTAATACGCACCAAAGGCTAACTCTTGGATTTCCTTGTTCTTATTCCTGTAGGGAAGGGAGTTACAATCCTCTACAGTTTTGTTCACTAACCTCTTCTGCTTATGCTTCTTCACTGGATGTGCTTTTTAGAAAAAAATGATCATCACCGTTAAGAATATGCAATTTGTTTAACTGCATGGCTACATTTTATCTGTAAATGAAAAAAAATTCCTGTTGCCATTCGTAAGAATTAGAATAAATGAAATTCTAATTGATTTAAAGAATATATCGATATAAATTATTTCCTCTTACTGTAAAATTACATTTCAATTTAGTTTTGTTATTCGGTGTGATTGAATTATTTATACGGTGTGCTTATAGATATATATTATAGAATAAAATGTAAATAAAATAGATAAATGTACTTTAAAAAAACAAATTATTCTAATTTTACACTTTTTTAAAATCTTATGTCAAAAAAGGAAAAAAAAACAGAAATTTTTCTAAAATATCATTGTAAGTAAATTAGCATTTATTAATTCCTTAGTATCCACTATCAAGAGTATTTTCTGTTTGTCAAAAATGTGAAATATTATGCTACATTATTCAAGAATTATTACATCTAGGACTTGCTTGGTTTTATGATCGTTGTTTTATTTTCTGTTCTTAAATATTCCCAAAATGTATTTTTCTTAAATATTGTAAGTGTTTTACTTAGAAAGCAGTCATCTCAAAAAAAGAGTTTCAATTTTTCTGGCAAAGAATTCGATATATAGTTCTTTTTCCCGTTATGCATAAACATTATTATCCTGAAATAGCTCCAACAATTCAAAAATAGAGATTTCTGATATACATGTTATATTTTGAAATAGGTATGATAAGCGTCAACAGCTTTTGAGAGACACTCAATCTTTGAATTCCTCACTCTTTCAAAATCTTGTCACGCTTATATTTTTAAACTAGAAAATGTTTTACATTGTTTATAGTAAAATCCCAAATGTATAAACATAATATGCATATATATATATATATATAATATTATATATATATATATATATATATGATAGTTTATTTATTTATTTTGCACTTTATTATTATTTCAATCTATGTATTGCTAGTCTTGTCGAATCAGAAATGTAACAGAAGATTCAGTTGAAAATAATGTGTTTTTCATTACCTTTATAAATTATCATTAACTATCAATTTTAATTTATGAATAAAATATATCAGATAATGCAGAAATGAAAATCAAATTATACAATTACTAATTTCCTCTCCACCACTTCATTGGGTATTTCATTATGCGGTATGACTATAATTATGCGGTATACTATATGCTTTTATAAGTTATTGGTATCTAAGTCCTATAAAACTAAGCTTTAAATTGTATTGAAAAAAATTCTTACTGCCCTCATATCTTGATTTAAATAGATAAATCAGGCCCCTTTTGTGTCAATTTCTGTCAATCCTGTTCTTAGCGAGTTCACCAAAAGAAACTTGATTACCAATTTTCAATTCTGTTGGTCTAATATATCGGAAACGATATTTTTTAACCTATAACCCCTTTCTCGAACCCCCAATGGGAGTCGATTTTCGCAAACCCCGTTCTTAACGCATCTCTACTCAGCAAAAGAAACATGCTTACCCCTTTTCAAGGTCAGTAAGCCCCCCTACAAGAACGAGGATTTTTTTAGCCATGACGCCCGCGTTGGAAATCGATTTCTGCCAATCCCATTCTTTGTGGTTATTTACTAAACAAAAGAAACATGCTTATTAATTTTCAATTTTGTAGGCCTAATAGCTCAAACACAAGAATTTTGTTACTTATAGCGACTACTTGGAAGTTGATTTCCACAAAACCCATTGTTAACGGATCTTTGCTCAACAAAAGAGATATATGATCCAAATTTTAAATAGTTCGGGAAATCTCGTAATGAAGGAGTCGCTGTTCACATATATATATATTTCATTTTTTAATAGTGCTATAGTTTACACGTGCTTTTTTTACGCTTAACTTCATTTTTCTTTCAAAGTTTTTTCTTCATTTTTTATTGCGCTATTAAGTCGAAATTTTCTGCTGTAGGGGAAGGTTGAATCCTGTAAAATGAGTTTAACCCTATTTAACTGTCCTAAATCACTGACAGCCTTAGAAAAAACAATAGTTTTGGATTTTGGTTTATTGACTTTTTATATGACGATTTATATATTGGCGGGTTTTTATAGGTTTTCAAATCCATTTTCATCCATCCTTTGCTTTATAGGATTTGCATTTTGCCTATACTTATTTTACTATATATATATATACAGGATGGTCTCAAATTCATGGTACAAACTTTAAGTGTAGGTGCACAACAATGTAACAATCATCTATTGTAAAGGAATGTATGGGCGAAAGTGACGCGGTGAGGCACAAACACAAAAAATAAGAGATGAAAATAAAGACAAAATGTTTATTGCAACCGTCGTTGACGAGCTTAATGCTTACAATCACTCTTTATAACTGTTCAGCACAGGGACTATGAAGTCCAGCTGCAGCTCTCATTGTTGTATCACCCACTGGCGGTAAGAGAAGATCGTCTGCCGGATACTAAGCTTGAACTGAAAATGGAAGAGGTGTAAACGATTTTCTTTTAGCACTCTACCAAAGGTCTGATGACTTATACTGACTTAAATGTCACACTTACGTGGTGAGAAACAGCTCTTGTACATCACTAACAGAACGAACGTGTTTCACGAATTTGGCTATGTAATCGCTGAAAAATTCTGCAATCCGGCATTCGTCGATCAGGAAACTGCGTGTGATACATTCGTAGTGCAGCTCCGCCGTAACCAGTTACGTGGCCGTACATGTAATTCATGTTTGCCTTTTCGGCATACGTAAAGTCTCCCATCATAAACGTCAGCACAATTGTTAATGGTCTTTCCCTACTGATATGCATCGTGTTGAACGGTGGCTAGACATCTACTGTCCCCTACTGGCAACGGAACCAACCGATAACTCCATTTCTCTTTTCCTTTATTTCCCTCTTTTGTGTCTCACCGCGTCACTTGCGCCCATACATTCCTATATAATAAATGATTGTTATAATCTCCTGCATTTAACCTGAAAAATTTTACCATGAATTTGGGGCCATCCTGTATATATATATATATATATATATATATAGGGTGTACCAAAACGACCGCATAAACTCTGCACAGCTAAATTCCTCGTTGGGAGTACATAAAAACTGCCCAAAGAAGCGTTCCTGTACGATCCATAGCTTACGAGAAAAATACGAAAAACAATGTATGACGTCACTTTCGGTGCAAGAAAAACTCTTTTTTGAACATATCAACAGCAGTATATGCACAATTTACTGCAGATGTTCAAAATGTCCTCCATGCATGTCCAGGCAGGCTTGAGCATGCCGTGGAATGGCTGTCATCACACGTCTCAACATCGTGGGGTCCACCGAAGTACAAGCAGCATGCAGACGAGCAACTAAGTCCATTTGTGACTTCACTACGTCTCGATACACCAGTTCCTTGAGATGGCATGTTGCAGTAGTCGCAAGGCATGTCGCATTAGTCGCAAGGCATGTCGCAAGTACATGTCGTAGTAGTCATGAACGAAATACATGACCACCATACGAAGACTACTGGTAGCTGCAAGATGCAGCCTTTTAAATACAGTACAACGGGGGCTTAACGTCATTCCACGGCGCGCACATGCATAACGCGTCATGCGCGACGAACGTTTTAAACATTATCGTCTGGAAAGATATGCAAATACTGTTGTTGATATGTCCAATAAAGTATTTTTTCTTGCACCGGAAGTGACGTCATACTTTGTTTTTCGTATTTTTCTCATAAACTATGGATCGTCCAGGAATGCTTCCTTTGAGCAGTTTTTATGTACTCCCAACGATGAATCTATCTGTGCAGAGTTTATGCGATCGTTTTGGGACACACTGTATATGTTTAATTTTGTTAAAATAAGCACTTTTTCCGCGTGATATTTTTAAGAATTATTAACATCGTGTTTTTTAATTCTACTATATCCGAAAAAATTTCGATGATTTTTTACATAAATATAGAAGTTCCATTAATTATGAAAAACTTATTGTAAGCATCTAATTTATATATAAACGATTTCCACAATCACGATAAAAACTTGTATAATTAACAGGGAACTTGGAGGAAATTCAACCCCCCCCCCCCAAAAAAAAACGAAGAAAATATAAATATCGATTTTCCAAACTTATTAAATTAAATTGCTCATTTCCCATTTTTATTGTGCTTGCACATTAAATACCAAAACCGTAATTCGCTAATTCTCTAATTCAATAGAGAAAAACAAATATGTTAAAAGATTTTAAACGGGGTAAAGTCAACGTTTGCTCACCGAATTTAATGGCGCTAAAATACACCAAAGTGGACACTTCGTCGCCAATTTAAAGTCTTATTTCACCGAGTTGAGAGGACTTTTATGGAAATTTTATGCTAGATTGGTCTAGCGCAATCCCGATGTAATTTGGTTACTTTAAAATAAAAAGTTTGTGTGTGTGATTTTTTTCTTTGGTAAAGAGAAAATGAATTAACTGACAAAAAAGCTATGAAATAGGGTCTCATGAATTTTAATATCAAGAACATTAATCATTTTTTATTAAGTTTTGGATTGTTTCACTTGGTTGCTAATTGGATGTTATGTATTCGTTATAGTAATTAGCTAAAGTACATGCTAGATCAGGTCTGTGTAGTTATGACATCTTTTTCTTCCCGTGTTTTAGGTTTGCCTTTTTTTAATTCATTTTGGTGCTCTATCATTGATGACATTTATGTACTCATATAAATATACTTTTACTTTAAGCATCTATAAATTTATTCCATGCTGTGTTGAAATAGAAGGTAGAGCTTGATGGGGGTTAATAAATTGCTGCGTATCTTTGAGACCTTTTTTAATAATTTATTTAAATGGTAGAGATATTTATCTCATAGTATAATTCCCCAGAATAATTTGTGCAAATTTTGTTTTATTTTTTCCTTACAGTTTTGGTGTTTAACTAGGTTCTTATAAAAAAAAAGGCCGTTTATTTTTCTTAACAAATTGTTAAAATATTTACGGTATAAGAGGATTATAATTTTTACAAAAGCTGATTTTCGCTAGAAAAGTTTTCATGAAAGAAATTAGAATAATTATTCCCAGTGTTGAAGTTACGCTTGTTGTTCCAATGTAATTTAAAAAGTTAGTCTTATTTATTTTTATTTCCCGTCATTTTACACAATATATATTATTTATATCACATAGTAATCTATAAGCTTAAGTTTAAAATAAATCATTTTAAAGGTAACTACTAATAAATTACCAAAGATAGCTACACACCGGGTGAATTTTAAAAAAGTATAATTCTCATTCTTTTTATGTACAATTAATACATATTTATTAGTGTATTTTATTATGACGTAACTACAAGCCGCATTCAAAATGCATTATCAGTGGGAAAAAAGTCAAACACTTTTAAAATAATATTTGCTTAGTTAAAAATGACTTACAAAAGCTTTTATTATAAATTGCTCAGATTTAACATTGAATTTTCAACCTACACAATTATAAACCACGTGAATTTTTCTTTTAAATGTCACCAGTCATGCTAAGTTATATCATTAGATGGTGAATTCAAAATAAGCTAAATAAAACATAAAATTTACTATACAGTAATTCCTCGACTTACGCTTCCTCGATTTATGCGAATTCGGAGTTACGCGATTTTCAAATCTCGACAATTCATGTTTTTTTTTCCATCACTAAAACTCAGATGAATTTGGTAATTTGATTGAAAAAGTTCTTGATTTGCAAAAAAAAAAAAAAAATTAGTAGTGGGTAGTGATGACGTTCAAAAATTGCTGGATTCCTACAATCAGGAGCTGACGAGCTCATAGAAATGCATGAGCAAGAGCAAGACATTGAAAAATTTGAGTCTTCTATCAGAAAATCAAATAATGGTTGCTAATTTGACAGAAGGCTTCGGTTTAAATGAAAAAGAGGGTTAAAAATTTTATAAAATATAGACTCTAACGAAGAGTGTATTTTTTCAGCAAAACAAGGAAGAAAAATATTATTAGCATGCTACGAAAAAATCTTGCGGTTGAAAAAAATATCTTTGAGCCTGCAGACTACTTTTTAGATTTTATATATACACTGAAGAACCATAGAAACTGGTACAACTGCCTAATATTGTGTAGGGCCCCTACGAACACTCAGAAGTGCCGCAACACGACGTGGCAAGAATTCGATTAATGTCTGAAGTATTGCTGGAGGTAACTGACACCATGAATCTTGCAGGACTGTCCATAAATCAGTAGGAGTAAGAAAATGTGGAGATCTCTTCTAAACGGCACGTTGCAAGGCATCCCAAATATATTCAATAATGTTCTTGTGTGGGGATTTTGGTGGCCAGTGGAAGTGTCTAAATTCAGAAGAGTGCTCCTGAAGCCACTTTGTAGCAATTCTGGACGTGTGGGATGTCACATTGTCCTGCTTAAATTCCCTAAATCCGTTGGAAAGCACAATGGACATGAATGAGTGCAGGTGGTCAGACAGGAAGCTTACGTACCTGTCTCCTGTCAGAGTTGTATCTAGACGTATCAGGGGCCCCATATCACGCCAATTGCACACACCCCATATCATCACAGCCATCAGCTTGAACAGTCCCCTTTTGACAATGTAGGGTCCATCGATTCATGAGGTTGTCTCTATATCTGTACACGTCCATCAGCTCGATTCAATTACAAATGAGACTCGTCAGACCAGGCAACGTGTTTCCAGTCTACAACAGTCCAAAGTCGGTGTCGACGGGCCCAGGCGAGGTGTAAAGCTTTGTGTCGTGCAGACAACAAGGGTACACGAATGGGCTTTCGGCTCCGAAAGCTCATGTCGATGATGCTTCGTTGAATGGTTCGCTCAGTGACACTTGTTGATGGCCCAGTATTAAAATATGCTACAATTTGCGGGAGGGTTGCCCATCTGTCTCGCTTAATGATTCTCGTCAGTCGACGTTGTTCCCGTTCTTACATGATCTTTTTTCCGGTCGCAGCGATATCGTAGATTTTATGTTTTACTTGACTCTCGATATTCATGGCACACTCGTGAAATGCTCATACGTGCAAATCCAAATTTCATAGCTACCTCGGAGATGTTATGTCCCATCTCTCGTGCGCCGACTATAACACCTCGTTCAAACTCACTTAAATCTTGATAACCAGCTATTGTAGCAGCATATAAGCAGCATTGTCTTATATAGGCTTTGCCGTCCGCAGCGCCATACTCTGATTGGTTCCATATCTATTTATTAGCATGTGCATGCCTGTACCAGTTTTTTTGGCTCTTCAGTGTATATACGAAACATTCTACATCAAAAACTTCGGTTTGCGATTTTGTATTCGTGTTATGTAAGATTTTATTCAGGATTTATTTTTTTGTTTTAAATTACATATTCAACATGTAAATATAACCATCCCAGGGTCCTCCCCTCTCGGCTGAGAGACAACCGATACAATACTATGAGTGTATCTTTATTTACATTTAAAAAAACCCAAGTTCAAACATCAATATTATAATAAAATTTATTTATATCCAGATTCACATCTTGAATTAAATCAACTATCATCGAAAAAAAAGAAAAATTTCGTAGTAATGTAAAAATGCAACCGAGTCTAGCCAAATAAAATTTTATTCAATGTTAAAGGGTAAGAAGAGTTTTATTAAAATCAAAAAAAATTCTTACTGAACTATAAGCCACTTTTCTGGCTTTTCCTTATAAATAAAAAATACTATTTCACCATATCGAAATGACGTAAACTATTACAGAAGTCGTCCATCGTCTAAGTACATTTGATAGCGCCGACGAAATCAACTCGACAAGTCAATTCAGCATTCTACTCAGAGGTGTATAGTATAAAGAAGGAAGTAATTCAGAGAGGTAAGAAATAAAAAAGAAACCTATGAAACCTAGGAAACTTGGAAAAGTTTCCTTTTTCCTGATTCTCCTTTCTTTTTCCTTTTCATTCTTCTGCAGTATTCTGGGGGGGGGGGTGACTTAGTTGAAGTTTTCAAAGAAAAATATCCTTCTTTTTCTCTTTTATTTTTTCATTTCTTCTGATGTACTTGAGAAATGAAAAGTTGCGACGCTGAATCGGTAATAAAACGCACCATTCATTTTCGAAATGTGCCCTTGATGTTATGGCCTTAACTGTAAATGGAAAGGAATTTCAACTTCGCAAAGGTGTTAATGGATGACATTGAAGAGAAAAAAATTAGTGTAATTCATCTCGTGTAAGTAAGCATCGGTTTATCATGAAGCTATTTCGAATTTTAAAAATAGCGTGTGTTGTTTGAAATTCTTTAATTCAGTGCTTTTATATCGCGTGTATGCTTACGTACGCCCTCGTATATCTACTACTAGCTGTTACCCATCCACTTTGAATGGCTTTTTTTGACATTTTAAGACTATACATTCTTTCTAGGTTATGTTATCTAAATCCTATCATTAACTTTTCAATTGTTTTATTCTTATCGTCTTCGTCTCTCGATTTAAAAAAGGACAGAACTAATTTCTACAACAGAAGTATATTTTTCATTTACGCCCCTGTGGCACCCTTTCAGAGTTAATTTCCTCGAATCCCATTTTTAGCGGATCTACTCAACAAAAGAAACATATTTGTAGAATTCCAATATGTAGGTCTAATTGCTCAAAAACTTGAATTTTTTTTATCTATAATGCCCCGGTCTATAATGTCCCCCTTTTTTTATCTATAATGCCTCTGGCAATCCACTTGGGAGTCGATTTGCACAAAACACTTTTTAGCAGATCTCTAGTCAAAAGTAGAAATACTTTAGTCTAATAGTTAGAGTCTAATAGTTCAAAAACGAGAATTTTTTTTGTTTTACCCCATACCATATGTATACCATTTTTTTAAATCCCAGCCTTCCCCCCCCCCTCTCTCTTGGGTATGGATTTTCACAAAAACTGTTCTTAGAGAATATCTATCTATGTTTACCAAAACTCAAATCCGGGGATGTAGTATTTAAAAACTGGAACGTCTCACCAACCCTATTGAAAGTCGATTGTCGCAAACCCCATTCTTAGCTGATCTCTACTCAGCAAAAAAAACATGTCTGCCAAATTTCAAGTCTGTAGGTCTAATAGCTCCGGATATCTCATGATGAGTGAGTGATGCAGTCGCTTTTCTTCACTGGTGCTCAACAGGAAAAAGGAAAATATGAAAGTGCGGAGAAAATATATGGAGAAGACTAGGGACCCTCTACCTGTCCTCCAATGTGCGAAAAATAGACCATTATGTCAGTGAAGGCTTGATGGTCAGGGTTGGATGGCAGCCCCGGAGGTGAGATTCTATAACACGGGGATACTACTACGGACCCTCAACTGAATCTAAGACAGCTTAAATATGCTCAAATATAACTACGTCGCAAACTAATAAGCTAACTTCTAATTACTCAAGCTCACAATACCTGAACTTTTTATGCATAGGATCCTACACTGGAAACTTGCAGGTGATCTTTATCGGGCTTGATCAATGACTTTGGATCCACGCTCTGTAATATTTTTCCTGGACAACTCCAAGACCTCTTACTAATTTCACTATCTTTCAATCCTCAACAAACAAACAACAACTCGCAGACTCTATGTTAACTCCTACTTGCCAAATCACAAACTGGCAAAAACAGAATTTATGTAATATACTTCATTTACGTAATCACGCTTTCTTGGTCTCCGAAAGTTGGTTGAATGAAATTATTTTTCCCCAGAATAGTCCCCAAGGTATTAGTATAGTGGAAAAAACCGTCACAAAGTCTCTCCAATAGTTTTAGAGATCAACTACAAAATATGAAAATTCTGTTAATTTTGAACACCACTAAATATAAACAGGCATAAGATCTAATTTTAAAGTAAATTTGTATTGTAAAAGGTTTTTTGATAGAACTCTTCCTAAAATCCACCTGGATATATTAAAGTTCACTCGAAAAAAGCATACATTGTTACCTCTTAGTCAAATCAGAGAATTAACACAAATTTAGTGAAACGTTTTTTGCCGCATTCAGAGAAGGATTGAGAATATCTATAGTCCTCGTAGCTATTAGCTCATAGCCGGCGGTATTTAAACCATATTTTCGGTTCAAGCTCTGGTAGTAAGTATCGTATCCGGAAATCCGGAATAAAAGAAGCTCTTTGTATTAACTCTTTGTTGCATCATGAGTACCACTGCAGTAGACAAAAGTTTAGTTGTTGCTTTTTTTCTTTTCCTTAAATCAGTGTTTCTCAAACTGTGAGGCGTGCCCCTCTAGGGGGACGTGATAACTCTACGAGAGATATTGCAGAGATTTGAAAAGTTGAAACCAAAAGATTATTTAAAAAAAGCCATTAATTTACTGAAAGTCAACAAACAAAAAATACATAGTGACATAACAAAATATAAAATACACATTTACACTGATATAATACACTTATAAATGTATCAGTCCTGTGCAATATATTTTATAATTAATTTAACAACACCCTAAGTTAAGAACAAATCTAATAATTACTTGGGACTCTATAGGCTTGTCAAAAACGTTTTGCAAAAATTAACACTTATCTTGATAATCTGTACGGTTTATAAGTAATCCTTTAACTGTCAATTAAAAGTTATTTGATTTGCTCCCCAATGCCACAGTTTTCCACGTAGGAGCACGTATGTAATGTATGTAGGGGTGAATTTTATTTACACAAGTGGCTTTTTTGTTGTCTAGGGATGAGTCACTATGTCCAGGATCTTGATATTTAAAGAAACAAGCTGATTAGAATAAAATTACTGTTTAATGAAACATTATATTATTTCCAATTAAATACTGATTAACAAACTTTGTGAGTTATTTCACGGAGCATACTCTCAATTGTCGCTAAGCCTATCGACCACCACGTTTACCGAAAACGTGACCTCTCACCTGTAAACCGGAGTCTGTCCCTCTCACGTCTCTCTCTTTCCCCGTCAACCTCGTTTCTGCCTCAAAAACCCCACCATTCCGGGAGGGGAGGGGGTTGATGCATATATTTGCTGGTAGCTCACCATATATCGGTGACGTTGTAACGTAACTGATCGGAATATTTCTATATTCCCTAATACTTTAAATCCTACCTGAATTGGGGAGGGGGGAATGAAAAGGAATAAATATAGATAAATCTCCTCTGAAATAAATAAATCCTTCGCAAACACTGCCAAGGTCCTTTTATTGCATTTAAAATCCTTTGGAATAATTGTATGGATACCTGTGCACAGAGAACATCGTACTTTGGTTAAGTATGTACACTGGTGTCCAAAAGTTAAGCATAATTGATAATTATGTGAATAAAGAAGGAACTGTAAATCAGAATGGTGGGAAACGTGATATGCGAGTGTAAAATGGTTATAAAATAAGGAAGCAAATCAAAAGAATGATAATAATTAATTTTATTATCCAAAGTAACAGTTTGAAAGAAAACTAAGCATGGCAAGGATTCACACTTTAAAGAAAAAATTAAAGAAAACATTAAATAAAATACTAATGCTGCAGTTTAATAAGGCGTGTGGTCACCTATGACAGCCAGGCACGCTGCACAGCGATTTATCATACTTGCTATAAAATGATGAATGAGTTGTGAGCTCAAACGGTTCCAAGCTTCTTGGAGAGCTCTCTTCAGTTCTGTAACGGAGCTTGGTGGGTGAGAAAGGACTGCAATTTGTCTCCCGAGCATATCCCATACATGCTCGATAGGATTTAAATCAGGGGAGTTCGCAGGCCACGACATGCGCTGGATGTTTTCCGTTTCCAGGAAGTCATCAATCAGCACCACTCGGTGACATGGTGCATTATCATCCATGAATATGAAGTCAGGACCGGCAGCACCGAACATAAGGCTCAAGAACTTCGTCTCTGTATCTTTGAGCAGTCACAGACCCCGTGTCAAAGAAATGGAAGTCTGTGCGGCCGTCCATCATGACGCCTGCTCCTACCATTACTCCCCTTTGATGGAAAGTGATGTCTTTCCGTTACGTTTCTTGGTTCAAAACGTTTTCCACGTTCTCTCCCTATCGTTACCCGCCGAGAATCACTACTCAGACTAAACGGGGACTCGTCACTGATCATCAATTAATGGCCCACTCTCCCACACTCCAATGTTGATATTTCAAACTCCAGTTCAAACGAGTGCGTTTATGCGCAGACGTGAGGGGAATGCAAACTGCTGGTCTTCTGGCATACAGGCCAGCATGATTGAGTCTCCTGTAAACAGTTGGTCTCGAAATTCGTATTCCTGTGGTGACTGTGAGCGTAAAACCCAGTGCTCTGGCAGTACTGCCCCTCTGACGTCGCGCACTTATTACCAGATATCGGTCTTGGCGAGGGGTTGTGACTCTTGGTCGACCTGATACTGGTTTTCGGGTAACATCTCCCGTTCTTTCAAACCTCTGCCACAGTCTTGAGATCACAGACTGGTCCACATTCAGAATTCGAGACATTTCGGTTTGTGATCGTGAGGATTCCAGCATTCCAACGATTCTTCCTTTCGTAAACATGTCCAATTGGCGTCTTTGTGCCATCATTCACCTTGTTTGATGTTTAACAACGTTCTTTCGCACAGCAGTTGCACGAAACTTGTCTGAACTGCCTATGCTGCGTGAATCGGTTTCTCCGCTTTCCGGCATGCATCGGTGTTTTGCGCAGGACGTAGTGGACTGAAAAGTTTTGCATAAACCCGATGTTTCTTCTTCACCCAATTAATATCCGCAAGAAATTTGGAATAATTTTACGAATATTTACTCCATGTTTTTTGCATTTTACGATTTATGCTTAACTTTTGGACACCAGTGTATACGCGTCCGGGGCAATTAACGCTTTGGCTGAGTGAGGCGTTTATATACGCCGTCGGCGCTTAAGAGGTAGCTTTAGCGTCAAAGCTTATTCTAGGTAGCTTATTATAGCTTTAGCATCAAAGTATAGCCTTGTTGAATTATATAGTATGATTGATTATTGGGCTGCACCTATTGAAAGTTTGAGAAGCACTGCCTTAAATGCTTTAACAAATTCTATCCCCGGGATTATACATTCTATATCATTTCAAAATCGTAGCAAAATGAATTTTATTTTCAGTTGACAAAACAGGGGTGTATCTGGGAGATCTGAATGTATATGTCATAAGTAGGTTTACTTTTAGATGAGGATATTGGTCACTGCAAACAAGGGTACATTAAAGGTATCCGACTACCCTAAAATTGTGAATTTTCCCAAACATTGACAATTTTTTTTAATTTTGTTTTATAGACCATCTTATTAACTTTCTAAAAATGCCAAGTTAATTATTTTCCGTTCACTAGAACGAAAACTGCAAGCGTTTTAGTCCCCTCAGGGGGCTCACCTTCTTTAGGTGAGTACGGGTGTTACAGTCCCGAGGTGCCCTAGTGATCTTTTCCTTTTCCCACGGGGTTTACTGTCTTTGGTAAACACGGGCTTCACGAACCCGGGGTACCCTAGTGATCCTTCTCTATTTTCGACCCTCTTTCTTGTCATTCAATTCATTCTTTCTTTCTCTTCCGTCTAGACCACAGATATTAAAACAAATGTTTGGCGCAGTATAGCCGAAATCGGCTCTTGCGCCAATAAACCCCAAAATCATTCTTTCACTCACTCAAGCGTTTTAGTAAAAGCAGATGCCATTACTTTAAGCAAGATGTTGTACTTTAAAACGCGTTTTACTTGAAATGTGTTTGTTTGAAAATGCTCAAACGGAGACAGCGATTGCTAAAAAAGTTTTGAAAATAATTAGCTGAAATTTTTTGAGTGTGTTCTGTGTAAAAGTGTTTTAACCCTCAGATTTATCAACCACTGTTTCATTTCAAAATTTACAGTCCCTTGTGTTAATATGATCACTGTTATTTTAAGCAATTTCATATAATGAATAAGATAAAATGCTCTAGATTTTGTAAAAATTAAAATATCTCTTATCCTGAAGGTCATTTCAAAAAGGAACAACATAGCAACACATCAGAATAGAAAAATTTTAATTTGTTTGTAGAAAATGGACCCTGTTTATGTTATTTCTTGTAAATTTTTACCCATTTTTTCCCATTTTAGGAGTAATAATTTCTTTTTCCACTTCTTAATTTTAGCATATTTTTCTTAAAATGTATTGAACCAAATCTAAAAACCCCAAAAAATCCCCATGGCTCCATTTTTTTAAAAAAAAGTTGTCGCAAGTAATCGGGTACCTTAAAATGTAATTACAAATCAAAGATCCATTAAAGCTATGGATATCCACTATGATGAAATTGAGTATTTCCTTCGACAAACTGCAAATACTGTTCAAAGATGAAAAATGAAATAATAGTCTATAGAGGGAGGTGTCATTTCCAATATCGTCCTTGTCACTTGACCATGATTCAAAATTGCAAGACTTACCACCAATAGCCCTCCCCCTGATTTAGAGCGCAACATTAATAAGCTCTTAATCACACCTTTCACGTGCAAAAAAAATATCGGTAAAGGCTGGTAAATTGGAGTTGTTCCTAATAATATAAAATCCTTATTGAGATACATTATCACAGGAATTTATTTTTCAAAACTTCCAATTTTTTAAAAATTTAAATTATACAAACCTAAAACAATTATGATAAAATTTCGAATGTGGGAAATGAAAAAAATCGGATGAACTGCTAACTGTAAGAATTTTAATATCAAATTTTTCAAAAAACTTTGAATTATCAAAGTGATATATTTAAACTTATTATATTTTTGTAATTTTAAATTACGCGATAACTTGAAATCTTAATGAAAACTGTAGTATAATTAAAATTTAAAATCTAATGGAAAAAAATTGTTTATTTGAATAAGTAATTATTCTGCTGATTAAATAATTTAGTTTAATTCCCTATTTTATGATTCTTTAATGTCAGTATTTAAAAATATAAATAATATTTCATATGTTATATTTCAAAGTTTATTACGACAAAAGCTAATTTTATTTAATTAATTATAATATTTGATTTTAATAATAATTAAAGATAAACTTTTTGAAACAGACTTAAGGACAAGCATAAAGCTCTAATATTAAAATGAGTGTAATGAATTTAATTAACTTCTCACATAAAGCATTTGGATAGAATGTTTGTTATCAGATCAACTTTTAATAAAATATTTAATTTTACCACGAACATTAAATAAAGTTATGTTATTACAGGCATATTAAATGAGAATGTATAGCATTTTCATTTTACAAAGGAAAAAACAAACATTTTACTTTTATTTTTACTTATAAAATACCGAATTTTCATCTTGTAACTAATTTAAATACAATATTTCATAAAAATTCATTTGAATAAATATGCTTTGATGAAAATGTTAAAACCTTTTGTTCAAAATTAGATTAATGTTTATAGTGTAAATTAAAGTTTTTATACAATGGAAAGCTAGGATTCATACATTTCATATTTACTTATTAAATTCCCGTTGTATTTTTCCACGGTTTATTATATATATATATATAAATTATTCTTCCATCGTTTCTACATTTTTAAAAATGATTTTGAATAGATTGTACGAAGTACAAATTTTGATAAATGTATATTAATAAATGGAAATTCAAAAATGAAAATTGTTTATTGTTTTTCCTGAAAATAAATTCTGCTTAAAAATTTTCCCACGGCCATTGTCTTAATTTTCTCTTTAAATTATAATATAAAAGAATTACTTAACGTAAAATGAAATAAAGGGTAATATTTTAATTCATTGAATTATTGTGCTTCAATATTTTGCATCTGAAATATTCTATGTTTAGAGACCAATTATGATTGATTATAAGTATACAAGAGAGACATTATTTTCTATATATCTTTTTGATTTTCGGTACTTAGTGGTTTAACAATACACTCTCTTTAATTTGGATTTTTCATTTGTGTAATATATTTTGAGCTTCTATATTCAATAGAAAACATCGAAAAAGGGAGAAGAAAAAGAATTAAAATTACAATATATTTTTTTTTATAATTTACAGATCAACTGCATCTTATTCTTTGTGGATTAAAATTCATTCATTCGAAACTAAACAAAATTCTCTTATGCTGATATAAAACCCACAAAAAGTAATTTAATTATTTATAGAAATTAAATGAGCATTGTTTGGGGAGATGATCTTTGTTTATTCAGTGAAGTGTACATTTCCCGAAACCTCGGTTACTTGGTCCTACGGTAGATAAATTCGTAATCATTGATTTAGGAGTTCAAGTATTAAATTAAGATTGACATTCGAAAAAATGACGGTTGTTTTGCTTTAAATTAAATTAAAAAATAATTTAATTTAACTATTTTTGCATAAATATTGGTTAGGCAGTTTAAAGACTTAGTTTGCAACGCTGTTTTGTTTGGTAAAAAGAGGGCGCTGCAGTGGAGGATGGAATCGGCTTTCCTTTGAGCGGGAAAAATTTGGAATGGAGAGACGAGTGTAGGCGATTTCTAATGTTATATGTTATTAATATTTGTTAATAGTGCTTTAAAATAATAATAATAAATCGTTAATCCGGTGAGAATGGTAGTCCTATTTTCAATTAACGATATGGAACTTTTACATCTGCCACACTGGTGACACCTTAATTGTGTGAATATGACTTCAAAGTAGCAATTATTTGTCTATAACTAGTTCAACGTTATATTAGACAACCGAATCTATTTTCAAAAATTGTTTAAAATAATGGAAGTTTTACAAAAACTTACGGTTACTTAAACAATAATTTTTAAAATTCTGTTTTTCAAATGTTTTTTTGTGTTTCACAACCATTAACAATAAAGTGTAGGACTTATTATATGTTAAATAATTCCTTTTTATGCTATATTTAAGGTATCCATCTTCGTAGAAAATTTCATTTTCAGTCAAACATCGCCTTTTCTTTCTATTTTACCATTCTGAAGTTCAAATAATTAGCTTTCTAAACGTGTTTTGATTGTGTGAAAATTAGAAATAAGTTACAGGTTTTTAAATAGTTCAACATATCTGTAAACATTTCTTTTACAAAATTTAAGCGCATTTTTCTCAGAATATTTTTGCAGAATTGATGATATCCCAAGAATCAATGGCAACATTTAAATTCAATATCACCATATCAATGGTGCTATAAATGCAAGTAATTAAAAACTGTGAAATTCATAATTGTTTTTATTGGACCATTTTCCTCAAAAGGCATTGAAAAGTTGTCAAAAATTTCAAGTTTGCTGCTAGGATTGGATATTTAACTTTTGATTTAATTGAAATTATTCAAAGTTCTAATTTCCCTAGAATTAACCAAATGAATAATGAAATGTTTTTGGAAAATACAGAAAGTTTTTTAAAACAAAATCATTTAAAAAACATCCTCGAACAAAACTGATTAAAATTTCTCTGAAATTTAAAATTTTTGAAAATTAAGTGCAAGTGTAATTATTTATTAATATATTAGTACATAAAATTTCTAACTACATTTCTTAATATTGTGTATAAAAATGTGTATAAAAATGAAATCAAAAATGTAAATCAAAAATATCACAGTTTTTTAAAAAAATATTTTTTTTTAAATTTCGAACGTATTTTAAAGATTATATTCATAAAAAGTACACTGTCTTTTATGTATTTTAATGTATAACTTCTCAAAACAAATAAACAAAAAGAATTGTAACCATAAAGGTCAATAAAGGGCGATTTCCGACATCATTCAGCAAGAAGATAAATTCCAAATGCATTCTGTTTCACACAATGACAAATTCCATACTTCAGCAACGTCCTTCAAGTATTGTCATACAAAGAAATATGTGTTTTACCTTCGGTATCACCACACAAAAGGAATATAATATATTATTTCTGGTTACATCTTTACAAACTATAGCTTTCTCGCAGCAATATTTTCGTAAATATCATCTGAAATTCTTGATCCATGAAAAGCAAGGACATGAAGTGGCAATATCCCATCTAAAATAGCGTAATCCATTTTCCCATAAGATTCGATTGTCAGAATACAGTGATAGTTACGGATAAGACTTGGAATAGAAGGGAAAATAAGTAAGAGGAGAAACTGCAGATTCAGGCAATGGGACTTTTTTTTCCCTCCAGCCCCCTTTTTTTTTTTTTCTTCTTTTCTCCCTCCCCTTTTGATAGCGTCTTACGTGACAAAAAGATCTCATCCTGAGGTCCAGGGATCGCTTTTCTCCTGCATACGAAACACCCAATCAATGAAGAAGAAAATGAAACCGAGTAGTATTTTTCCCCCCTCTTCTTTGTGGCTCCTGCACTGGATCTATCACGTTCTGGACCATTTTTTTGTGATAGAAGCACAGGGTGTGTTCAAATATGTGATGCAGCGCTACAATTACTTCATTAATTTAACATATTATGACTTACGCAGGTTCGATTAATTTAACTTATGTCTGCATCATATTAGTGGTTAGTACTTTAAAACTCAATTAATTAAAACAATGAGATTAAATTCGTTTATTACTTTTAAAACATTACTAGGTTAAAATAAATACACTATTCAATTTTTAGAATAAGAATACTGCAACATTCCACTTATCTGAAACGGAGGCATGGAGCTGGGTGGTACTTGGACGGCCTAAATTCAACTCTCTTAATCTGAAATCATGGTAATCTGTCTTCTGCTAATCTGTAAAAATCTCTCTCTAACATCTCTGTAAATCTGTGTAAAATCTGCCGAGAAATGTCCCGGTTCCTCCTTTTAAGTGGAGGCAAATTACCCCCTTTTTCATCCGCACGCCCTTTGGTCCTGCCTAGCCATTGGTCAGGAACCAAGCGCAGAGTCACAAATTTCGCGACGACTCTTCCAAATTATGAGTTCATTCAACTTTGCTGACCAGCCGTTGTGACCCCCTCAACTAAGGAATGCGACAACATCCTGTCAACAAGAAACAAGGGGAATACACACAAATTGCATGTGTCTTAGGGACCATCTTCAAACCCGATCAGCATCTAAGCCTTCCAGCCTCCAAGTCACCCATCACTCCTCCCCCCTTTCAGACTCACAAACACCTGGAAAGAGAGAAAAAAAATAACACATATTTTGCAGTAGACATACAAAACTGAAATGGGAGTGATTAAATGACAATAGTAATAGTCCAACAGCGAGCCGGAAATGGATCTTCTTGACACGATGAATTCTTGGAAAAACAACTGCAGGAGAGGAAGAAAAAAAAACTGGAGGGGGAATCCTTGATCCCGACGATTGAGCCTTTTAATGCCAAGTGCAGTAGGAAAAGGCGGAAGTCCCCCTTTCTGTTGTGAAGGTGAAGAAATAACGACAATTATGTCCTGTCGTTTGACGAATTGAAGAGGGGTGAAAGACACCACGCTGGAAGGATGTAGCCGCCGTAATGGGTAGCATATTGTTGAATTCTCTTATTGACTTCGCGGCATTGTAGGAACCTTTAAACGTTTGTCTCCTCTGCTCCCTCGTGTTGGAGGTCGTAAATCGTGACAGCTCCCGAACCTGATGAATGTGGCTGGCCTGTCATCCTGACGCCATGGCGAAGGGGAAAATTTTCCTTTCCTGTTGTCCGTGAGTTGCATTCCAGCTCGACCTTAATGAAAAAAATACTCCCAAAAGAGATTATAATAAGTGCGGAAATGTTCTACACACACAACACGTGAACTCATTATTTTCCATTTCACTTTCTCCCTCCCCACTAACTTCTTGACCGGCAGGGACTTTCGTTTGAATACCACACCGACCATCCCCTGCCTCCGTTTCTGCCAAACAAATGTAGTACAATAGAACGTCTTGTAAAGAAAAAAAAATTCATAAAATTCGAATTTTGAGATGAGATCTGGGCTACCGCATAATTTACACAAAAGAATTGCACTCACGAAAACATTGTAACAGTATAATTGTGTACATAACACAGCAATGATTAATGTGTAATATAAATAAAACAAGTGATATATATATAAAGATACAAGAAGTAAATACTTAAAAAAAAATTTGACTGGGACACAGATTTTGGCGCGACATGTATGCATAGTAAAATGGGTAAAAACAACATTTCTGATGTCTGGCATGAAAGTTAAACAGATATTTTGTATAATTATGCCAACTCCTCCTTCTCACTGATCATCGCAGAACGACATGATGAAGAAAATTATTAGCTAATAATGTACATAAAAAATTATCCACCATTTTAAGGAATTTAAAAAAAATTATTTTCCAGTGTGAGATTGTAACAATTTGTGAGAACAAGTTTAGATAAGTTATTATTATTATTTATGAGTATAATGCAAAAAAACAGAAAATCATCACAACATTGCATCACCTAACATCGAAATTCGACATGATAACAATATAGCATGATTACATAAGAAATTGCAACGTACATCAAAGTCAATGAGCATAAGGAATCATAAATTCACCCTGAGCCTTGAGTACTAATTAAATTAAGCATGCATTTGAAATACAACGTACAACAAAATCAATAGCATAAAGGAATGACAAATTCACCATGAGAATTGCGTACGAATAGTATAACTTAGGCGTGCATTTTCCTTATTACAAAACGATGAATATGCATGTGATCAGGATGCAAACCCAAGGTTAAGAAACAAAAAAAATTTAATACTAAAAGTAGACGAGATTATTAAAATTGTGGCTATTAATAAAAATGGATTTTAAGTCTATATATAAAAAAAAACAATAGAAGGCGAAAAAAAAAAACGAAACACTTCACTCTAACCTTTGAGTGCTATAATTGTGCACTGAACAGAGCGATTCGCATGTCATCAACACCAGACACAAAAAAAAATTTGTTCAACAATAAAAATATTAATTCCCTTTACCATAACTAATTCACCAAAATCGACTATCGGCAACTCGAATACTGACTCTCAAACAACATAGCCATAAAACCTTATAACCAATACGATCCGCTAACAATTAACTAACGCTACAAACAGATAACTATCTCTCAAAAACAGAACTAACTCGACAACTGAAACTCTAATTCTCAATCATTTCTACTAAATCACTTAACTAATACCTGAATAATCATATTAATTCACAAACTCATTAAACAATTCTCTGTATCTCTTCTTCCAACACTTCGTTAAACATAACTTCCGTAATAATTCATATAACCCGCTAGATTCCAATACAACCATAATGACAACAATTTCCTGTACCTTTTTAACAATTCGATAAACATAACTTCCGGAATTAATTCACATAACCCGCTAGATTCTAATACAACTATAATGACAACAGTTTCCTGTACCTCTTTAACAATTCGATAAACATAACTTCCGGAAATAATTCGCATCAGTATTCAAATATATCACGAACAATCTTAACTCAATTGTAATCAACACTCTTCACATAATGAAATTCAACTTTTTAAAAAAAAATTCATGCTCTAACCCACTAAGTATTCAAAACACTTTCATAAGTACAGGATGAACACAAGACTTATCTACCTCAATACTAAATAATTATGACCAAGAATTTTCATAAAAAAAAATTATAATGAACCAATAACACGAAATCAAAACTAACTTCACTTAATCAATCTACATTTATGCCGAGTAGTACATCACGGAGGGAGAGAGAAAAATTTCGTAAATCGACAAAACCGAAAGAAAAAAAAAACTGAATACCTAATTTATGGACAATTGAAACTCAACTACTCAAAAACATTCTAAAACGAGAGTACAAGAACACAATACTAGTAACTATACTTTAAACATATCATAGAAATTCCTTTAGTGTGAATAAAATTTTACTAGTGCGATGGCCAACACAGAATAAAACAAACAACCATCTCGAATATTATTAAAATTCATAAAACACAATTGTAATTAAGAATAATAATGGCAAAATAGCTACTTTCTTCTACACTATCATAAGGTACAATCATGGCGAAAGCAATAAAAGTTCAGAAATAAACATAAATGATAATACATCCACAATAAGTATTCAATGAGTAGATTGCAAGATAAAAGAATAATATATATTTGATTATAATAACATGATAAAACCAACGTTTAATAGTAGTAAAACCCCAGAATTTTAATACTTTTAAGCAACAATGAAAATCGCAAAGAGATAATGTATAAATGAAACACAATAACAAAATACGTATAATGAGCATACTAAAAAAAAACACATGGAGCATGTGTGGGACTACACACATAGCTAAAATAGTTATTCACTGACTTTATGAGTTATACAAGAGACCTTTCTCTATATTTCCTGACTTATTGTAGACATGTACCTTGTGTCCACAGTATATATTTTGAAATAACATACATGCAAAAGCATATGAGTGACAAAAACAAATTTAAAAAAAAAAACATCAATGTATATAATATTGATATTTATACAAGTACCAACATAATAAAATACAATTAATTCTCATTGATACAAAATGAATTCCTACAATCTACCCGACAACAATCTTTGAAGTATTTTAAGATAAGCATGGACCCTTCTCCGATAACAAAATGTCGACAATAATATGAACAAGGTAAACATTAAAATTTTATGTATTTATTTATTTTGAAACACTGTAATAAGTTTAATCTAAATATTCGAATTCACACGATTCCTTAAATTATATCTCTGTTCCTCACAAACATTTTTTACCTCTGTATCTACTGTTATAGTTTCATCCAAATTGTTCAAATGCAAATATTTAAATCTTTTTATAAAAGGAATCATTCGGTTGACATGCGTGTTAAATTTCTTTCTCAGATGCTCGACATGCTGAACTCTGTAATTCACTTTGGAAAACCGTTCTACAACTCTATAGGGACCTTCGAACTTGGGTCTGAGTTTTGGAGACAATTTAGATTTAAGGTTAGGTGTCCTGATAAAACATAAAGAACCAATTTGATAATCGTAATGATGCGACTTTGTATTCTTTGTGCTAAGAGCGATGTGCGATGCTTCTTGATTTTTTAAATTATCTAGGACTTTCTGAAAAATATTCTCTAATGAAGGTAAAAGTCTTTCGACGTATTCATACGTATTTTGTGATGTATCAGAGCTCTTTTGATATGTGTACGACAGACGAATGTCTCTGCCGTGTTCTAAAAAGAAGGGCGAAGTGAAAGTGGCCTCGTGAATGGCTGAATTTAAAGCTAACATAGTGTGAGGGAGTTGTTCATCCCAGTCGTTTGTGTCATGAGTGATTGCTGCAAGGATGTTAGCCAGCGATTGATTTGGCTTCTCTACTCTTCCATTTACGTGAGCTGAATAAGTTGAAATATGTCGTTTCTGGATACCCGTGACCCTACAAAATTCCAGGAACTCAGAACTTTTAAAATAAGTGGCGTTATCGACAACCAACTTATGAGGGCAGCCCCTGTGTACAATATAATTATCAAAGAAAGCTTTAGATATGGTGCTGGACTTAAGATCAGGAAGTGGGACGATATGAATGTATTTGGTGAATGCATCTATCATGGAAAGGACATAACTATTCCCGCTAGGCGTGGTTTTTAAAGGACCAAAAATATCCATATGGCAAGTTTCACCTGGCAAATGGCTCTGTTCCATTGGCTGGTGTGGGGCCAGTGGAATATTGAAAGCGTTTTTTCGAGTTAAACAAATGATGCAAGAACGAACAAAATTTTTAGCATCCTTGTACATATTAGGCCAAAAAAATTTTTCGCTAAGTCTCTGATAAGTCTTGAAAAATTTAAGATGCCCTCCATATTCCGAATGAATTGATTCCAAAACTTTCGCTTTAAGACAATGAGGAACACAAACTTGTTTTCTCATGGCAGTTCTGGGTGACTTATTTGGGCGCTTAGAAAAATGACATAGCACTCCCTCCTCATTAATAAAATAACTGCTAATTCGTGGGCTAAATTCTTTATTATTAATTTTATGTAGGATGTCTTTTAACGATTCGTCGTTTTTCTGCATTTGTATTAGATCACCAGAATCAGGTAAAGCCAAAGTAATAATGTTGACATAACGAGATAAATGATCGGCGACGGTATTCAAAGATCCTTTTACGTAATGAATTTCATAATTAAATTCTTCAAGTGACAATTTCCAACGTAGAATTTTAGAAGAGGGATTTTTATTAGATAAGAACCCTACTAAAGGCTTGTGATCCGTAAAAACTTTGAACTTCCTCCCCAAAAGAAAAGGCCTAAAAAAATTTAGAGCTGTGTAAATTGCGAAAAATTCAAGGACCGTGGCGTTGTATTTAGATTGCGAAGGATTCAACTTTTTTGAAAAAAAATATAAAGGTTTAACTTCTGAATTAGGATACCTCTGTTCTAAAACAGCCCCGATACCCGAGGAAGAAGCATCAGTCGTGACTTGCAATTCTGCGGCAAGATCAGGTAGAGCCAAGACAGGTGGATTTAGAATAGCGTTCTTAATATCATCGAATGAAGCCTGAGCTTCTGAAGTCCATTCGAAAGGAGTATCTTTTCGCAAAAGATTTGTTAAAGGCAGTGTACGTTTGGCAAAATTTTTAATGTACCTTCTATAAAAATTACAGCATCCTAAAAAAGATTTTATTTGTTTCTGATCTATCGGAACAGGAAACTGATTAATTGTGATCGTCTTATCCTTATCAATGAGTATACCCTCCGGTGTGACAACAAACCCCAAAAATTTACATTTCTTAGTTAAAAACTGGCACTTAGCTGGATTGAATTTAAGATTAGCATTTTCGAAACGCTCTAACACTTTATTAATCAGTTCGAAATGTTCTTGGATGGTTTTTGAAAACAAAATTATATCATCTATGTAAACTAGAGCGCCGTTGTGAAGTAAATCTCCTAATATTTCCTGCGCTATGGATTGAAAAGCTTTAGGGGAATTTTTAAGACCAAAACAAAGTCTATTAAATTCGTATTTATCACCGTCAGGTGTAGAAAAAGCCGTTTTATGTCTATCTCTATAATGAAGTGGTATTTGATTAAATGCGGACTTCATGTCTAAAGCGGAAAAATAATTCGACCCCGAAATCTCATGAAGAATGTCGTCCAAAGTAGGTATAGCAAAATCCTGAGTCAACGTAATTTCATTCAGCTTCCTAAAATCCAGAACTAAACGCCATTTATCTCTCTGTCTGACAAATAAAGCAGATGTGTTATACTGAGATCTAGATTTTGACACAATGCCCGCACTCTCTAAATCAGATATTTGTTTCCTAAATTCATTTCGAAGATTAAATGGGATTTTATAAATCGACATCTAATTGGGTAATTATGCTGCAATAATATTCTATGATGTTCTGTATTAGCGGCGGATAATTCAGCGGTTGATCGAGCGAAAGCATCTTTGTGTTTTATTAAAAGTTGCATTAATTTATTCTTTGTTCTAGGATCTAATCCAGAGAAGTTAAAAGTCTTTTCAGATAATTCGGGTAAGGTATCTTGTGATATTGGTAAATCGACCGAAAATTCTTCATAACTATTAACAGTGCAGATTTTCATGTTTTTATTTAAAGTTATTATGTGTTCGGAATTATTCGTAATTTGTAACTCGGTTGTGTTAAGTTGAGAATCAAAAGTGACATGCGGTTAATTTATATGTATACCCTTATTTTTTAATTTAGCAGCACCAACAATAGTCGCAACTACACTAGAATGAGCAAAACTGGTACCTTAAAACGAACATTTTTAACCTGCTTTGGACCAATAATAGTTTTATTTTCCAAAATTCCAAATATATCACACACAGTGTCATTTTGCAACGAAATTTCACAATTAACAAATGGATGGAATTCTCAGCTATTCTCAAACAATTAAATTTCGTATCTAACATCGCGTGCCTAAGTTTAATAAATCGAAGCCCAAGATCGCTGTGTAACCAATATTTAATTCCTGCTTGAGTGACAAAAAAATTGCTCACAATGAAATTTCCCTAAGCTAAAGTAGTCTTTATAAACAACCCACTATTCCACTTCCCCGTTATTTACTGCCTGATTTTTACAAGAACTTCAACGGTTTCATTATATTTATTCTTTATTTTGTCGAAAAGGAATTTGACAACAGTGAAACAGAAGCTCCAGAATCAATTAAAATATTGAACTTATGGCCCCCAGAGCTTGCCTCGACAATCGGTAAGTTAACATTACAATTTGTAGAGAGGAGCGCCCAATTGCCCGTGTTCTAATGACGTCTCCCTCCTCGAAAGTTTAAATTCCCTGCGTTCCTTTGACCCTGAAATGTGGTCGAAAACCACCCCGAAAACCTCCCGAGGCGGTGATTCATAAACATTGTATCTCTGTCTCTGTGAAGAAACCTTCGACCTAGCGAATTTCCCGGAAACCCAAGTGTATTCTCTGTGAGGCTTTCATCTCTCATCCGTTTTCGGCACTCGTTTTGCTTATGACCTATCCGTTGACAATAATAACATCGAAATGAAACGGGGTTTCTGCGAGGGAAATTTCTCGATGAATCAGAGTGATAGGCATTTACGGAGTCCTTGGTTTGTTGTAGTTTACCCACTCTTATATTTAATTCCTGTACGCGTTCGCAAGAGCTGAAACAATCGCTGATTCTCTGTTATTCTCTCCCGATCCCGCGCGATCGTTTGTCGCTATTTCATTAAGTCTCTGATGCTGCTCCTCTAACAATGCGGCCGAAATGGACTGTTCGAATGTCGTGGGGTCCCTCGCCAATACGAATCTTCTAATATCATTCTTCAGCCCACTAATGAATCTCGAGTTGTAAAGTTGATCGTTCGCCTGTCGGACTGCCAACGATGCCACAACGTTATGCGACTCGAAAACCTGATTTCCCAATTTTTTATTCTAGATGCGAATTCCTGCACAGTCTCAGAAATTCCCTGCTGACAAACGGAGAACAGTTGAAGTTTTGTGGACAATGGAACCGTGCATTCGAATCTCTTAAGGAGAATTTGAGACAATTGTTCGAAGTCGTAATATCATTATTGCTGGGGTCAGCAAAAAAAAATTCTTCCGCTACACCTGAAAGTTTGAGTTTCAAAATTGCAGTTTTCTCATTATCTGCCCAATTGCCTAACTTCGCAACTCGTTAATTTTATTAAAAATTTTCTAACAC